>CM038143.1:470393880-470784349 GCA_021437245.1 Aegilops speltoides | reverse complement strand
AAGTGCAGAGGTTTGTAGGACAAGTAGCAAATTTCCCTCAAGTGGATGACCTAAGGTTTATCAATACGTGGGAGGCGTAGGATGAAGATGGTCTCTCTCAAGCAACCCTGCAACCAAATAACAAAGAGTCTCTTGTGTCCCCAACACACCCAATACAATGGTAAATTGTATAGGTGCACAAGTTCGGCGAAGAGATGGTGATACAAGTGCAATATGGATGATAGATATAGGTTTTTGCAATCTGAAAATATAAAAATAGCAAGGTAACAAGTGGTAAAAGTGAGCGTAAACGATATTGCAATGATAGGAAACAAGGCCTAGGGTTCATACTTTCACTAGTGCAAGTTCTCTCAACAATAATAACATAAATGGATCATATAACTATCCCTCAACATGCAACAAAGAGTCACTCCAAAGCCACTAATAGCAGAGAACAAACGTAGAGATTATGGTAGGGTACGAAACCACCTCAAAGTTATTCTTTCAGATCAATCTATAAAAGAGTTCGTACTAGAATAACACCTTAAGACACAAATCAACCAAAACCCTAATGTCACCTAGATACTCCATTGTCACCTCAAGTATTCGTGGGCATGATTATACGATATGCATCACACAATCTCAGATTCATCCAACCAACACAGAGTACTTCAAGAGTGCCCCAAAGTTTCTATCGGAGAGTCAAGAACGTGTGCCAACCCCTATGCATAGGTTCCCAATGTCACGAAACCCGCAAGTTGATCACCAAAACATACATCAAGTGGCACATGATATCCCATTGTCACCATAGATAATCATGGCAAGACATACATCAAGTGTTCTCATAAAAGACTCAATCCGATAAGATAACTTCAAAGGGGAAACTCAATTCATCACAAGAGAGTAGAGGGGGAGAAACATCATAAGATCCAACTACAATAGCAAAGCTCGGGATACATCAAGATCGTGCCATAGAGGGAACACGAGAGAGAACACGAGAGAGAGAGAGAGATCAAACACATAGCTACTGGTACATACCCTCGGCCCCGAGGGTGAACTACTCCCTCCTCGTCATGGATAGCGCCGGGACGATGAAGATGGCCACGGTGATGGGTTCCTCCGGCAGGCGCCGAACAGGCTCCCGAGAGGTTTTAGGTGGCTACAGAGGCTTGCGGCGGAACTTCGATCTATCTTACATTCTGGAAGTTTTACGATACATAGGTATATATGGGTGCAGGGGGTACATTGGTGGACCGAAGGGGGGGCCACGAGGCAGGGGCGCACCCCAGGGGGGTGGGCGCCCCCCACACCCCCAGCCTCGTGGGCACCTCCCTTCTTCCCTGACATGCACTCCAAGCCCATCCGGTAGGTTTCCTTCCAAAAATAACTTCTCCAGTTGATTTCGTTCCGCTTTGACTCGTCGATATTCCTTTTCCTCGAAACACTAAAATAGGCATAAAACAAACAAATCTGGCTGGGCCTCCGTTAATAGGTTAGTCCCAAAATAATATAAAAGTGGATAATAAAGCCCAATAATGCCCAAAACAGTAGATAATATAGCATGGAGCAATAAAAAGTTATAGATACGTTGGAGACGTATCAAGCATCCCCAAGCTTAATTCCTGCTCGTCCTCGAGTAGGTAAATGATAAAAAGATAATTTTTGATGTGGAATGCTAGTTGGCATAATTTCAATGTAACTCTTCTTACTTGTGATATGAATATTCAGATCCGAAAAGATTCAAGACAAAAGTTCATATTGACACAAAAATAATACTCCCTCCGTCCGGGTTTATTAGGCCTAAAGACAACTTCTCTTAGACCAAGATACATAGTAATTTGCTCACAATATTTTTTCCATTCCACTCCCAATGCACTCTCTCACATGCATGCAACCAATGAAAAAGCACGCATGAAGTGTATTAATTTCCCAGCCATGGCACCAACAACAATGACTTTCAATGCAACCAATGAAGTGTTTGCATGCATGCACCTTTCCAAAGCGAGGCCTTATAAAAAGGGACGTGCTTGTGATGCTAAGAGGCCTAATAAACCCGGACGGAGGGAGTAATACTTGAAGCATACTAATCAAAGTAATCATGTCTTCTCAAAATAGCATCGCAAAAGAAAGTTCATCCCTACAAAATCATATAGTTAGGCCATGCTTCCTTTTCGTCATACAAAGATGTTCCCAACTTCTATACCCCCGATGACAAGCCAAGCAATTGTTTCATACTTAAATAATCTCAAACTTTTTCAACCTTCATGCAATACATGAGTGTGAGCCATGGATATAGCACTATGGGTGGAATAGAATATGATGACGGGGATTGTGTGGAGAAGACAAAAAAGGAGAAAGTCTCACATTGACGAGGATAATCAACGGGCTATGGAGATGCCCATTAATTGATGTCAACATGAGGAGTAGGGATTGCCATGCAACGGATGCACTAGAGCTATGTATGCTCAAAAGAAGAAAACTAGTGGGTGTGCATCCAACTCGCTTGCTCATGAAGACCTAGGGCAATTGAGGAAGCCCATCGTAGGAATATACAAGCCAAGTTCTATAATGAAAAATTCCCACTAGTATAAAAAGACAACTTATGAGACTCACTATATGAAAAACATGGTGCTACTTTGAAGCACAATATATGAGACTCACTACATGAAGAACAAGGTGCTACGTTGAAGCACAAGTGTGGAAAAGAGATAGTAACATTGCCCTTTTTATTTATTTTCCTTTTTTTTATTTTTTTATTTTTTTTGGGCCTTTCTGTTTTTCTTTTGGCCTTTCTTCTTTTTTTTTCTTTGGGCAATGCTCCAATAATGATGATCATCACACTTCTATTACAACATAAGGATTACAACTCGAAACTTAGAACAAGATATGACTCTATATGAATGCCTCCGGCGGTGTACCTAGATGGTGCAATGAATCAAGAGTGACATGTATGAAAAATAATGCATGGTGGCTTTGCCACAAATACGATGTCAACTACATGATCATGCAATGGCGATATGACAAAAGTAATGTATGTCATGATGATGATGAACAGAACGGTGGAAAGTTGCATGGCAATATATCTCGAAATGGCTATGGATATGCCATCATAGGTAGGTATGGTGGCTGTTTTGAGGAAGATATAAGGAGGTTTATGTGTATAGAGCATATCATATCACGGGGTTTGGATGCACCGGCGAAGTTTGCACCAACTCTCAAGGTAAGAAAGGGCAATGCACGGTATCGAAGAGGCTAGCAAAGGCTGAAAGGAAAAAAGTGCGTATAATCCATGGACTCAACATTAGTCAAAAGAACTCATATACTTATTGCAAAAATTTAGAAGTCATCAAAAATCAAGTACTACGCGCATGCTCCTAGGGGGATAGATTGGTAGGAAAAGACCATCGCTCGTCCCCGACCGCCACTCATAAGGATGCACAAGCCAGGTACACTTCATGTTTCAAATTTGTTACACAACTTTAACCATACGTGCATGCTATGGGACTTGCTAACTTCAACACAAGCATTCTTTAAATCCATAATCACCCAACTAGCATGACTTTAATATCACTACCCCCATATCTCAAAACAATTATCAAGCATCAATCTTTTCTTAGTATTCAACACACTCATAAGAATTCTTACAAATCTTGTATGCTTAGCATATTATGATTATTTAAGCAAATTACCATGCTATTTAAGACTCTCAAAATAATATAAGTGAAGCATGAGAGTTCATCTATTTCTTAAAAAAAACTACCACCATGCTCTAAAAGATATAAGTGAAGCACTAGAGCAAAAACAAACTACTCCGAAAGATATAAGTGAAGATCAATGAGTAGTCGAATAATTATACAACTATGTGAAGACTCTCTAACATTTAAGAATTTAAGATCTTGATACTTTATTCAAACAGCAAGCAAAGCTATAGAAAATAAAATGACACTCCAAGCAAAACATATATCATGTGGTGAATAAAAATATAGCTCCAAGTAAAGTTACCGATGAACGAAGACGAAAGAGGGGATGCCTTCCGGGGAATCCCCAAGCTTAGACGCTTGGTTATCCTTGAATATTACCTTGGGGTGCTTTGGGAATCCCCAATCTTAGGCTCTTGCCACTCCTTATTCCATAGTCCATCGAATCTTTACCCAAAACTTGAAAACTTCACAACACAAAACTTAACAGAAAACTCGTAAGCTCCGTTAGCGAAAGAAAACAAAACACCACTTCAAGGTACTGTAATTAACTCATTCTTTATTAATATTGGTGTTAAACCTACTGTATTCCAACTTCTCTATGGTTTATAAACTATTTTACTAGCCATAGAGTCATCAAAATAAGCAAACAACACACGAAAAACAGAATCTGTCAAAAACAGAACAGTCTATAGTAATCTGTAACTAACCAAACTTCTGGAACTCCAAAAATTCTAAAATAAATTGGTGTACCTGAGGAATTTGTCTAGTAATCATCTTCAAAAAGAATCAACTAAATATCACTCTCTAGTAAAAAGTTCTAGCTAATCTCGTGAGCGCTAAAGTTTCTGTTTTTACAGCACGATCATAAAGACTTCACCCAGGTCTTCCTAAAGGTTCTACTTGGCACAAACACTAATTAAAACACAAAACCACATATAAACAGAAGCTAGATGAATTATTTATTACTAAACAGAACCAAAAAGCAAGAAACTAAAATAAAATTGGGTTGCCTCCCAAGAAGTGCTATCGTTTAACGCCCCTAGCTAGGCATGATGATTTCAATGATGCTCACATAAAGATAAGAATTGAAACATAAAGAGAGCATCATGAAGAATATGACTAGCACATTTAAGTCTAACCCACTTCCTATGCATAGGGATTTTGTGAGCAAACAACTTATGGGAACAATAATCAACTTGCATAGGAAGGTAAAACAAGCATAACTTCAAAACTTTAAGCACATAGAGATGAAACTTGATATTATTGCAATTCCTACAAGCATATGTTCCTCCCTCATAATAATTTTCAGTAGCATCATGAATGAATTCAACAATATAAACAACACCTAAAGCATTCTTTTCATGATCTGCTTGCATAAAAAATTTACTATTCTCCGCATAAGCAAAATTCTTCTCATTCAGAATAGTGGGAGTATCATAAGAGACTTGAATACTATAAATCGTTTCCACATTAAAAGAGTAATGTTCAGAGAAAGGGTACTCATAATCATGACAAGTTTTATAAATATAATCATCACTACTCTTTATAGCATAAGTTTTATCACAATAATCATCATAAGTAGCAACTTTGTTCTCATCATAATCGATTGAAACCTCTTCCGAAATAGTGGATACATCACTAAATAAAGTCAGGACCTCTCCAAATACACTTTCATAAATATTATCATCATAGGTAGGAGGCATGCTATCATCATAACACCTTTGCATATCAAAACTTAAGAGGCTAAAAATATCATCATTATTAAACATAGCATCCCCAAGCTTGGGACAAACATTAATTGCAGCAAATATATTCTCAAATATGTCATCCTCATCAAACGTAGCTTCCCCAAGCTTGGGCCTTTTCATATCATAAGCATAATCACTCTCATCATTAATAGTATGGATAGCACCAATAGTATAGCAATTATTATATTCTTCCAAGCAAGTGCGAAAAAGATGCTCAAGATCATAAGAAGTATCATTATCTTCCCAATCATAATAATCACAACAAGCAATAGGCATAATGAGATCATCATCAAGTGTATCATCTTCATTTTCATGAGGCACAACAATAATATGAGCAACTTTATTTGGGAGAGATACCTTTTTACCTCTCTTCCTTTTTCTTTTCTTCTTCTTTACCACATCATGTGTGGGTTCAATCCTCTTTTTGGAGCTCCTTATTAATGAGATTGGTTGAATAGAAGGCTCCTCTTCGTTACCTGATTCATCATAAGAAATAATAGGAGGATATTGGGAAGTCTCTTCCCTTTCATTAGTTTTTCTTTTCTTTATGTAATTGGCAATATAAGGATTTTCAATGCAATTCACCGCACAATACATATAACTCTTTTCTAGATCAAAATCAAGAATTTTATCAAGACTAAATTTTGGAATACCTCATTTATACGTTTCATTTCTTCATAACCCAAAAGAAGGCTAAGTTCTTTATGATGCTCAAGGGTAATCAAATTATCACAATATTTGGACACGACTTGATCATGAAACAAATAGCATTGGAGCTTTAAATGACCATGTTCATTGCAAAGTTCACAAGGGGCATGAAAAATATTGAATCTTTCAGCACATTCATCTAGCTCTTCTTGCAACAATTTGGTTTCTAAGTACTTATGCCTCTTGCAATATCTATCTTCCCTATTTGGTGTGTACTTACAAACCCAACGCACTCCACAAAAATTGACATGTTTATAGGAGGCATTTTCATCATAACTAGTGCAATCATCATTAGTACCATGGATATTCAAGGAGTTCATACTAACAACATTGCAATCATGCTCATCATTCAAAGATTTAGTGCCAAACAATTTAATGCATTCTTCTTCTAACACTTTGGCACAATTTTCCTTTCCATCATACTCACGAAAGATATTAAAAAGATGAAGCGTATGAGACAAACTTAATTCCATTTTTTGTAGTTTTCTTTTTAAAACTAAACTAGTGATAAAACAAGAAACAAAAAGATTCGATTGCAAGATCTAAAGATATACCTTCAAGCCCTCACCTCCCCGGCAACGGCGCCAGAAAAGAGCTTGATGTCTACTACACAACCTTCTTCTTGTAGACGTTGTTGGGCCTCCAAGTGCAGAGGTTTGTAGGACAGTAGCAAATTTCCCTCAAGTGGATGACCTAAGGTTTAGCAATCTGTGGGAGGCGTAGGATGAAGATGGTCTCTCTCAAGCAACCCTGCAACCAGATAACAAAGAGTCTCTTGTGTCCCCAACACACCCAATACAATGGTAAATTGTATAGGTGCACTAGTTCGGCGAAGAGATGGTGATACAAGTGCAATATGGATGGTAGATATAGGTTTTTGTAATCTGAAAATATAAAAACAGCAAGGTAACAAGTGGTAAAAGTGAGCGTAAACGGTATTGCAATGATAGGAAACAAGGCCTAGGGTTCATACTTTCACTAGTGCAAGTTCTCTCAACAATAATAACATAAATGGATCATATAACTATCCCTCAACATGCAACAAAGAGTCACTCCAAAGCCACTAATAGCGGAGAACAAACATAGAGATTATGGTAGGGTATGAAACCACCTCAAAGTTATTCTTTCGGATCAATCTATAAAAGAGTCCGTACTAGAATAACACCTTAAGACACAAATCAACCAAAACTCTAATGCCACCTAGATACTCCATTGTCACCTCAAGTATCCGTGGGCATGATTATACGATATGCATCACACAATCTCAGATTCATCCAACCAACACAAAGTACTTCAAAGAGTGCCCCAAAGTTTCTACCGGAGAGTCAAGAACATGTGCCAACCCCTATGCATAGGTTCCCAATGTCATGAAACCAACAAGTTGATCACCAAAACATACATCAAGTGGCACATGATATCCCATTGTCACCACAGATAATCATGACAAGACATACATCAAGTGTTCTCATAAAAGACTCAATCCGATAAGATAACTTCAAAGGGGAAACTCAATTCATCACAAGAGAGTAGAGGGGGAGAAACATCATAAGATCCAACTACAATAGCAAATCTCGGGATACATCAAGATCGTGCCATAGAGGGAACACGAGAGAGAACACGAGAAACAGAGAGATCAAACACATAGCTACTGGTACATACCCTCAGCCCTGAGGGTGAACTACTCCCTTCTCGTCATGGATAGCGTCGGGACGATGAAGATGGCCACCGGTGATGGGTTCCCCCTCCGGCAGGGCACCGGAACGGGCTCCCGAGAGGTTGTTGGTGGCTACAGAGGCTTGCGGCGGCGGAACTCCCGATCTATCTTCTGTTCTGGAAGTTTTACGATACGTAGGTATATATGGGTGCAGGGGGTACGTCGGTGGACCGAAGGGGGGGCCACGAGGCAGTGGGCGCGCCCCCACCCTCGTGGGCACCTCCCTTCTTCCCTGACGTGCACTCCAAGCCCATCCGGTAGGTTTCCTTCCAAAAATAACTTCTCCAGTTGATTTCGTTCCGTTTTGACTCCGTCTGATATTCCTTTTCCTCGAAACACTGAAATAGGCATAAAACAACAAATCTGGGCTGGGCCTCCGGTTAATAGGTTAGTCCCAAAAATAATACAAAAGTGGATAATAAAGCCCAATATTGCCCAAAACAGTAGATAATATAGCATGGAGCAATCAAATATTATAGATACATTGGAGACATATCACTAACTGAACTATCATCTTTTCCATGGTGCATGTGAAAAAGTTTGTATGGGCATTCCAATAAGCCTACAATTGATCATATATAGTAAAGGCCAAGATCAATTTCTTTGTTAACATCATGTCCAAGTTTGTACCAGTAAAATGTAGAAGTTCTAGGTATGTGCTATCAAAGCATGCCCATTGTACCATTGAGGGTAAGCAGTAAGAGAAGTCTCTCTTCGCATATGCTTTCTCAACCCAATCTAGTTCTCTAATTTTTCAATCTCCTGCTGCCTACCCACACTAACCACGGTGACTACCCGACATTGCCGGCCCCAGCCTCCGGTCAACAAACTGTACAACCTCAGGAGAAAGCACACATTGACTGGCAATTGTTTACTTATCATAGCATTCACATCTCGCGGCTTAAATTGTTCCACTACATGATCCAATAGCTATAATTCAGCAGGTGATGTGGTTCAATGAGTATTCTACACTAGGGTCAATTCCAGTTGTGGAATAAATAAAGAAATATTACATCCTAGCCTTTCTAGTCATGGAAACATGAACCGAGTTGCTGAACCTATGGAACCACCATGCCAGGCATAACAACAAACACTGAGCGCGCGCCACCGACTCCACCTCGACCCCGGCCATGCCGAACCTAAACCTAAACACACACAAACACACACACACACACACACACACACAGAGAGAGAGAGAGAGAGAGAGAGAGAGAGGAGGGAAGAGGGTGGGGTGGGCACCTCGGTGTTGGGGACAACCGGGGTCGGGGGAGGCGGAGCTTGGGGCGTCGGGGGCGTCAGAGGGTCCGAAGCTCGAGGCGGCGGTGGTCGATGACGGGACTCGGGCGACAAGGCAGAGGCGACGACGTCGGAGAGGCGAGGCACAGAGGCCTCGGGCGGCGACGCGCGGGGGCGAAGCTCGAGGCGACGGGGGAGGCGAGGAGGAGGCGTGACGGAAAGGCGGAGCTCTGGGCGGAGGGGGCGTGGTCGGGCGCGAGGCGAGGCAAGGAGGAGGTGGTGATGGGGCGGGGCGGAGCTCGGGACGGCGGGGGCAGCAGGACAGGGCGGCGACGGGGGCGGAGGTCGGGGGTGGGGGCGGCGGCGCGGGTGAGGTGAGGACTGTGAGATAGAGAGGGAAGGGTGAGGTAAGGTGGGGCATGTGGGGTGGGGCGGGGGACGGCCGTTAAACAGCCAGATTCTTTGCCGTCGGCTAGCTGACGGCAAAGAATCTGGCCGTTAGGTCGCCACCCACCATCTTTGCCGTCCGCTAGCGGACGACAAAGATTCTATGCCGTCAGCTAGCTGACAGCAAAGAGAAGGCTGGCGGCAAACACCTTCTTTGTCGTCGGCTCTTTCTTTGCTGTCAGCTTTACTCAAGCTAATGGCAACGACAAAGAGATGGCGACAAAGAGATGGCTGACGGCAAAGATCCTGATTCCAGTAGTGTGAGCATGATGAAAAATAGCTTGACAGTAAGTCCCATGTGTCCTCGGGAGCGCTTTGCTTTATATAAGAGTTCACCCAGACTTGTACTTTGCTACAAAAAGGATTGGGCCACCTTGCTGGAAGATCATGGATGTCGCCTAGGGGGGTGAATAGGCGCTTTAAAATAATTACAGTTTAGGCTTGAACAAATGCGGAAAAAACCTAACGGTTAATTTGTCAAGCACAAAACCTACAATAACTAGGCTCACCTATGTGCACCAACAACTTATGCTAAGCAAGATAAACAACTAAGTGATAGCAAGATATATGACACAAAGCAATATGGCTATCACACAATAAAGTGCATAAGTAAAGGGCTGGGGTAAGAGATAACTAAGGCACGCAGAGACGACAACGTATCCCGAAGTTCACACCCTTGCGGATGCTAACCTCCGTTTGGAGCGATGTGGAGGCACAATGCTCCCCAAGAAGCCACTAGGGCCACCGTAATCTCCTCACGCCCTCGCACAATGCAAGATGCCATGATTTCACTAAGGGACCCTTGAGGGCGGTCACCAAACCCGTACACTTTGGCAACCCTTGGGAGCGGTCACCGGTACCCGTCAAATTGCTCAGGGCAATCTCCACAACCTAATTGGAGACCCCGACGCTTGCCCGGAGCTTTACACTACAATGATTGAGCTCCGAACAACACCAACCGTCTAGGGCGCCAAGGCACCCAAGAGGAACAAACTCTAGGGTGCCCAAACACCCAAGAGTAATAAGCTTCTCAAACTTGACTTCCACGTATCACCGTGGAGAACTCAAACCGATGCACCAAATGCAATGGCAAGGGCACACGGAGTGCCCAAGTCCTTCTCTCCCAAATCCCACCAAAGCAACTAATGCTAGGGAGGAAAATGAGAGGAAGAACGAAAGAAGAACATGAAGAACTCTAAGATCTATATCCAAGGGGTTCCCCTCACTTAGAGGAGAGAGTGATTGGTGGAAACGTGGATCTAGATCTCCTCTCTCTTTTCCCTCAAGAACTAGCAAAAATCATTGGAGGGATTGAGAGTTAGCAAGCTCGAAGAAGGTCAACAATGGGGGAAGAACACGAGCTAAAGAAATAAGGTCCATTGGGGAAGAAGACCCCCTTTTATAGGTGGGGAAAAATCCAACCGTTATGCTCACAGCCCGCACAGAGCGGTACTACCGCTCGACCTCACGGTACTAACGCTAGGGGTAGCGGTACTACCTCAAAGGGTAGCGGTACTACTGCTTGCGAGCGGTACTAAAAAAATACATCCGTGCCTACCACCGCTGGACTTGTGACGAGTTTTTGTTCCGGAGCGGTACTACCGATGTAGAAGCCGTGGTAGTACCGCTCTGGAGCGGTAGTAAAAAACTACATCCGCTCCTGTCCGCGGTAGTACCACTGCAGCCTTTTCAGAACACCAAAACTGCCATAACTTCTGCAAACGGACTCCGAATTCAATGAAACCAAGTTTGTTGGAAAGCTAGCGACAAGGGCCAACACAATCTTGATAGAACTAACAAAAATAAGGAAATTAGAAAAGGCCCATGATAAAATGGTGATAACCCTTCCTCGAATAATACCGGTAATACCTCCAACACCGAAAACGCAAAAGAAGAAGCATATGAAATCCGTTTTCGATGAACTAGAGCTTGTCATGAACATAACCACAAGCTCTAGAAACTCAAAAGAACATACAAATAAGAATCAAGAAAGATGATGAAAGGATGCAATGGTTTGAGCTCTTGATGAATGATACGATCAAGCTACTCACTTGAGAGCCCCCCTTGATAGTACGGCTATCGATCCTATAACCCGATCTCCAAACTACCACCATGATACCGGAAAAATAGAAAACCTATCAAGGGCAAACCTTTGCCTTGCGCATGATCCACTTGAGTTAGATGATGACGATCTTGTCCTCCTCAAGATGGACCACCTTTCTTGATTGCGTTGGGTCGATGAAGACTAGATGATTGCTCCCCATACTCCACTATGGGTGAGACACTCTTCGGCACATATTCACAAGTCCATTGACACCACAATGGATGGCAAGCTTCAAGTACTTGATGTCTTTGTCATGCTCCACTTGAAATTGCACATGGCAATATTGATGGCGATCACCACTTGATGTCATCCTCTCCATGGGTTGAGTGATATCTTCCTCTTGACCCAAGCCCATGAACACATACCTAACCCCACATAGAACTCTCACATAGACCATGGGTTAGTACACAAAGCACAATGGACAATGCTTACCATACCATGGGATCACTTCTTCCCTCTCGGTACATCTTCTACGCTTTATGAGTTGATCAACTTGATTCACTCTTGACTTAGTCTTGATCAACCTTGAATCTTTCCAACTCTCTTCATTTGGATGGTGTCTTGAAGGTAAACATGAATAATCACACAATCTTCTTCTTCAAGACATGCTTGCAATAAGCTCAACACTCACATGACCAATCTTTGGATAATTCCTTCATAGCACCTTGGTCAACTCATAAACTCCTTGAAACCAACACATGGACTTCAAGAAAAGCCTATGGACAAATCCTTCAAATATAACTCAAGACAACCATTAGTCCATCGAGATTGTAATAAATTACCAAAACCAAACATGGGGGCACCGCATGTTCTTTCACTTGCTGCACCTTAGTTACTTTTGTTACTTGTTATCCGTTACAAATTATATTATCACAAAACTATCTGTCGTCGATAATTTCAGTGCTTGCAGAGAATACCTTGCTGAAAACCGCTTGTCATTTCCTTCTGCTCCTCGTTGGGTTCGACACTCTTACTTATCGAAAGGACCATGATAGACCCCTATACTTGTGGGTCATCAAGACTCTTTTCTGGCGCCGTTGCCGGGGATTGAAGTGCCTTTGGTAAGGAAACATTTATAGGGTGTGCTAAAATTTACTATCACTTGTTACTATGGAAAATAATCCTTTGAGGGGCTTGTTCGGAGTATCTTCAGCTTGACTGGAAAAGCAAAGAGTTGCTCCTCAACGTACTGAACCTACTGAAAATATTTATTATGAAATTCCTTCGGGTATGATAGAGAAACTGCTAGCTCATCCTTATGCAGGAGATGGAACATTACATGCTAATATGCACCTAATCTATGTGGAAGAACTTTGTGGATTATTTAAGCTTGCAGGCTTGCCCGAGGATGAAGTCAAGAAGAAGGTCTTCCCTTTATCTTTGAAGGGAAAGGCATTGACATGGTATAGGTTATGTGATGATATTGGATCATGGAACTACAACCGATTGAAATTGGAATTTCATCAGAAGTTTTATCCTATGCATCTGGTTCATCGTGATCGGAATTATAAATATAATTTTTGGCCTCGTGAAGGAGAAAGTATCGCTCAAGCTTGGGGAGGTTTAAGTCAATGTTATATTCATGCCCCAACCATGAGCTCTCAAGAGAAATTATTATTCAAAATGTTTATGCTCGGCTTTCTCATAATGATCGCTCCATGCTCGATACTTCTTGTACTAGTTCTTATATGAAGAAGGATATTGAATTCATATGGGACTTATTGGAAAGAATTAAACGTAGCTCTGAAGATTGGGAACTCGACGAAGGTAAGGAGTCAGGTATAAACCTTAATTTTGATTGTGTTAAATCTTTTATGGATACTGATGCCTTTCATGATTTTAGCACTAAATATGGACTTGACTCTGAGATAGTAGCTTCGTTCTGTGAAACATTTGCTACTCATGTTGATCTCCCTAAGGATAAGTGGTTTAAATACGATCCTCCTATTGAAGTTAAAGTAGTAGAACCTATTAAAGTTGAAGAAGAAACTATTACTTATAATGTTGATCCTATTGTTCCTACTGCTTATATTGAGAAACCACATTTTCCTGTTAGAATAAATGATCATGCTAAAGTTTCAATCGTGGTTCGTAAGAGTTATACTAGAATACCTACATCCCTTGAGCAAATTAAAGTTGAACCTAGTATTGCTATGGTTAAAGATCTCTTGGTCGATAATGTTGATGGGCATGTTATTTATTTCTGTGATAAGCTGCTAGAATTGCTAAACCCGAAACTAAAGATAAACATAGACCTATTGTTGGCATGCCTGTTGTTTCTGTTAAAATAGGAGATCATTGCTATCATAGCATATGTGATGTGGGTGCTAGTGTGAGTGCAATTCCTTTTACCTTATATCAAGAAATTATGAATGATATTGCACCTGCTAAGATAGAAGATATTGATGTTACTATTAAGCTTGCTAATAGAGATACTATATCACCAATTGGTTTTGTTAGTGATGTTGAAGTCTTGTGTGGGAAAATTAAATACCCTATTGATTTTCTTGTTCTTGGTTCCCCGCAAGATGATTTTTTCCCATTATATTTGGTAGACCTTTCTTGAATACTGTTAATGCTGAGATAGACTGCGAGAAAGATATTGTTACTGTTGGCTTAGGGGATATGTCTCATGATTTTAATTTCTTTAAATTTCGTAGACAATCCCACGATAATGAATTGCCTAGTAAGGATGAAATTATTGGTCTTGCTTCTATTGCCGTGCCTCCTGCTGATCCTTTAGAACAATACTTGCTAGACCATGAAAATGATATGTTTATGAATGAAAAAAGGGAAATAGATGAAATATTCTTTAATCAAGGACCTATTTTGAGACACAATTTGCGTGTTGAAGTCCTTGGGGATCCTCCTCCACCCAAGGGTGATCCCGTGTTTGAGCTTAAACAATTACCTGTTACTCTTAAATATGCTTATCTTGATGATATATCCTGTTATTACTAGTGCTAACCTTTCAGAGCATGAAGAAAAGAAATTATTGAAAACCCTGAAGAAGCACCGTGCCGCTATTGGATATACTCTTGATGATCTTAAGGGCATTTGTCCTACTCTATGTCAACACAAAATTAATTTGGAACCTGATGCCAAACCAGTTGTTGATCATCAACGACGGCTAAATCCTAAGATGAAAGAAGTGGTAAGAAATGAAATACTAAAGCTTCCGGAGGCAGGTATAATCTGTCCTATTGTTGATAGTAAGTGGGTAAGTCCCGTTCATTGTATCCCTAAGAAGGGAGGTATTAATATTGTTCCTAATGATAAGAATGAATTGATTCCACAAAGAATTGTTACAAGTTACAAGATAGTAATTGATTTCCGCATATTAAATAAAGCTACTAGAAAAGGTCACTACCCTTTACCTTTTATTGATCAAATGCTAGAAAGACTATCCAAACATACATATTTTTGCTTTCTAGATGGTTATTCTGGTTTCTCTCAAATACCCGTGTCAAAGGATGATCAGGAAAAGACCACTTTTACTTGCCCTTTCGGTACCTTTGCTTACAGAGTATGCCTTTTGGTTTATGCAATGCACTTGCTACCTTTAAAAGATGTATGACTGCTATATTCTCTGACTTTTGTGAAAAGATTGTTGAAATTTTCATGGATGATTTCTCTGTTTACGGAACTTGATCGAATTTTGTAGAGATGTGAAGAAACTAATCTTGTCTTGAATTGGGAGAAGTGCCACTTTATGGTTAATGAAGATTTTGTCTTGGGGCATAAAATTTCTGAAAGAGGTATTGAAGATAAAGCTAAAGTAGATGCTATTGAAAAGATATCATGTCCTGAAGATATCAAAGGTATAAGAAGTTTCCTTGGTCATGCTAGTTTCTATAGGAGGTTTATTAAAGACTTCTCTAAAATTTCTATGCCCCTCACTAATCTCTTGCAAAAAGATGTTCCTTTTGTTTTTGATGATCATTGTGTAGAAGCATTTGAAATACTTAGGAAGGCCTTGATTTCTGCACCTATTGTTCAACCGCCTGATTGGAATTTACCCTTTGAAATTATGTGTGATGCTAGTGATTATGTTGTTGGTGTTGTTCTAGGACAAAGAGTTGATAAGAAATTGAATGTTATTCATTATTCTAGTAAAACTCTAGACAGTGCCCAGAGAAATTATGCTACTACTGAAAAATAATTTTTAGTAGTTGTTTTTGCTTGTGATAAGTTCAGATCTTATATTGTTGATTCCAAAGTAACTATTCACGCTGATCACACTGCTATTAAACATCTTATGAAAAAGAAAGATGCTAAACCTCGACTTATTAGATGGGTTCTCTTGTTACAAGAATTTGATTTGCATATCATTGATAGAAAGGGAGCTGAGAACCCCGTTGCAGACAACTTGTCTAGGTTAGAAAATGTTCTTGATGACCCACTGCCTATTGATGATAGCTTTCCTGATGAACAATTAGTTGTCATAAATGCTTATCATAATACTCCATGGTATGCTGATTATGCTAATTACATTGTTGCTAAATTTATACCACCTAGTTTCACATACTAGCAAAAGAAGAAGTTTTTCTTTGATTTAATACATTACTTTTGGGATGACCCACACCTTTATAAAGAAGGAGTAGATGGTGTTATTAGACATGTGTACCTGAGCATGAACAGGAACAGATCCTACGCAAGTGTCACTCCGAGGTTTACGGAGGACACCACGCTGGAGATAGAACTGCACACAAGGTATTGTAATCCGGTTTTTATTGGCCTACTCTCTTCAAGGATGCTTGTAAGTTTGTCTTGTCTTGTGATGAATTCCAAAGAATTGGTAATATTAGTAGACGTCAGGAAATGCCTATGAACTATTCACTTGTTATTGAACCATTTGATGTTTGGGGCTTTGATTATATGGGACCTTTTCCTTCCTCTAATGGGTATACACATATTTTAGTTGTTGTTGATTACGTTAGTAAGTGGGTAGAAGCTATTCCAACTAGTAGTGTTGATCATAACACTTCTATTAAGATGCTTAAAGAAGTTATTTTTTTCCAAGGTTTGGAGTCCCTAGATATTTAATGACTGATGGTGGTTCACATTTTATTCATGGTGCTTTTTGTAAAATGCTTGATAAGTATGATGTTAACCATAGAATTGCATCTCCATATCATCCTCGGTCTAGTGGTCAAGTAGAATTGAGTAATAGAGAGATTAAATTGATTTTGCAAAATACTGTTAATAGATCTAGAAAGAATTGGTCCAAGAAACTTGATGATGCATTATGGGCTTATAGAACTGCTTATAAAAATCCTATGGGTATGTCTTCGTATAAAATGTTTTATGGAAAGGCTTGTCACTTACCTCTCGAACTAGAACATAAAGCTTATTGGGCAATCAAAGAGCTCAATTATGATTTCAAACTTGCCGGTGAGAAGAGGTTATTTGACATTAGCTCACTTGATGAATGGAGAACCCAAGCCTACGAGGATGCCAAGTTATTTAAAGAAAAGGTTAAAAGATGGCATGATGAGAGGATACAAAAGCGCGAGTTTAATGTAGGTGATCATGTTTTGCTATACAACTCTCGTTTAAGATTTTTTGCACGAAAACTTCTCTCTAAATGGGAAGGTCCTTACATCATCGAGGATGTCTATCGTTCTGGTGCCATAAAAATCAACAACGCTGAAGGCACAAGTCCGAAGGTGGTAAACGGTCAAAGAATCAAACATTATATCTCAGGTAATCCCATAAATGTTGAGACTAATATAGTTCACACCGTAACACCGGAGTACACAAGGGACACTTTCCAGAATGTTTCAGACTCCGAAAAGGAATAGGTATGTGGTACGGTAAGTAAACCAACTCCAAAACTGTTCTAATAGCAATTTTTCTCCGTTTTGGAATATTTAAAAAAATTAGGAAAATTGAAAGTAGTCAGAAAGAGACACGAGGAGACCACAAGGGTGGAGGGCGTGCCCCTGCCTTGTGGCCACCTCATGTGCCCTCCGGACTCCGTTTTCTTTCACATTACTTCTTTTGGTCGGTAAAAAATCATTATATAATCTCCCGAAGGTTTTGACCACCGTACCACGACAAAATCCTCTGTTTTGTTTCGAATTGTTTTTCTGACCGATCTAGATCACCATGACATCTCCAAGCGCCCCCAAGGACAAGTTTTTCGAGAAGGTCACTGATACGTCTCCAACGTATCTATAATTTTTTATTGTTCCATGCTATTATATTACCTGTTTTGGATGTTTCATGGGCTTTACTATACACTTTTATATCATTTTTGGGACTAACATATTAATCGGAGGCCCAACCCAAATTGCTATTTTTTTGCCTATTTCAGTGTTCCGCAGAAAAGGAATATCAAACGGAGTCCAAATGGAATGAAACCTTCAGGAGAGTTATTTTTGGAACAAACGCAATCCAGGAGACTTGGAGTGGACGTCAAGAAGCAAACGAGGAAGCCACGAGGCAGGGAGGCGCGCCCCAGGGGGTGGGCACACCGCCCACCCTCGTGGCTCCCCTGACCGACTTCCTTCGCCTATATATATCTACATACCCTGAAAACATCCAGGAGCACCATGAAACCCTATTTCCACCGCTGCAACCTTCTGTACCCGTGAGATCCCATCTTGGAGCCTTTTCCGGCACTCCGCCGGAGGGGGAATCGATCACGGAGGGCTTCTACATCAGTGCCAAAGCCTCTCCGATGAAGTGTAAGTAGTTTACCACAGACCTTCGGGTCCATAGTTATTAGCTAGATGGCTTCTTATCTCTCTTTGGATCTCAGTACAAAGTTCTCCTCGATCTTCTTGGAGATCTATTTGATGTAACTCTTTTTGCGGTGTGTTTGTCGAGATCCGATGAATTGTGGGTTTATGATCAAGTTTATCTTTGAGAAATATTTGAATCTCCTCTGAATTTTATTATGTGTGATTGGTTATCTTTGCAAGTCTCTTCGAATTATCAGTTTGGTTTGGCCTACTAGACTGATCTTTCTTTCCATGGGAGAAGTGCTTAGCTTTGGGTTCAATCTTGTGGTGTCCTTTCCTAGTGACATCAGGGGTAGCAAGGCACGTGTTGTATTGTTGCCATCGAGGATAAAAAGATGGGGTTTATATCATATTGCTTGAGTTTATCCCTCTACATCATGTCATCTTGCCTAATGCGTTACTCTGTTCTTATGAACTTAATACTCTAGATGCATGCTGGATAGCGGTCGATGTGTGCAGTAATAGTAGTAGATGCATAATCATTTCGATCTACTTGTCACGGACGTGATGCCTATATACATGATCATGCCTAGATATTCTCATAACTATGCACTTTTCTATCAATTGCTCGACAGTAATTTGTTCACCCACCTTAATACTTATGCTATCTTGAGAGAAGCCACTAGTGAAATCTATGCCCCCCGGGTCTATTTTCCATCATATTAGTTTCCGATCTACTTTATTTTGCAATCTTAAATTTGCAATCTACATCATAAAAATACCAAAAATATTTATCTATTTATTATCTCTATCAGATCTCACTTTTGCAAGTGGCCGTGAAGGGATTGACAACCCCTTTATCGTGTTGGTGTGAGGTTCTTATTTGTTTGTGTGGGTACGAGGGACTTGCGTGTAGCCTCCTACTGGATTGATACCTTGGTTCTCAAAAACTGAGGGAAATACTTATGCTACTTTGTTGCATCACCCTTTCCTCTTCAAGGGAAAACCAACACAGTGCTCAAGAGGTAGCAAGAAGGATTTCTGGCGCCGTTGCCGGGGAGGTCTACGCTCAAGTCAAGACATACCAAGTACCCATCACAAACTCTTCTCCCTCGCATTACATTATTTGCCATTTGCCTCTCATTTTCCTCTCCCCCACTTCACCCTTGCCGTTTTATTCACCCTCTCTTTTCCGTTCGCCTTGGGTATGTGATACGTCTCCGTCGTATCTACTTTTCCAAACACTTTTGCCCTTGTTTTGCACTCTAACTTGCATGATTTGAATGAAACTAACCCGGACTGACGCTGTTTTCAGCAGAACTGCCATGGTGTTATTTATTGTGTAGAAAACAAAAGTTCTCGGAATGACCTGAAAATCCACGGAGATAACTTTTGGAAATTATAAAAAATACTGGCAAAAGAATCAAGGCCAGGGGCCCACACCCTGTCCATGAGGGTGGGGGGCGCGCCCCCTCCCCCTAGGCGCGCCCCCTATCTCGTGGGCCCCCTGATGCTCCACCGACCTCAACTCCAACTCCATATATTCTGTTTCATAGAGAGAAAAAATCAGAGAGAAAGTTTCATCGCATTTTACAACATGGAGCCGCCGCCAAGCCCTAATCTCTCTTGGGAGAGCTGATCTGGAGTCCGTTCGGGGCTCCGGAGAGGGGGATTCGTCGCTGTCATCATCATCAACCATCCTCCATCACCAATTTCATGATGCTCACCGCCGTGCGTGAGTAAATTCCATCGTAGGTGAGGGAGTCCTGGACTAGGGGGTGTCCGGATAGCTGAACTATCATCATTGGCCGGACTCTAAGACTATGAAGATACAAGATTGAAGACTTCGTCCCGTGTCCGGATGGGACTTTCCTTGGCGTGGAAGGCAAGCTTAGCGATACGGATATGTAGATCTCCTACCATTGTAACCGACTCTGTGTAACCCTAGCCCTCTCCAGTGTCTATATAAACCAGAGGGTTTTAGTCCGTAGGACGAACAATAATCATAGCATAGGCTAGCTTCTAGGGTTTAGCCTCCTTGATCTCGTGGTAGATCTACTCTTGTACTACCCATATCATCAATATCAATCAAGCAGGAGTAGGGTTTTACCTCCATCGAGAGGGCCCGAACCTGGGTAAAAAGATCGTGTCCCTTGTCTCCTGTTACCATCCGCCTAGACGCATAGTTTGGGACCCCCTACCCGAGATCCGCCGGTTTTGACACCGACGTTGGTGCTTTCATTGAGAGTTCCTCTGTGTCGTCACCCATAGGCCCGATGGCTCCTTCGATCATCAACAACGACGCGGTCCGGGGCGAGCCTTTTCTCCCCGGCCAGATCTTCGTATTCGGCGGTTTCGCACTGTGGGCCAAATCACTTGGCCATCTGGAGCAGTTCGAAAGCTGCGCCCCTGGCCATCAGGTCAGATTTGGAAGTTTGAACTACACGGCCGACATCCGCGGAGACTTGATCTTTGACGGATTCGAGCCATAGCCGAGCGCGCCGCACTGTCACGATGGGCATGATTTAGCTCTGTAGCCGGACAGTGCCCTGGAGGCCGCACAAGAGTCCGCTCCGACCCTTAGCTCGGAGCCGACTGCACCGATCGAGGATGCGTGGCTGGACACCGCCTCGGGGGCTGCTACCTTTACGGCGATAGAGCCGAATACCGACCCTGTCTTTTGCAAAGCCCGTGACTCCGAGGTGCCGGACTCCTCGCCAGACTCCGAGCCTCCCGCGCCCCTGCCAATCGAGTCCGATTGGGCGCCGATCATGGAGTTCACTGCTATAGATATCTTTCAACACTCGCCTTTCGGCGATATCCTGAATTCGCTAAAGTGTCTCTCTTTATCAGGGGAGCCCTGGCCGGATTATGGTCAGGACGGTTGGGATGCAGACGACGAAGAAATTCAAAGCCCACCCATCACCCACTTTGTAGCCACTGTCGATGACTTAACCGACATGCTAGACTTCGACTTCGAAGACATCGACGGTATGGACGACGATGCCGGAGACGACCAAGAACCAGCGCCCACAGGGCACTGGAAAG
The DNA here is from genome assembly GCA_021437245.1 of Aegilops speltoides. Lineage (NCBI taxonomy): Eukaryota > Viridiplantae > Streptophyta > Magnoliopsida > Poales > Poaceae > Aegilops > Aegilops speltoides. Next base: position 470,762,975 of record CM038143.1, on the reverse strand, counting down.
CCACCTCATCATACGACATATACATGGTGGACATCCCAAAGGATGGGAATGGCGATGGAACAGCGGAGGATGACCCCTCCAAGAAACAGCCTAAGCGCCGGCGTCAGCGGCACCACTCTAAATCCTGCCACAACAGGAATGAAGATTCCAGCACCGGAGATAATAACACCCCGGACAGTGCCAAAGACAACCCCCTCCAGCAAGATTCAGCACAGGAGGATGGAGAAGCCAGCCCTTGTGAGAGAGCGGAAGACAAAAAGGTAGAGGACGATAATTACATGCCTCCCTCCGAAGACGAGGCAAGCCTCGACGATGACGAGTTTGTCGTGCCTGAGGATCCTGTCGAACAAGAGCGTTTTAAACGCAGGCTTATGGCCACGGCAAGCAGCCTAAAGAAAAAGCAGCAACAACTTAGAGCTGACCAAGATTTGCTAGCCGACACATGGACTGAAGTCCTTGCGGCCGAAGAGTATGAACTCGAGCGCCCCTCCAAAAGCTACCCAAAACGCAAGCTGCTACCCCGATTAGAGGAGGAAGCACATAAACCTACATCACCGATTACTGTCGGCCGACCGGCCACCTGCGTCGCATGACAGAGAGGCCTCTAGGCCCTCCACTAAAGCCATACCCCGGCGTCGCTTGAAAAGTACAAAGCCACGGGGGAACGCGCCGGACTTGCGGGACATATTGGAGGATAAGGCAAGACAATCAAGATCGATCTACGGATCGCATGGGCGCCCCACGATACGCAACGACAACCGTCACGCCGGATACAACAATTCCGGCCGGGCCGAAAACAGTAGACAAAGCTCGCTTGAGCTACGTCGTGATATAGCCCAATACAGAGGCGCCGCACACCCACTATGCTTCACAGATGAAGTAATGGATCATCAAATCCCCGAAGGTTTCAAACCAGTAAACATTGAATCCTACGACGGCATGACAGATCCTGCGGTTTGGATCGAAGATTATCTCCTTCATATCCACATGGCCCGCGGTGATGATCTTCACGCCATCAAATACCTCCCACTCAAACTTAAAGGACCAGCTCGACATTGGCTCAATAGCTTGCCAGCAGAATCAATTGGGTGTTGGAGGACCTGGAAGCCGCATTCCTTGACAACTTCCAGGGCACATATGTGCGACCACCAGACGCCGATGACCTAAGCCACATAATTCAGCTGCCAGACGAATCGGCCAGACAATTCTGGACACGGTTCTTAACCAAGAAAAATCAAATCGTCGACTGTCCGGATGCAGAGGCCCTTGCAGCCTTCAAACATAACATCTGCGACAAGTGGCTTGCCCGACACCTAGGACAGGAAAAGCCGAAATCCATGGCAGCCCTCACATCACTCATGACCCGCTTCTGTGCGGGAAAGGACAGCTGGCTAGCCCGCAGTAACAACCTCACCAAAAATTCTGGTAGTCCAGATACCAAGGACAGCAATGGCAGGTCGCATCACAATAAGCACAAGCGCCGCATTAACGGCGACAATATTGAAGATACGGCAGTCAACGCCGGATTCAGAGGCTCTAAACCCGGTTAGCGGAAAAAGCCATTCAAAAGAACTACTCCGAGCCCGTCCAATTTGGACTGGATACTCAATCGCTCGTGCCAGATACACGACACCCCCAAAAAGCCAGCTAATCACACCAACAGGGATTGTTGGGTGTTCAAGCAGGCAGGCAAGTTAATTGCCGAAAGCAATGACAAGGGGCTGCATAGCGATGATGAGCAGGAGACACGGCCACCAAACAACAGAGGACAGAAGGGTTTCCCCCCACAGGTGCGGACGGTGAACATGATATACGCAACCCACATACCCAAAAGGGAGCGAAAGCGTGCGCTTCGAGGGCGATATCTGCGATGGAGCATCGCCCCAAAGTTCAACCCATGGTCTTCTGCCCGATCACTTTTGATCGAAGGACCACCCGCCGATATCCGCCACGGCGGATTCGCGCATTGGTTCTAGACCCAATCGTCGACGGATTTCACCTCACTAGAGTCCTTATGGACGGCGGCAAAGAACTTGAACCTGCTTTATCGGGATCGGTCGCAAGATGGGCATAGACCCTTAAGGATTAAACCCACAAAGGCGACCTTCAAAGGCGTCATACCGGTGTAGAGGCCAATTATGCGAGCTCGATTACACTTGAAGTGGTCTTGGATCCCGGATAACTTCCAAAGCAAGGAGTTAATCTTCGACATAGTTCCGTTCCGCAGTGGCTATCATGCACTGCTCGGACGAACCGCGTTCGCAAAGTTCAATGCGGTACCGCACTACACATACCTCAAGCTCAAGATGCGGGCCCTCGAGTCATCACGGTCAATGGAAACACGAGCGCTCTCTCCGAGCGGAGGAGCATCTGGCCAACTCTCATGGCGGAAGTCTGAGTAGCCTCTTAAGGCAATTCTCGAGTCCGCATTAGCGGCCGGACACCGTCAAGCGCACCCGGAGTAACCTACAACAAGACCACCTGGCATGTTCCGAGCACGCGTAGCAATGCGGCCCCAACCCCAGCCCTCGAAAAACCGCGAGACCAGTACCACGCATACATCACTATGCTCTGGAGATACCATGGGCATAGGGGGAGGGGCTCGACCACGGCAGGCCCAGAGTGCAGCTCCATCGCACCAAGGGCTCCCAAATGGGTCATTCCTTTTTTCTTTCTTTCCTTTTTCTTATCCTCAGGACTCCGTTTCCCAGAAGCCCTGTCCGGCAGTAGACCTGCCGAACTCACGATGCAACGGCCAGGGAAGCAGAAAAAGCTACGACGAGTATCCAGGTGGTCTCCATTATGAGCATTATACCTGTTTTATACACCATTCCGCAGCCTACCCCTGGATGGGGACATGTTAAATAATCCCACCCCTTGCTTACCGCACTATTTGTATCGTTCTGCATTCATTGCAGTATTTTTTGAATAAACAATGCATCGCTTTTTGCCTATCATTGCATTCCTTTTTTTTATATGTTCACTTATGACATGTTGCACCAGACGCTTTAGTGCGGCCAAATACACCAGGGCTTAAGTTCCCCAAATTATGGTGTGATAAGTCCGAACACTTTCACAAGTGCGGCACCCGAACTCATAGCATTATATGCATCGGCTCGAATCATGTCTTGGGTCAATAGTTGGGTTTGCGGCTCCCATGTTTTGGTACCTTACGTTCCGTTATATCGGCTAAGGTAGTATTTGGAGAACCACTGCGATTGTGCCCCAGTTGAGCTGGGCTGAGCACCTCGATGGAGAAAGCTAAAACGGACCGTCATGATGGGGCAAGAGCGGTCATTGTTCGAGAGGTTTTTCGAGTCCCTAAGGACTTATGCGCTTAGAGCGAGGAACCGGCTTTGTCGGCCGGTGTGGATAGCGCCCGAATTGACCTTAGAACACTAGGGGCTTTGCGAAATTTAAAATTATAGAATTCTATGGCTAAGTGAGAGTGTTCAAGCATTATAAGTCTGGTTGCCTCGTTCGTTGTGTTAAGCGCCTCCTAGAAGGACCCAAAATGGGAACAAGAGCTCAAGTTTATCCGAACACCCCAAAGACTCGTGGCATGGGGGCTGAAGCCAACGACTTGCCATCTCTCGATTTGATAAGCGGCCGCCTGAAGGTAATATTTTAAATTAACAAGCGTTGCTTGCGCATATGAACAAAGTTTTCAGCGCGGGATAACAAAATCGAGTCTACTCGAAAATTACATCTTTGGAGCACTCACCGCAATAATGCGAGCACCCTTCAGACACCCTTATAATACATCTCGGGCGTGCGATACTCCTTGCCCGCGGTGGCGCGTCCGTCACAAGCTTCTCGGCGTCCATCTTGCCCAGTGCACCTTAAGCGGGCAAGGGCCCGACGGCACCCTCAATGCATGCGAGAATGCTTGATAGCGTCAACCCATGAACATCGCCCACCGGCCGCCGCACTGCATCAAGTAGCTCCGTGCATGGCTTCTTTGGGCCACACCGAACTATGAGGCCCTTCATGGCCTGTTTGGCCACCTTGTGGAGCTCGACCAGCTGCTTCATTTGGTCGCTCGAAAGGGCACGGATGTCCGGCCTCGGCATCTTGAGACCGAACACCTTCTCCGTCGAGCTCCCCTCCTCGGCTCTGTAGAACGCGGCAGCATCGGACACGCTACGGGGCAGATCTGCGAACGCTCCTGGAGAGCTCTGAATTCGGGTAAGTAACAAGTAATTCACTTTTACATGCTTGCTCTGCATGAAGAATGCCTTACCCGCCGCTATCTTCTTTACTGCCTCAATTTCCTGGAGGGCCTTCCAGGCTTCGGCCTTAGCGGCTTTGGCACTCTCAAGAGCCGACGCGAGCTCGGACTCCCGAGTCTTCGAGTCATGCTCCAAACTCTCGTGTTTTTCCATGAGAGCTTGGAGCTCTTGCCGCACCTCCGCCACCCGCGCCTCCTGCTTCTCCCGCTCGATGTGTTCCGCGGCCGCATTGCGTTCGGCCGCGGACACCGCCTCCTTCAGGGTCGCCACTTCGTTCGCAGCCCCTGGAGTACCCAAGTTATTCCTGTCATTTTTTTGCAACCAAAATCCTTTTCTATAAGGTACAACTTTAATAAGGTGTTACTTACCTTCCTTGTCCTCGAGCTGCTTCTTGGCACGGCCGAGCTCGATCTCGGACCGCTCGAGGCTCTGCTTCAAGGCATTGACCTCTGCAGTCAGTACGGCAGAGGTCAGCAGCACAACCTGCATTCCCATATTGACATATTTGCGTTAGACTCCTGCGTATATCTTTTTAGATCCTCAGTTCGGCTTTTCTTTCCGAACACCGAACTGAGCATCAGGGGCTACTGTCTATGCGGTACTAGTTTACATATCTTAAAAATTCTTACCTCGAAGCCTGTTAGAAGGCTGGTGCAGGCCTCGGTCAGCCCGCTTTTGGCGGACTGAACTTTCTCAATCACCGCACTCATAACAGTGCGGTGCTCCTCGTTAATGGAAGCGCCATTGAGCACCTCCAGTAGATTATCCGGCGCCTCCGGTTGGACGGAGGCCGCCGACGTCGCTGTCTTGCCCTTCTCACGAAGGGGCCACCCGCCGGACTCCGGAACCACCAAAGGTTCCGGTGCGGAGTCCGGTCCAAAGTCCGGGAGGTTGCCTGCGGCACCTCCGGGGCCTCCTCCTCCTGGCAGGTCCCCTTCTGGGACCCCACCTCAGCATTGTCCGCGTCATGAGGGGAGGAGGCGGTCAAAAGTGAAGCGCTATTCACATCCGACGAACCCAAGGACCCGCTCGACGAAGCAGGGAGATCATCCTTGGGCAGACTGCATGGTTGTATGCGGCGTCAGAAGACACTATGCGACAAAAGGAAAGTTACGAGTTATTCAGGAATCTGGACACTTACGATCTCGCCAGGGGCCTGGCCCTCGAGGGCCACTCCTCTTTGCCGTCGTCGGCGTTGGTGGAACAGTCCGGGGGAAGGGTCCTTCCTTTCTTCTACCCTTCGGCCTCCCCCGTTGGGGAAGCCTTCCTCTTCTTCTCTCCCCCCGCTGGGGGGGAGGCCTCTTTCTTCTCCTCCTCGTCTTCGTGGGAGGAGTCCGCCTCGGAGTCATCGGACGATGAGTCCGATAACACCTGGCGCCGGGAACTCCTCCGGGTTCCCGTGGCCTTCTTCTTGGCCTTCTTCTCCGGCACCATGTAAGGCGCCGGGACCAGCAGCCCTGTCAAATGGGTATCCGCTGGATCTTCTGGAAGGGGAGCCGGACAGTTAACTTGTCCGGACGTCTTCTGCCAGGCCTGTTAAAGGTAATGGGAGTTTAGATCCCACATAGAGTCAAACTATGGAAAGCAAGTGTCCCGTAAAGGAATCCGCGATCTTCGGTAGCAAGGAGGAGGAGGTGAGATGTGTGGACTTGGGCGCTGGAGGAGGCCATCCACTTGGCTCCCGCTCCAGACATGGTTGGAGAAGGTAGAGGTGAGATGTGTGGACTTGGGCGCTGGAGATCGAGTGTGCGGAGATGGATAAGCAAGGAGGAAGAAGGCGTAGGTGAAAAGGTGGATCCTTATCCCCTTATATATGGGCGGACGAAACTATGCGTCCCCACCAGCCCGGTAAAATTCGCTTATCTCCCAAGCGCCGCAATCAATGGCGCGGTTGGGTTACCCACGTCCGTATTGATGAGAATCCCGGAATAAGGGGACAAGATCTCTGCGTTGACAAGACGTGCCGAGGAAACCGCTTCGCTAAACGCGCTGAGGTGGAACAATAAAAACGATTCGAGTAAAGGCTTGGCCGTGGTGTGACGTCATGCCACGAAATACGTCAGCAGATTGAACTTGTGTAAATATTATTCTCTCAACGGTGCTATGTGGAATTTATTTTGCAGAGCCGGACACTATCCTGGTGTTCAAAATCTTCTATGAATTATTCGGAGGAGGAACCCGCCTTGCAATGCCGAAGACAATATGCGCGCCGAACTCGTCGTCATTGAAGCTTTGGTTCGAGGGATCTTGAGGAGTCTGGACTAGGGGTGTCCGGATAGCGAACTATCATCATTGGCGGACTCCAAGACTATGAAGATACAAGATTGAAGACTTTTTCCGTGTTGGATGGGACTTTCCTTGGCGTGGAAGGCAAGCTTGGCGTCACGGATATGTAGATCTCCTACCATTGTAACCGACTACTGTGTAACCCTAGTGAGGGAGTCCTAGACTAGGGGTGTCAGGATAGCGGACTATCATCATCGGCTGGACTCCAAGACTATGAAGATACAAGATTGAAGACTTCGTCCGTGTCCGGATGGGCCTTTCCTTGGCGTGGAAGGCAAGCTTGGCGATCTGGATATGTAGATCTCCTACCATTGTAACCGACTACTGTGTAACCCTAGCCCTCTCCGGTGTCTATATAAACCGGAGGGTTTTAGTCCGTGAGGACGAACAACCATTACAACAATCATACCATAGGCTAGCTTCTAGGGTTTAGCCTCCTTGATCTCGTGGTAGATCCACTCTTGTATTACCCATATCATCAATATCAATCAAGCGGGAGTAGGGTTTTACCTCCATCGAGAGGGCCCGAACACAGGTAAAAACATCGTGTCCCTTGTCTCCTGTTACCATCGCCTAGACGCATAGTTCGGGACCCCCTACCGAGATCTGCGGTTTGACACCGACATTGGTGCTTTCATCGAGAGTTCCTCCGTGGTCGTCACCGATAGGCTTGATGGCTTCTTCAATCAACAACAACACATCCGAGGTGAGACCTTTCTCCCGGACAGATCTTCATGTTCGGGCGGCTTTGCTGCGGGCAATTAAGCAGCCATCTGGAGCAGATCGAAGCTCGCCCGCCATCAGTCAGGTTTGAAGCCTAAACTTCACGGCTGACATCCGCGGAGACTTGATCTTCAATGGATTCGAGCCACAGCCGAGCGCGCCGCACTGTCACGATGGGCATGATTTAGCTCTGCCACTGGACAATACCCTGGAGGCCGCACATGAGTCCGCTCTGACCCATAGTTAGGAGCCGACCACGCAGATCGAGGACAGGTGGCTGGACACCGCCTCGGGGGCTGCAACTTCTACAACGATGGAGCCAAACACTGACCTTGTCCTTTGCAAAGCTCGTGACTCTGAGGTGCCGGCCTCCTCGCCGGACTCCGGACCTCCTACGCCCCTGCCAATCGAATCCGATTGGGCGCCGATCATGGAGTTCACCGCTGCGGACATCTTTCAGCACTCACCCTTTGGCGATATCTTGAATTCGCTAAAGTATCTCTCGTTATCAGGAGAGCCCTGGCCGGACTGCGGTCAGGATGGTTGGGATGCGGACGACGAAGAAATTCAAAGCCCACCCACCACCCACTTTGTAGCCATCATCGGCGATCTAACCGACATGCTAGACTACGACTCCAAGACATCGGCGGTATGGACGACGATGCCGGAGATGACCAAGAACCAGCGCCTACGGGGCACTGGAAGACCACCTCGTCATACGACATATACATGGTGGACATCCCAAAGGATGGGAACGGCGAAGAAGCAGCGGAGGCAGATTCCTCTAAGAAACAGCCCAAGCGCCCGGCGTCGTGGCGCCGCTCTAAATCCCGCCACAAAGAAGAATAGAGATTCCGCACGGAGATAATAACACCCCGAGAGTGCGAAGACAACCCCTCCAAAGATGATTCAAGCGAGACGGAGAAGCCACCCTCAAGAGAGAGCGGCAGATGAGGAGATAGAGGACGATAATTACATGCCTCCCTCCGGAGACGAGGCAAGCCTCAACGACGAATTAAATGCGTGCCCGAGGATCCCGTCGAACAAGAGCGTTTTAAACGCAGGCTAATGGCCACGGCGAACAGCCTAAAAAAAAGCAGCAACAGCTTCGAGCTGATCAAGACCTGTTGGCCGACAGATGGACCGAGGTCCTCGCGGCCGAAGAGCATGAACTCGAACGCTCCTCCAAAAGCTACCCAAAACGCAAGTTGCTCCCCCGATTAGAGGAGGAGGTATAAAAACCTTCATTACCAGCGCACAATACGGCAGACCGACCACCTCGTGGCCGCGATAGAGAGGCATCTAGGCCCTCCACCAGAACCGTACCCCGGCACCACTCGAAAAGCGCGAAGCCACGGGGGAATGCGCCGGACTTGCGAGACATATTGGAGGACAAGGCAAAACAATCAAGATCTATCTACGGATCACGTGGGCGCCCCACGATCCATAGCGACTACCGCCGCCGGATCAAAGAACTCGGCGGGCGAACACACAGCAGACAAAGCTCTCTTGAGCTACGTCGTGATATTGCTTGAAGATAGAGGCGCCAGACACCCACTATGCTTCACAGATGAAGTAATGGATCATCAAATCCCTGAAGGGTTTAAACCCGTGAACATTGAATCCTACGATGGCACAACGGACCCCGCGGTTTGGATCGAAGATTATCTCCTTCATATCCATATGGCCCGCGGTGACGATCTACACGCCATCAAGTATCTCCCACTCAAGCTTAAAGGACCAGCTCGGCATTGGCTTAACAGCTTGCCAGCAGAGTCAATTGAGTGTTGGGAGGACCTGGAAGCCGCATTTCTCGACAACTTCCAGGGCACATATGTGCGACCACCAGACGCCGATGACCTAAGCCACATAATTCAGCAGCCAGACGAATCGGCCAGACAGTTCTGGACACGATTCTTAACAAGAAAATCAAATCGTCGACTGTCTGGATGCAGAGGCCCTCACAGCCTTCAAACATAACATCCGCGATGAGTGGCTGGCCCGGCACCTAGGACAGGAAAAGCCGAAATCCATGGCAGCCCTCACATCACTCATGACTCGCTTCTGTGCGGGGGAGGTGTGGGATCGAAGAAGGTGAGAGTGTCTAGAGGGGGGGTGATTAGACTACTCGACAAGATAAAAATTCAGTCTTTTATCAAGGACAGATTTTGGCAGATTTTGCATAACACACACAAGTCAAGTAGCACAGTACACATGCAATTCTAGAGTATGGGCAGCGGAAAGTAAATTGCACAAGTAGTAAAGAGAAGTGGAGAAGATCAAACGCAATTTGGAGACGCGGTGATTTTTCTCGTGGTTCCGATAGGTGGTGCTATTGTACTTCCACGTTGATGGAGACTTCAACCCACGGAGGGTAACGGCTGCGAGAGTCCACGGAGGGCTCCACCCACGAAGGGTCCACAAAGAAGCAACCTTGTCTATTCCATCATGGCCTACGCCCACGGAGGGCTAGCCTTACTCGGGGTAGATCTTCACGAAGTAGGCGATCTCCTTGCCCTTACAAACTTCTTGGTTCAACTCCACATCTCGACGGAGGCTCCCAAGCGACACCTAACCAATCTAGGAGGCACCACCCTCCAAAAGGTAATAGATGTTGTAGATGATGATGAACTCCTTGCTCTTGTGCTTCAAATGATAATCTCCCAAACACTCAACTCTCCTCACTGATTTGGCTGTGGTGGAAGAAATGATTGAGTGGAAAGCAACTTGGGAAGGCTAGAGATCAAGTTTCATATGGTGGGAGTGGAGCAACTTGATCTCAACACAAGGGTAGGTAGTTCTCTTCTCAGAAATGTAAGGTAGGAGTGGTAGTTCTTTTTGATAGCTCTCTCCACGAATGAAGAGGGGGTGGAGGGGTATTTATAGCCTCCACACAAAATCCAACCGTTACACATATTTGAGCAATCTCGGTGGGACCGAAGTTGACAACTCGGTGAGACCGAAAGTTCAAATAATGTGAACGTTGGGATTTTCGGTGGGACCGAAAATACAATCTCGGTTAGTCCGATTCGTGCAATGACAAGAGCAAGCCGGTTTCGGTAAGACCGACTTCATCATCTCGGTGACACCGATTTGATGATGAATGTTCTGAAGCTTGGCAACTCAAGTTTCGGTGAGACCGAGTTCGAATCGGAAAATCCGAGTTTTCTAGGGTTTGGCTTTATGGTGAGGTGGTTCATCTCGGTGTGGTGAGTTTGGAAAATCGGTGGGACCGAGACTACTTATGAGTGTATATGGCGGTGAAAGTTCTTGATAGTTTAGGAGATGTATCACTAAGCACTTGAGCAACCGGATCATCATCATAACCTCATCCCTTTTAATAGTATTGGCTTTCCTATGGACTCAATGTGATCTTGGATCACTAAACCAAAATGGAGTCTTGAGCTATTGCCAATGCTTGCCTTAGCATTTTGAGGGTCCACCTCTTGATCCTTTTGCCATGCCAATGTGATTGAATTTCTGAAACATACTTGATAAAAGCATTAGTCCAACCACAAAGTATGTTGTCATTAATTACCAAAACCACCCGAGGAGCAAATGTGCTTTCAATCTCCCCTTTTGGTAATTGATGGCAACACACTAAACAAGACATCAAAGCTTATTGAAAGAAAGACAGAATTATCACGAAAGCTTTGACAACCATGTAGTACACTGGCTCCCTCTACAAGTGTGCAAGATTTTCATAAATTATGGTTTTGGACTACCACAAGCACACAAGAGAGAAAAGCAAGATGTGCTACATGCAGCTTGGCTATATGCATCAGAGCAGATGAAAAGAAGTGAGTGATAATGCATATGTGCATGGTGATTTCTTGCAAACAAGTATTCACAAGCAAGTCACCATCATGCACATTACGCAAGGTGCATATACTTACCTTGAGGTTCCTTGGCATTGTACCTGAAGAGATAAACTTGGGAAAACAAGGTTAGATAACACAAGAGTATTTCTTCAACCAACTGCAAGAACATCAAGAGTACCAAGCCAGGGATGACATGTATAAAGAGTGTCTCATATTGAGCACAAGCTTGAATCAGCAAACATGTCTCCGAAGCTAAAAGATTTTCAATGAACTCTGAGAGATTTTGCTCTCCATAAGATATCAATTGTGAAGATTCCTCTCCCTTTGAGTTTTCTCAGATCAAGGGGTTTGATGGAAAGAGCAAAATCAAAAGAATGATGCCAAATGACAATGACGCCAATTGTAATGTCCAATGTGAAACACGGCAAAGCTTTGATGTGATTCTCTCCCCCTTAAGGTAAGATTGCTCTTCTTCTCCCCCTAAATCTTCTCTTCTCCCCCTAAATCTTCTCCCCCTTTGACATCAAGTGCCGAAAAGGACAACAAACTAGGAAGGTTAGGGAAGATGGAAAGAAAGAAGTGGGATCCTTAAGAATCACAACAGGGCAAAAAGGAACATGCATAGAGAATCATTGAGTGGAGCTGCAGAAGATGATATCCTGAAAGAAATAAATCGGTGACACCGAATTAAGATGGATCGGTGGGTCCGAAAGTCAGGGACTTAGTGTAGATCCTTTTCGGTTAGACCGAAATATTTAAATTGGTGACGCCGAGTTTAATTCTAAGGAAATACAGAAATAATTCAGCTCACTTTGCAAGGAATGTTTCAAAGGATTTGCAATGAATTTGTAAATGATTTTTGAGGAATTTGATCAGAGCCAAAAGGATATTCACAAAGACAGAAGAATAGAAATGAAAAAGATTCCTAGATGAAGTTTTTTTTAATGAAAAAACTCAATGAGAGAAAATAAGAGAAAATAGAAAAACTCCAAATCATATGTACTTCATCTAGATAGGGGTCGGTGACAAGGTCACCTATGTTTGAGTATTTTGACTTAGGAGTCAAATGAGAACATTTGATCATAGGTCATACTCATCGTTTAAGCTCAAAATGGGGTTGCCATTTTTCGATTAAGCATTCGATGTGATCACATCTTATGAAGCTGCTTGTACTCATGACTTTGAGCAAAGCTCCTTAAAGATGTCAAGAACATACCTTGGGCTTGTTGTTGCTTTGTTCATGTAGGTGAACTTGATGTAGGTGCTCATTGAATGTGAAGTTGGAGCGCCATTTCCACTTGTGTAGTTCATCTTCCTACATGGGTTAGGCAAGCAAGGAAATACTCAAGGATATCCAAGATGACAAGAGTGAAATACTAGATGTATAAGGTGTCAAAAAGGATATGTGGAATTTTGTTCCTTGAACTCAACATCCCCCAAAGGGCTAGATACTTGGTCAATGACAAGATTACTCATGATTTGAGTGTGTGGTAATCTTGTGGAATGTAGATCATCCAAGTACCTGCAAGGAGTTAGATGCAATACAAGGAGGCAAATGTGTCCAAGACATATGATCATCATCATAAGAGAAATATCAAGGATTAGTCAAGTAGGCTCATGCCTTGCATGCATCAATGGAGTTTTCACTCCAAGTTTGAAGCATCAATGATGTTCAACTCACTCCTTCTGCGACAAAATACCTTCTCATCAAGAGGTTTTGTAAAGATATCACGAAGTTGTTTGTCGAGACGAACATGCTTAAGATTGATGTCACCCTTGGCAATGTGATCACGAATAAAATGGTGACGAACTTCAATATGTTTAGATTCGAGAGTGTTGCTTTGGATTGTGTCCAATTTTAATCGCACTCTCATTGTCACAAAGCAAGGAACATGTCTCACATGTATCCCATAATCCTTAAGCGTTTGTGTCATCCATAGCAATTGAGCACAACACGAACCAGCAGCAATATATTCCGCTTCGGCAGTGGATAATGATACCGAATTTTGTTTCTTGGAGGACCAAGATACAAGGGATCGACCAAGGAATTGACACGTAGCCGAAGTTGACTTTCTATCAACCCTGTCACCGGCATAGTCCGAGTCGGAATAGCCAACAAGGTCGAAAGAGGCCCTCTTAGGATACCAAATGCCAAAGTTTGGTGTGTGTATCAAATATCTCACAATCCTTTTAACAGCTTTAAGATGACATTCTTTAGGGGCTGCTTGATATCGAGCACACATGCATACACTCAACATTATGTCAGGATGAGAAGCACAAAGATATAGTAGAGAACCAATCAAAGATCGGTAAACCTTTTGATCAACGGGTTCTCCATCTTTTGTCAAGTCATTATGTCCACTTGTAGGCATGGGGGTTCTCATACCTTTGCTTTCTTGCATGTTGAACTTCTTGAAGAGATCCTTGGTGTACTTTGTTTGTGAGACAAAGATACCCTCCTTAGATTGCTTGATTTGCAACCCAAGGAAGAATTTGAGTTCACTCATCATGGACATCTCAAACTTCTCCGACATTAGCTTCCCAAACTTTTCACTAAAATGAGGGTTAGTTGAACCAAATATAATATCATCAACATAGATTTGGCACACAAATAGTTCTCCATTAACCCTTTTAGTAAAAAGAGTAGAATCAATTTTCCCAATTTCAAAGCCTTTTTCAATAAGGAACTTGGTCAAGATTTATACCACGCTCTAGGAGCTTGTTTAAGACCATAAAGAGCTTTGTGCAACTTGTAAACATGATTAGGCTTTTGGGATTCACAAATCCGGAGGTTGTTTCACAAATACTTCCTCCTCAATTTCACCATTTAGGAAAGCACTTTTAATATCCATTTGATAGAGAGTAATATCATGGTGGTTGGCATAAGCAAGAAGAATGCGAATGGACTCAAGTCTAGCAACGGGGGCATAGGTCTCACCATAGTCCATACCTTCGACTTGTGTGTAACCTTGAGCTACGAGACGAGCCTTGTTGCGGATGACTTGTCCATCTTCATCTTGCTTGTTCCAAACACCCATTTGGTTCCAATGACGTTTTGATCATCCTTGGGCTTTCTACCAAAGTCCATACCTTGTTCCTCTCGAAGTTGTGTAGCTCTTCGTGCATAGCGTTCACCCAATCCGGGTCTTCAAGTGCTTCTTCTACCTTCATAGGTTCAATACTAGAGATAAATGAGTAATGCTCACAAAAGTTAGCTAAGCGAGTTTTAGAGCGAGTAATTCTCCCGGAGTTGATGTCATTGATCATTTGTTCCATGGGATGATTTTTCTTGACTCTTGCTCGGACTCGGGATAGCTTTTGTTGAGGTTGTGGCTGAGCTTCCTCATCATCTTCATCTTCCTATTCTTCTTCTTCATTGTTGTTGGTGTTGTCTTGAGGCGGTGGAGAAGGAGGTTGTGGTGGATCTTCTTGTTGCACTTCCTCATCTTGGTGAGTTCCACTTGTGGAGGCCTCCATGTTGCCTTGAGGTTCATCTTGCCGTGAGGTAGGGGGCTCCACACATGTAGATGAGGTACTCTCCTTCACTTCCATGGGACGAATCTTTCCAATAGATAAATCTTGGATGGCTTCCGATGGGTCCTTGTCTCCTACATCAATAGGCATTTGCTCGGTGAGGAGCTCGCATGATGTCTTGCTGAGGAGCTTATGAAGATAAAGCCTGTTGATAGCATGACAAGCTGTCTCGACCGCTTCCCCCCAGAAATGCTTCGGTGTCTTGTATTCATCAAGCATCGTTCTCGCCATCTCTATGAGCGTTCGGTTCTTCCTCTCAACAACTCCATTTTGTTGAGGAGTGTACGTAGCCGAGAACTCATGTAGAATCCCTTCCTCATCGAGAAAAGAGTCTACATTAGCGTTCTTGAACTCCGTTCCATTTTCACTCCGAACTTTCTTGATCTTCACCTCAAATTGATTTTGGGCCTTTTCGCAAAGGTTTTGAAGATTCTCTCAACCTGTGATTTGTCATCAAGGAAAAATACCCACGTAAATCTGGAATAATCATCAACTATAACTAGACCAAAGGAGTTACCACCAAGGCTTTTGTAAGCATTGGGACCGAAGAGATCCATATGAAGAAGCTCGAGCGGTCTCCTTGTGGTCATGATGTTCTTCACGGGATGACTTCCACCTACTTGTTTTCCTGCCTAACAAGCACTACAAAGTCTATCTTTGTCAAAGAAAACATCTTTAACGCCAAGAATATGATCACCTTTGATTAGCTTGTCTAGATTACGCATACCAACATGTCCAAGCCTTCTATGCCATAACCAACCTTTAGCGGATTTAGCAATGAAGCAAGTTCTAGGTTGGGCTTTCTTAGTGAAATCAACAATATATAGATCACCTCTACGGATACCGGTAAACGCCATGTTATGATTGTCACGACGAAAGACTTGGCAATCTACTTCGGTGAATAGCACATTGAATCCAAAGTCAGCTAATCTAGACACGGAAAGTAAATTGTATCCAAGTGATTCTACAAGCATGACATTTTGAATAGAGCTATCATGAGATATGGCCACCTTACCAAGGCCAAGTACCTTACCCTTGGAGTTGTCTCCAAAAGTCACATACTTGCGTGGACCATCGTTCTTTGCAAGCTCTTGAAACATGTCTTCGTCTCCGGTCATGTGGTCGGTGCATCCACTATCAAGAATCCACTCTTTTCCGCCGGAAATGTAGTCTCTCAGATTTGCCATAAGATTGAGACTCTTCATGATCTTGTCTAGCTCGGTGTCCGAATCGGAGTAATCATCATCATGCTCATGCTCATCATCATATTGACCCATAGATTGTTCATCATCAACACCTAGGTCAATTTGATAACCACTTGCATTAGTTTTGTCAATGTGACAATAATCATCGGAATGCAATACAAGAGCATTTCTGATTAGAACATTGATAAGACCGGGATCACCCTTCTTTTTCATAAGATCACGAAGCTCAAAGAAGCATTTATCAAAGTTGGGATCATTGGGGCGCATCATATCAAATTCAATAGTCTTGTATAGAATTTCATCAAGACCTCTCAAAGAGTAGTCCGGATAAAGTTCTTCCAAGAACTTCCACATAGCATAGGCACACTCAAAGTTTGTAACGAGCTTAAGCAAGTTATCGGGTAACCCTCTAATGATAAGATTTACAGTCCTAAGGTTACGAAGCAAATCAAGCTCTTCATCCATGGTAGGGTGCAAGGGGTCAAATGGAGGCACATAGGGGGTTTCAACATATTTGCGCAAATTGTATGTCTTAAAGATAATAAGCATTTCAATCCTCCACGAGATATAGGACACTCCATTAAGAATAGGCACTCTATGGCTAACACTCCCAAACATAGACACGTCCATCTTCCTCCAATGGTGTGTAAACCAAAGCAATGGAGACCAATGCTCTGATACCAATTGTGGGATCGAAGAAGGTGAGAGTGTCTAGAGGGGGGGGGGGTGATTAGACTACTCGACAAGATAAAAATTCAGTCTTTTATCAAGGACAAATTTTGGCAGATTTTGCATAACACACACAAGTCAAGTAGCACACTACACATGCAATTCTAGAGTATGGGCAGCGGAAAGTAAATTGCACAAGTAGTAAAGAGAAGTGGAGAAGATCAAACGCAATTTGGAGACGCGGTGATTTTTCTCGTGGTTCCGATAGGTGGTGTTATCGTACTTCCACGTTGATGGAGACTTCAACCCACGGAGGGTAACGGCTGCGAGAGTCCACGGAGGGCTCCACCCACGAAGGGTCCACGAAGAAGCAACCTTGTCTATTCCATCATGGCCTACGCCCACGGAGGGCTAGCCTTACTCGGGGTAGATCTTCACGAAGTAGGCGATCTCCTTGCCCTTACAAACTTCTTGGTTCAACTCCACATCTCGACGGAGGCTCCCAAGCGACACCTAACCAATCTAGGAGGCACCACCCTCCAAAAGGTAATAGATGTTGTAGATGATGATGAACTCCTTGCTCTTGTGCTTCAAATGATAATCTCCCCAACACTCAACTCTCCTCACTTGATTTGGCTGTGGTGGAAGAAAGGATTGAGTGGAAAGCAACTTGGGAAGGCTAGAGATCAAGTTTCATATGGTGGGAGTGGAGCAACTTGATCTCAACACAAGGGTAGGTAGTTCTCTTCTCGAAATGTAAGGTAGGAGTGGTAGTTCTTTCGATGGCTCTCTCCACGAATGAAGAGGGGTGGAGGGTATTTATAGCCTCCACACAAAATCCAACCGTTACACATATTTGAGCAATCTCGGTGGGACGAAGTTGACAACTCGGTGAGACCGAAAGTTCAAATAATGTGAACGTTGGGATTTTCGTGGGACCGAAAATACAATCTCGGTTAGTCCGATTCGTGCAATGACAAGAGCAAGCCGGTTTGGTAAGACCGACTTCATCATCTCGGTGACACCGATTTGATGTGAATGATTCTGAAGCTTGGCAACTCAAGTTTCGGTGAGACCGAGTTCGAATCGGAAAATCCGAGTTTTCTAGGGTTTGGCTTTATGGTGAGGTGGTTCATCTCGGTGTGGTGAGTTTGGAAAATCGGTGGGACCGAGACTACTTATGAGTGTATATGGTAGTGAAAGTTGTTGATAGTTTAGGAGATGTATCACTAAGCACTTGAGCAACCGGATCATCATCATAACCTCATCCTTTTAATAGTATTGGCTTTCCTATGGACTCAATGTGATCTTGGATCACTAAACCAAAATGGAGTCTTGAGCTATTGCCAATGCTTGCCTTAGCATTTTGAGGGTCCACCTCTTGATCCTTTTGCCATGCCAATGTGATTGAATTTCTGAAACATACTTGATAAAAGCATTAGTCCAACCACAAAGTATGTTGTCATTAATTACCAAAACCACCCAGGAGCAAATGTGCTTTCGGGGAGGACGGTGGCTAGCCCGCAAAGAACAACCTCGGCAAAAATTCTAGCGATCACGGACTACAAGGACCGCAATGGCAGGTCGCGTCGTAACAAAAACAAGCGCCGCGTTAACAGCGATAACACCGAGGATCTGACGATCAACGCCGGATTCGGAGGCTCTAAACCGGTCGTGGAAAAAGCCATTTAAAAGAACTACTCTGGTCCGCCCAATTTGGACCGAATACTCGACCGCTCTTGCGGATACATGGCACTTCGAAAAGCCAGCTAATCACACCAACAGGATTGTTGGGTATTCAAGCAGGCGAGCAAGTTAATTGACGAAAACAATGACAAGGGGCTGCATAGCGATGACAAGGAGGAGACCCGCCCGAACAGCGAGAGAGGATGAAGGGTTTCCCCCACAAGTGCGTCTGGTAAACATGATATCGCAACCCACATACCCAAGAGGGAGCGGAAGCATGCACTTAGGGATGTATATGCGATGGAGCGATCGCCCGAAGTTCAATCCATGGTCCTCTTGCCCGATCACTTTCGATCGAAGGACCACCGACCGATATCCGCCATGGCGGGTTCGCGCATTGGTTTTAGACCCAATCGTCGATGGATTTCACCTCACTAGAGTCCCGATGGACGGCGGCGAGTAGCCTGAACCTGCTTTATCAGGATACAGTGTGCAAGATGGGCATAGACCCCTCAAGGATTAAACCTACAAAGACGACCTTCAAAGGCATCATACCAGGAGTAGAGGCCAATTATGCGAGCTCGATCACACCGAAGTGGTCTTGGATCCTGGATAACTTCCGAGCGAGGAGTTAATCTTTGACATAGTCCCGTTCCGCAGTGGCTATCACGCTCTGCTCGGACGAACCGGGTTTGCAAAGTTCAACGCGGTGCCGCATTATGCATACCTCAAGCTCAAGATGCCAGGCCCTCTTGAAGTCATCACGGTCAACAAAAACACTGAACGCTGCCTCCGAACGGAGGAACACACAGCAGCTCTCGCGGCGGAAGTACAGAGCAGCCTCTTAAGGCAATTTTCGAGCCCGACCGTTAAACGACCGGACATAGCCAAATGCGCCCAGAGTAACATACATCAAGACCACCTGGCACGTTCCGAGCACGCGTAGCAATGCGGCCCCAACCCCAGCCCTTGCATGATTGCAAGACTAGCCCTTCGCGTACATCATTACGCTTTGGAGATACCATGGGCATAGGGGGAGGGGCACGACCACAACAGACCCAGAGTGCGGCTTAACCACACCAGGGGCTCCCAAGTGTGTCATTCTTTTTCTTTTTTTTATTATTTCTATTCACAGGACTCCGTTCACCAGAGGCCCTGTCTGGAGTGGATCTGCCGAACTCACGATGCAACAGCCAGGGAAGGACGAAGGCTACGACGAATACTCAGGTGGTCTCCATTATGAGCATTAAATCTGTTTAACACACCATTCCGCAGCCTACCCAGGGAGACATGTCTAATAGTCCAATCCCTTGCTTACCGCACTATTTCTATCGTTCTGCACTCATGGCAGAATTCCTTGAATAAACAATGCATCACCTTTCGCTTATAATTGCATTCCTTTCTTACATATATGTTCATTTATGACGTTTTGCATCCGTACACTTTGGTACGGCCGAATACACCAGGGGCTTATGTTCCCCGCATTATGGTGTGATAAGTCCGAACACTTTCACAAGTGCGGCACCCCGAACTTATAGCACTATATGCATCGGCTCCGAATCATGTCTTGGGTCAATAGTTGGGTTTGCCCGGCTCCCATGTTTTGGTACCTTACGTTCCGTTCTATCGGCTAAGGTAGCGCTGGGAGAACCACCGCGATTGCGCCCGGTTGAGCGGGCGGCGCCTCGATGGAAAGCTAAAACTGACCGTCATGATAAGGCGAGAGCTGGTCGCTGTTCGAGAGGTCTTTTCGAGTCCCTAAAGACTTATGCCGCTTAGAGCAAGGAACCGGCTTCGTCCGGCCCAGGCGTGGATAGCGCCCCAAACTCGGTCTTCCGAACACTAGGGGCTTCGCCGAAATTTAAAATTATAGAATTCTATGGCTAAGTGAGAGTGTTCAAGCATTATAAGTCCGGTTGCCTTGTTCGTCGTGTTGGCGCCTCCTAGATGGACCCAAAAATGGGAACAAGAGCGCTCAAGTTTATCCGAACACCCCAAACACTCGTGGCATGGGGCTGAAGCCGACGACTTGCCATCTCTCAGATTTGATAAACGGCCGCATAGAAGGTAATATTTGAAATTAACAAGCGTTGCTTAGCGCATATGAACAAAGTTTTCAGCGCACAGGATAGCACATTGCGAGTCTACTCAAATATTACATCTTTGGAGCACTCATCCGCAATCTTGCGGGCACCCTTCAGGACACTCTTATAATACATTTCGGGCGTGCGATACTCCTTGCCCACCGGCGGCGCGTCCGTCAGCAGCTTCTCAGCATCCAGCCTGCCCCAATGCACTTTTGCACGGGCAAGGGCCCGATGGGCACCTTCAATGCAGGCGGAGCGCTTGATGACCTCCATCCAGGGACACACATCCACCAGCCGCCGCACAGGGCGAAGTAGCTCCGGGCATGGCCTCTTCGGCCACTGGCCGAACTATGAGGCCCTTCATGGCCTGCTCAGCTACCTTGTGGAGCTCGACCAGCTGCTTCAGCTGGTCGCTAAGGGGCACCGGATGTCCGGCCTTAGCGTACTGAGACCAGAAGACCTTCTCCGTCGAGCTCCCCTCCTCGGCCTGGTAGAATGCGGCAGCATCGGACACGCTGCGAGGCTGATCTGCAAACGCTCCTGGAGAGCTCCGAATTCGGGTAAGTAACAGGTAATTCACATTCACATGCTTCCTTTGCATGAAAAATGCCTTACCCGCCGCTATTTTCTTCGCCGCCTCAATCTCCTGGAGGGCCTTATGGGCCTCGGCCTTAGCGGCTTTGGCACTCTCAAGAGCCGAGGCAAGCTCGGACTCTCGAGTCTTCGAGTCGCGCTCCAAACTCTCATGCTTTTCCACGAGAGCCTGGAGCTCTTGCTGCACCTCCACCACCCGTGCCTCCTGCTTCTCTCGCTCAGCTCGTTTCGCGACAGCATTACGCTCGGCCGCGGACACGACCTCCTTCAGGGTCGCCACCTCGTTCGTGGCCCCTGCAGTGTCCATGTTATCCTTGTTATTTCTTTCGCAACCAAAATCCTTTTCTATAAGGTACATATCTAATATGGTGTTACTCACCTTCTTTGTCCTCGAGCTGCTTCTTGGCAAGGTCGAGCTCGTTCTCGGACCACTCGAGGTTCTGGTTCAAAGCATTGACCTCCATGATCGGTCTTGGCAGAGGTCAGCAGCGCAGCCTGCAATCCCATATTGACATAATTTTTAGAACTCCTGCGTATATCTTTTTAGATCCTCAGTCCGGCTTTTCTTTCCGAACACCGAACCGAGCATCAGGGGCTACTGTCTATGCGGTATTACATTACATATTTTAAAATTTCTTACCTCAAAGCCTGTTAGAAGGCTGTTACAGGCTTCGGTTAGCCCGCTCTTGGCGAGCTGAACCTTCTGAATCACCGCACTCATGACAGTGCGGTGTTCTTCCTCGATGGAAGCGCCGTTGAGCGCCTCCAACAAGTTGTCCGGCGCCTCCGGTTGGACGGAGGCCGCCGGTGTCACGGTCTTGCCCTTCTTACGAAGGGGCCGCCTGCCGGACTTCGGAACCACTGCGGGTTCCGGGGCGGAGTCCGATGCGAAGTCTGGGAGGTTGCCCTGTGGCACCTCCGGAGCCTCACCCTCCTGGCGGGTCCCCTCCTGGGATCCCACCTCGACATCCTCAGCGTCACGAGGGGTGGAGGCGGTAGGAATGGAATCCACATCCGACGGAGCCAAGGACCCGCTCGAAGAAGCGGGAAGATCGTCCTCGGCCGGACTACAGGTTGTATGCGGCATTAGAAGGACACCATGTGGCCAAAAAAAAGAGAAATTATAATCATTCAGGAATCCGGATACTTACGATCTTGCCGGAGGCTTGGCCCTTGAGGGCCACCCCTCGTCGCCGTCGTCGGCGTTGGCGGAGCAGTCCGGAGGAAGGGTCCTTCCCCTCTTGGACCCTTCGGCCTCCCTCGTTGGGGAAGCCTTCCTCTTCCTCTCTCCCCCCTCCTGGGGAGAGTCCTCTTTCTCCTCCTCGTCTTCGGGGGAGGAGTCCGCCTCGGAGCCATCGGACGATGAGTTCGATACCACCTGGCGCCGGGAACTCCTTCGGGTTCCCGTGGCCTTCTTCTTGGCCTTCTTCTCCGGCACCACGTAAAGGGCCAGAACCAGCAGCCCCGTCAAACAGGTGTCCGCTGGGTCTTTGGGAAGGGGAGCCGGACTGTTAACCTGTCCGGACGTCTTCTGCCGGTCCTGTTAAAGGCATTGGGAGTTTTAGATCCCACATAGAGTCAAACTATGAAAGAAATAAGTGTCCCATAAAGGATAGCAAAGCTTACCTCGCCGCCGGGCGCCCGTCTGAATCCGCGATCTTGATTGCGGATGCGGGGCTTCTCCGCCCTTGAACAGCACCCTCGGGCAGCCAGTATGTCGTGTCGAAGAGCCGCTCCAGGTCGGTCTTTGTGCAGATCAAACTCCCACAAATTGAAGGCCCGTTCTTTGGCGGGGAGAATCCCGCGGACGAGCATGACTGGATCACGTTGACAAGCTTAAGATTCTTGTTCACGAGTGCAGAGCAGGATCGAGTCTGTCGGCTCCTCCGAACTACCCCATAGCAAGCCCTTCTCTTTCCGGAGGTGAGCTGCATGCGGATACCAGATCTGAACTCGGGGGCCGCTGCCCATTTAGGGTCACGCGGCTCGGTGATATAGAACCACCCCGATTGCCACCCTTTGACGGACTCCACGAAGTCACCCTCGAGCCAGAGGACGTTGGGCATTTTTCCCACCATGGCGCCTCAAGACTCCGCTTGGCGCCCTTCACCACCTTCGGCTTGACATTGAAGGTTTTAGCCACAAGCCGAAGTGGGGCTGGATGCAGAGGAAGGCCTCGCACACGACGATAAACGCCGAGATGTTGAGGATGAAGTTTGGCGCCAGATCGTGGAAGTCCAGGCCGTAGTAGTACATGAGCCCCCAGACGAAGGGATGAAGTGGGAAGATCAGTCCGGGGAGGAAGTGGGGAAGGAATACGACCCTCTCATGAGGCCTGGGGGTGGGGATGAGCTGCCCCTCGTCGGGCAGCCGGTGCGCGATGTCGCTGGATAGGTATCCGGCGCCGCGCAGCTCTCGATGTGCCCCTCCGAACGGAGGAGGCCATCCACTGCCTCCCGCTCCGGACATGGCTGGAGAAGGTTGAGACGAGATGTGCGGACTTGGGCGCTGGAGCTCGAGTCTTGCGGAGATGGATAAGCAAAGGAGGAAGAAGGCGAGGTAAAAAGGTGGATCCTTATCCCTATATATGGGCGGACGAAGACTATGCGTCCCCACCGCCCGGTAAAACTCGCTTATCTCCCAAGCGCCACAATCAATGGGCGGTTGGGTTACCACGTCCGTATTGATGGGAATCCCGGAATAAGGGGAACACGATCTCTGCTTCGACAAGACGTGCCAAGGAAACCGCTTTGCTAAACACGCTGAGGTGGTATAATAAAAACGATTCAAGCAAAGGCTTGGTAGTGGCGTGACGTCATGCCACAAAACACGTCTGCAGATTGAACTTGTGTACATATTATTCTCTCTACGGTGGTATGTGGAATTTATTTTGCAGAGCCGGACACTATCCTGGTGTTCACAATCTTCTATGAATTATTCGGAGGAGGAACCCGCCTTGCAATGCTGAACTATATGCGCACCGGACTCATCGTCATTGAAGCCTGGTTCAGGGGCTACTGAGGGAGTCCTGGACTAGGGGGTGTCCGGATAGCCGGACTATCATCATCGGTCGGACTCCAAGACTATGAAGATACAAGATTGAAGACTTCGTCCCGTGTCCGGATGGGACTTTCCTTGGCGTGGAAGGCAAGCTTGGCGATACGGATATGTAGATCTCCTACCATTGTAACCGACTCTGTGTAACCCTAGCCCTCTCCGGTGTCTATATAAACCAGAGGGTTTTAGTCCGTAGGACGAACAACCATTACAACAATCATACCATAGGCTAGCTTCTAGGGTTTAGCCTCCTTGATATCGTGGTAGATCCACTCTTGTATTACCCATATCATCAATATCAATCAAGCAGGAGTAGGGTTTTACCTCCATCGAGAGGGCCCGAACCTGGGTAAAAACATCGTGTCCCTTGTCTCCTATTACCATCCGCCTAGACGCACAGTTCGGGACCCCCTACCCGAGATCCGCCTGTTTTGACACCGACACTAGCCTTCTCCGGTGTCTATATAAACCGGAGGGTTTTAGTCCGTAGGACGAACAATAATCATACCATAGGCTAGCTTCTAGGGTTTAGCCTCCTTGATCTCGTGGTAGATCTACTCTTGTACTACCCATATCATCAATATCAATCAAGCAGGAGTAGGGTTTTACCTCCATCGAGAGGGCCCGAACCTGGGTAAAAACATCATGTCCCTTGTCTCCTGTTACCATCCGCCTAGGCGACAGTTCGGGACCCCTACCCGAGATCCGCGGTTTGACACCGACAGAGGCTTGCTGGGCGGTGATGGGTTGGATGAGATTTACCATGTAATCAAGTTAGTTTTGTTAGGGTTTGATCCCTAGTATCCACTATGTTCTGAGATTGATGTTGCTATGACTTTGCTATGCTTAATGCTTGTCACTAGGGCCCGAGTGCCATGATTTCAGATCTGAACCTATTATGTTTCCATGAATATATGTGAGTTCTTGATCCTATCTTGCAAGTCTATAGTCACCTATTATGTGTTATGATCCGACAAACCCAAAGTGACAATAATCGGGATACTTCTCGGTGATGACCGTAGTTTGAGGAGTTCATGTATTCACTATGTGTTAATGCTTTGGTCCGGTACTCTATTAAAGGGAGTCCCTAATATCCCTTAGTTTCCATTAGGACCCCGCTGCTGCGGGAGGGTAGGACAAAACATGTCATGCAAGTTCTTTTCGATAAGCACATATGACTATATCCGGAATACATGCCTACATTACATTGATGAACTGGAGCTAGTTCTGTGTCACCCTATGTTATAACTATTACATGAGGAATCGCATCCGACATAATTATCCATCACTGATCTAATGCCTACGAGCTTTTCACATATTGTGCTTTGCTTATTTACTTTACCGTCGCTACTGTTACAATTACTACAAAACTGCTATCTTTACTTCTGCCACTGTTACCATTACTATCATATTACTTTGCTACTAAATACTTTGCTGCAGATACTAAGTTATCCAGGTGTGGTTGAATTGACAACTCAACTGCTAATACTTGAGAATATTCTTTGGCTCCCCTTGTGTCGAATCAATAAATTTGGGTTGAATACTCTACCCTCGAAAACTGTTGCGATCCCCTATACTTGTGGGTTATCAAGACTATTTTCTGGCGCCGTTGCCGGGGAGCATAGCTCTATTCTTTGAGTCACTTGGGATTTATATCTGCCGATCACTATGAGGAACTTGAAAGATGAAAGAACTAAGATTTTCCCTCAACTACGAGGGAGGTAAGGAAGCGCCATCTAGCTCGCACTAGATTCTCCTTCATTTTGAGTAAGCTTGCGACACCTAAACCTGCTACTGCTATGAATTCTGATATGTCGCATGTTATTGATGATGCCACTTCTGCTATGCATGATACTTATGATGAAACTACTTCTATGCTTGATACTACTTTTCCATTAGGTGAATTTCTAGATGAACAACTTGCTAGGGTTAGAGAGAATGAAATCATTGAAGATGAAATTATTGATGATAGTGATGATGTAGGTTCTCCCCCTAAGTATGAATTGCCTGTTGTTCCAGAGGGTTATGTTATGGATGAAGAAACTGCTAGATCTTTTTGCTTGCAATGATAGATCTGATCTTAAGAAATTATTAGCTAAACTTAAACAGAACACTCTGAATGCTAGAATGAAATATGACCTTGCTTTTGCTACTTCACCTATCTTTGTTACTGATAAGGATTATGAATTCTCTGTTGATCATGAGATAATTACTTTGGTTGAATCTGATCCTTTTATGGCAATGAATCTGAAACTGTTGTGGCACATCTTACCAAGTTAAATGATATAGCCACCCTGTTTACTAATGATGAGAAGTCCCGCTACTATTATATCCTTAAGATATTTCCATTCTCATTAAAGGGTGATGCTAAAACTTGGTTTAATTCTCTTGATCCTGGTTGTGTGCGTAGTCCCGAGGATATGCTTTATTACTTCTGTACTAAATATTTCCCTGCTCATAAGAAACAAGCTGCCTTGCGGGAAATATATAATTTTGTGCAAATCGAAGAAGAGTCTCCCACAAGCTTGGGGGAGGCTTCTCTGATTACTTAATGCTTTGCCTGATCATCCTCTTAAGAAAAATGAAATACTTGATATCTTTTATAATGGACTAACCGATGCTTCCAAGGACCACTTGGATAGTTGTGTTGGTTGTGTTTTCAGGGAAAGAACAGTCGACCAAGCTGAATTGTTATTGAATAATATGTTGACTAATGAAAATAATTGGACTCTTCCTAAGACAATTCCTGAGCCAATTGAGCCAACTCCTGAGCCAGCTCCTGAGCCTATTCCTAAACCAACTCCGAAGAAGAGGGGAGTTCTATTTCTCAGTCCTGAAGATATGAAGAGGCAAAGAAATCTATGAAAGAAAAAGGTATTAAAGCTGAGGATGTTAAGAATTTACCTCCTATTGAAGAAATACATGGTCTTAATATACCGCCTGTTGAGGAAGCACATTGTCTTGATAACCCGACACAGGTAGTAAAGGTAAATTCTCTCTATAGATATGATAAAGTTGAAATCCTGTCTACTAAATTTCATAGCCCATGCTTAGATGAATTTGATGACTATATGGCTTGACAAGAAAGTTTTAATGCTTATGTTGGTAGAGAGTTAAAGAATAATGCTTTCAGGATAGGACGCTTGAGTGATTATATGGCTAGAGTTAAAGGTGAACTTAAACTCATTAGCAAATATGCTTCTATGGTTACCACTCAAGCGGAGCAAGTACTTGAAGCTCAAAGTGATTTGCTTGATGAATTAAATAATAAACATGACTTTGTTGTTAGAGTGGCTACTAGAACTGGTAAAATGACTCAGGAACCTTTGTATCCTGAAGGCCACCCTAAGAGAATCGAGCAAGATTCTCAGAGAAATAATTTAGATGCACCTAGTCCTTCTAAAAGGAAGAAAAAGAAAAATGATAGGACTTTGCATGCTTCTAGTGAACCTATTGTAGACACACCCGAGAATCCCAATGATATTTCTATTTCTGATGCTGAAACACAATCTAGTGATGAACATGAACCTAGTGATAATGTTAATGATAATGTTCATGTTGATGCTCAACCTAGCAATACTAATGATGTAGAGATCGAACTCTTTGTTGATCTTGATAACCCACAATCAAAGAATCAACGTTATGATAAGAGAGACTTTGTTGCTAGGAAGCACGGTAAAGAAAGAGAACCATGGGTTCAGAAACCCATGCCTTTTCCTCCTAAACCATCCAAGACAAAGGATGATGAGGATTTTGAGCGCTTTGCTGAAATGATTAGACCTATCTTCTTACGTATGCGCTTAACTGATATGCTTAAAGTAAACCCTTATGCTAAATACATGAAGGATATCATTACAAATAAAAGAAAGATACCGGAAGCTGAAATTTCCACCATGCTTGCTAATTATCCGTGCGCGCAAAGTTTCTGTTTTTCAGCAGAATCAAATCAACTATCATCGTAGGTTATCCTATAGGTTCTACTTGGCACAAACACTAATTAAAAGATAAAAACACATCCAAGCAGAAGGTAGATGCAAGATTTATTACTAAACATGAGCAATAACATAAAACATAAAGAAAATTGGGTTGCCTCCCAACTAGCGCTATCGTTTAACGCCCCTAGCTAGGCATAAAAGCGAAGATAGATCTAACGAGTTCATGAATATATGTGAGTTCTTGATCCTATCTTGCAAGTCTATAGTCACCTATTATGTGTTATGTGTTGGATAACTAGATTGAGCTCAAAACATAACTTGTATTCATCCTCTCAGGGGTAGCATATATATGAGAGAGTACATATGTGAGAGGGAGAGAAGATACAACGCACGCACACACTAACAAACTACCAACTGATCCTATTTCTGTGAATGGATAGGAGTGGCTGACTCGTGCATGGCCCATGCAAGGGCGGTAGCGCATGGAGCGCGTGCATGGCCAGCTCATCTGGCGCAAGACCAGCTCGGCTGGTTACTCTCAGTCTAACAGCCCCCTGCAGTCTCAACGTGGGCTTGCCAAACATTGAGACTAGACATAAACTGAGTGAAAGTAGCTGTAGGTAGGCCCTTCGTGAAGATGTTCGCATACTGAGAGGTTCTCGGGACGTGAAGTACATGAAATTCCCCAAAAGAAACCTTGTCCCGCACAAAATGAATGTCAATCTCAATGTGTTTGTTGCGTCGATGCTACACTGGATTAGCGGAAAGGTACACAGCAGAGACATTATCACAATACACCACCGTGGACATGGCGATAGGCTGATGGAGCTCCTGCAACAACTGACGTAACCAAGCGGTCTCTGCAACAACGTGGGCAACGGCCCGGTACTCTGATTCAGCGCTTGACCTGGAAACAGTAAGTTGTCGTCTCAACGACCAAGATATCAAATTATCCCCAAGAAAAACACAAAAACCAGAGGTGGAGCGTCGTGTGTCGGGGCAGCCGGCCCAGTCTGCGTCGGAGTATGCTAAGAGAGTGGACGATGGGGAAGGGGTGATGTGGAGGCCGAGGTCCAGGGTGCCCTTGAGATAACGAATGATGCATTTGATGAGGTTATAATGGGAGGAGCGTGGGGCATGCATGAAGAGGCAGGCCTACTGAACGGCATAGGACAGATCAGGACGAGTGAGAGTCATGTACTGGAGGGCGCCGGTTAAGCTATGGTAAAGGGTAGGGTTCTCAAGGAGATCACCGTCAGAGATGGATAGTTTGGCGCCAGAGTCAATGGGAGTGCAAACGGGATGACAGTCAGTCATGCCGGCATGCTCAATGATGTCTAAAGCATACTGTCACTGTGAGAGGTGTAGCCCGGTGGAGGAGCGAGCAACGGCAATGCCAAGGAAATGAGAGAGAGGACCGAGGTCAGTCATAGAAAACTCCCCACGGAGAAGAGAGATAATGTAGTCGAGAAAAGTGGTCGAGGATGCCGTGAGAATAATATCATCGACGTAAAGAAGAAGGCAGGCCATGTGGTTTGTGGATTTGTAAATAAAAAGTGACGTGTCGCATTTGGAGGCGACGAATCCCATGGACGTGGCGAACGCGGTGAAGCGAGTGAACCACGCACGTGGAGTCTGCTTAAGGCCGTAGAGGGATTTCCGAAGGAGACAGACGTGGGAGGGTGCAACGGGGTCTTCAAACCCAAGGGGCTACTGGCAGTAGACAGTCTCATTAAGGTGGCCGTGGAGGAAAGCATTCTTGACATCTAACTGGTGGATGGGCCAGGAGTGAGAGGTAGCGAGAGAGAGAGAGAACAACATGAATAGTGCTAGGTTTGACCACGGGAGAAAAGGTCTCGTCGTAATCGATCACCTCGGTCTGAGAAAACCCACGGACTACCCAACGTGCCTTATAATGAGCGAGTGTACCGTCAGAGTTGTATTTGTGCCGAAAAACCCATTTCCCGCTAATGACGGGAGCACCGGAGGGCCGAGGAACAAGCGACCAAGTCTCGTTTTGAAGGAGGGCTTAGTACTCGTCGCTCATGGCACCGTCCCAGTGTGGATCAGCGAGGGCGGCGCGGTAAGTACGGGGAAGTGGAGAAGCGCCTCGTAGTTCAACAAGGAAGTTAAGCTGACGGGAGGGTAAGTGGAAACCAGACTTGGCACGAGTACGCATGCCGTGAGGGTTAGCAGGTGGTGCAACGACGACAACATGCGGGGGTAGAGGTTTAGGGTAGGAGGACTGCCAGATGAAGTGGACGGAGGGCTACGATCGGTGGAGGAAGATGTCAGAGAGTCGGTTAAAGCCAGTGTCGTGGCAGCATGGACGTCGGACGAAACGGCTGGCGTGCCAGCATTGCCGCCGGGCGAAATGACTGGCGTGACAGTGGGTTCACGGGGCGAAACTGCT
The DNA here is from genome assembly GCA_021437245.1 of Aegilops speltoides. Classification (NCBI taxonomy): domain Eukaryota; kingdom Viridiplantae; phylum Streptophyta; class Magnoliopsida; order Poales; family Poaceae; genus Aegilops; species Aegilops speltoides. The sequence continues at coordinate 470,732,733 of CM038143.1, read as the reverse complement.
GTCGTGGCAGCGTTTCGACGAGGTGAGGGGGCTGCAGGGGCTGGGGTGTTGGCGACCAACGGGGTGATCGCGGGAACCACGGGGTTCAGGGATAGGGTAGGGCCATCGTGATGGACTGGATGGTGAAATTCCATCGTCGGGGAAGCCATCGGGGTACTGGAAAAGGGGAAGACGAACTCATCAAACACAACATGCCGTGATGTGTAGACTTTGTTGGTGGAGTAGTCAAGACAACGGTACCCTTTGTGGTCAGAAGGGTAGCCGATGAAGACACAAGCCACAGAGCGCGCGACAAGTTTGTGTGGCGCAGTGGCCTCCGTGTTGGGATAGCATAAGCATCCAAAGACATGAAGATGAGAATAAGAGGGCGGTGTGCGGTGGAGGACCTCGTGCGGCGTGATGAGGGATAACTCTTTGGTGGGACGCAGGTTAAGGAGCAAGGTGGCGGTGTTAAGAGCATCAGACTAGTAGCTAGGAGGCATCGATGCTTGAAGTAAGAGCATGCAGACAACGTCGTTAGTCAAACAAATAGCACGCTCAGCTTTACCATTCTGAGGGGAGGTGTATGGGCAAGAGAATCACATCACCGTACCAAAGGCGAGAAGGAAGTTGCGGTTTTCGGCACTGTCAAACTCAAGTCCGTTATCACATTGGAGAGTACGGATGGTACGACCAAAGTGTGTGCGGACGTAGGCATGAAAGTGATGAAAGATGGCAGGAACGTCAGATTTTTTGCTTGAGTGGGAAAGTCCAACGATAGCACGAGAAATCGTCAATAATGAGAAGGTAATATTTGTTGCCAGAGACACTAGATAAAGGCGCAGTCCAAAGGTCATAATGCAAAAACTCAAATGGACCAGCGGTGGAACTAGTGGAGCTAGAAAAAGGTAAACAGACATGTTTTCCAGTCTGGCAAGCAGGACACAAACGCCCATCTGAAACATGTTTATTACAATGATCTAAATGTTTATTTGAATGAAAAACGGCATCTCCAGGGTGGCCCAAACGCCACTGCTAAAGGTCGGTGAGGCATGAGACGGTGACGGCGTAGGCAGTGGGAGCAGTTGGAGGGAAGATGTCGTACAGCTCATCGCTACTGTTGCATCGAAGAGGTTCCTCCTTGGTGGGATAATCCTTCACAGAGAGGCCGAAAGGATCAAATTCCACGGAACACATATTATCGGTAGTTAGACGACGAACAGATAATAAGTTTTTGATGAGATTGCGAGCAACAAGTATATTACTGAGATAGAGAGGCCGGTTGGGGTTTGGAAGGGAAGCAGAGCCGACATGACTAACATGCATGGTGCTACCATTACCAACAAAAACAGGGGGATAATTGGATACAGGAGCGACAGACGAGAGCTTACCGGGATCAGCAGCGAGGTGAGTGGAGGCACCGGAATCCGCAACCCAGCCGCTGCTAGGGGACTGCAAGGAGAGGTTGTGGAGGGCGCCCATCAATGTGGCATGGTCGACGCCGGTGTCCGTCATGGGCGGTGGAGGCAGGTACTGCTGCTACTGGGGAGGCGGGAGGTACCGCTGCTGCTGTTGCGGGTAGAACCCCGACGGGTGCAGCTGCAGAGGAGAGCCACCGAAGGGGTTCCCGTAAGCATGTGGGAGGTACTGTTGCGGGGCACCGAAAGCCGTGTGCGCTTGCGGACGCAGGCCAAGGAGGCCCGAGAGCGGACGCAGTGGCGGCGGGAGCTGCATGGGGTAGGCGTACACATGCCCGGTCCCGGGGTTGACGGAGTTGGACGCCCCCTGATACCCGCCGTTGTTGGTGTAGCGGCGCCGCTTGTTGGTGCCCTCGTTCGGAGAGGGAGTGCCGGGCTTGGCGCCGATGCCCTGCTGCTTGTTGGTGCTGCCAGAGGCCCCCCCCGGAGATGGAGCAGGGGGACGGCCATGGGCCGCGAGAGCGGTGTGATGACCGGCCTGGAAGGCGCCGCCGGAGGTCATCTCGTCGTGGAGGAACATGCCGACGGCCTGCTCGAAGGGCACGGGGTTCGTCGACTTCTCGATGATTGCAGCTGTCATCCTGTGGCGATCCCGGTTGACGCCATGAAGAAGCTAGATCACCAGCTCGTTGTCGTCGACCGGCTTGTTTACGTTGTGGAGGGCGTCCGCAACCGACTTGAGCCGGGCGCAGAAGACGGGGATGGTGGAGTCGTCCTGCTTCACGGCATAGAGCTCCGTCTTGAGATGGAACTGCCGGGAGCGTTGGTTGTTGAGGAAGAGCGCTTCCAGCTTGGACCAGAGCTCAAAGGCCTGGCCTTCTGGTCCTGAACGAAGCCGAGAAGTTCAGTACTCATGGTGTTGTAGAACCAGGTTTTTACCGCTTTGTTGATGATGCTCCACGTCGGGTCGCCCTGATGGTTGGAGAAGTCCGGCGAGACGTGGGCGTTCACATTGTACTGATCAAAGGCCTCTTCCATCAGCCCACGCCAGATGGAGTAGTTCTTCCCATGTATGTCGAGGACGACGCGGACGCGATGGAAGATTTTCGCGCCCTCGACACACTCGGCGTGGAGCTGTGCCGTCATCTTGTAGTAAGGGAGAGGAAGAGCGGCAAGGAGGGGAAGGGTGGATGGGGCGACCTGCAGAGAGGGGGTGGCCGGAAGTGGGGGAGTAGGTGGCGAGGAAGAGGCTTGTGGAGTGACCCGAGCGGCAGCAGCGGCGTCAGAGATCTCCTCACCCATGGCGGAAGCGGGTTTAGATCGAAACTGATACCATGTTGGATAACTAGATTGAGCTCAAAACATAACTAGTATTCATCCTCTCAGGGGTAGCATATATATGAGAGAGGGAGAGAAGATAGAACGCACGCACACGCTAACAAACTACCAGCTGATCCTATTTCTGTGGATGGATAGGAGCGGCTGACTCGTGCATGGCCCATGCAAGGGCGGTAGCGCATGGAGCGCGTGCATGGCTAGCTCATCTGGCGCAAGACCAGCTCGGCTGGTTACTCTTAGTCTAACATTATGATCCGACAACCCCGAAGTGACAATAATCGGGATACTTCTCGGTGATGACTGTAGTTTGAGGAGTTCATGTATTCACTATGTGTTAATGCTTTGGTCCGGTACTCTATTAAAAGGAGGCCTTAATATCCCTTAGTTTCCATTAGGACCCCGCCGAGGGTAGGACAAAAGATGTCATGCAAGTTCTTTTCCATAAGCACGTATGACTATATTCGGAATACATGCCTACATTACATTGATGAACTGGAGTTAGTTCTGTGTCACCCTATGTTATAACTATTACATGAGGAATCACATCCGACATAATTATCCATCACTGATCCAATGCCTATGAGCTTTTCACATATTGTGCTTTGCTTATTTACTTTATCGTCGCTACTGTTACAATTACTACAAAACTGCTATCTTTACTTTTGCCACTTTTACCATTACTATCATTTACTTTGCTACTAAATACTTTGCTATAGATACTAAGTTATCCAGGTGTGATTGAATTGACAACTCAACTTCTAATACTTGAGAATATTCTTTGGCTCCCCTTGTGTCGAATCAATAAATTTGGGTTGAATACTCTACCCTTGAAAACTGTTGCGACCCCCTATACTTGTGGGTTATCAGTATGTCCAAGGCACCCCAAGGTAAAATTCAAGGACAACCAAAAGCCTAAGCTTCTGGGGCATCCCCTCTTTCGTCTTCATCTATCGGTAACTTTACTTGGAGCTATATTTTTATTCACCACATGATATGTGTTTTGCTTGAAGCGTCTTGTATGATTTGAGTCTTTGCTTTTTAGTTTACCACAATCATCCTTGTTGTACACACCTTTTGGGAGAGACACACACGAATCGAATTTATTCGAATACTCTATGTGCTTCACTTATATCTTTTGAGCTAGACAATTTTGCTCTAGTGCTTCACTTATATCTTTTTAGAGCACTGCGGTGGTTTTATTTTGTAGAAATTATTGATCTCTCATGCTTCACTTATATTATTTTGAGAGTCTTTTAGAACAGCATGGTATTTGCTTTGGTTATAAAATTGGTCCTAATATGATGGGCATCTAAGTTGGGTATAATAAAAACTATCATATAGAGTGCATTGAACATTATGATCAATTTGATACTTAATAATTGTTTTGAGATATAAAGGTGGTAATGTTAGAGTCTTGCTAGTTGGGTAATTATGAAATTGAGAAATACTTGTGTTGAAGTTGGCAAGTCCCGTAACATGCACGTATGGTAAAAGTTGTGTGACAAATTTGTAGCATGGGGTGCTCTTTGATTGCCTTCCTTATGTGTGGAGGTCGGGATCGCGCGATGGTTAACTCCTACCAACACTTCCCCTAGGAGCATGCATAGTAGTACTTTGCTTCGAGGGCTAATAAACTTTTGCAATAAGTATATGAGTTCTTTATGACTAATGTGAGTCCATGGATTATACATGCTCTTACCCTTCCATCATTGCTAGCCTCTACGGTACCATGCATTGCCCTTTCTCACCTTGAGAGTTGGTGCAAACTTCGTCGATGCATCCAAACCCCATGATATGATACACTCTATCACACATAAACCTCCTGATATCTTCCTCAAAACAGCCACCATACCTACCTATTATGGCATTTCCATAGCCATTCCGAGATATATTGCCATGCAACTTTCCACCGCTCCATTTAGTATGACACGCTCCATCATTGTCATATTGCTTTTGCATGATCATGTAGTTGACATCGTATTTGTGGCAAAGCCACCTTTATAGTTCTTGCATACATGTCGCTCTTGATTCATTGCATATCCCGGTACACCGCCAGAGGCATTCACATAGAGTCATATTTTGTTCTAAGTATTGAGTTGTAATCCTTGAGTTGTAAATAAATAAAAGTGTGATGATCTTCATTATTAGAGCATTATCCCAAGTGAGAAAAGGATGATGGAGACCATGATTCCCCCACAAGTCGGGATGAGACTTCGGACTTTATGAAAAATAAAAGAGGCCAAATAAGCCCAAATAAAAAAAGAGAGGTCAAAGAAGCCCACCAAAATAAAAAAAATGAGAGAAAAAGAGAGAAGGGACAATGTTACTATCCCTTTTCCACATTGTGCTTCAAAGTAGCACCATGATCTTCATGATAGAGATTCTCCTATGTTGTCACTTTCATATACTAGTGGGAATTTTTCATTATAGAACTTGGCTTGTATATTCCAATGATGGGCTTCCTCAAAATGCCCTAGGTCTTCATGAGCAAGCAAGTTGGGTGCACACCCACTTAGTTTCTTTTGTTGAGCTTTCATACATTTATAACTCTAGTGCATCTGTTGCATGGCAAATCCCTACTCCTCGCATTGACATCAATTGATGGGCATCTCCATAACCCGTTGATTAGCCGTGTCAATATGAGACTTTATCCTTTTTTGTCTTCTCCACACAACCTCCATCATCATATTCTATTCCACCCATAGTGCTATATCCATGGCTTACGCTCATGTATTGCGTGAGAGTTAAAAAAGTTGAAGCGCGTTAAAAAGTATGAACCAATTGCTTGCCTGAAACCGGGGTTGTGCATGATGGGACTATTTTGTGTGACGAAAATGAAGCATGGCCTAACTATATGATTTTGTAGGGATAAGATTTCTTTGGCTATTTATTTTGGTAAGACATGATTACTTGTTAGTATGCTTGAAGTATCACTATTTTTATGTCAATATGAACTTTTATTTTGAATCATTTGGATCTGAACATTCATGCCATAATAAAGAAACTTACATTGAGAAATATGCTAGGTAGCATTCCACATCAAAAATTATGTTTTTATCATTAGCTACTCGAGGACGAGCAGGAATTAAGCTTGGGGATGCTTGATACGTCTCCAATGTATCTATAATTTTTGATTGTTCCATGCTATTATATTACCTATTTTGGATGTTTAATGGGCTTTACTATACACTTTTATATCATTTTTGGGACTAAGCCATTAACCGAAGGCCCAACCCAAATTGTTTTTTTTTTCCTATTTCAGTGTTTCGTAGAAAAGGAATATCAAACGGAGTCCAAACGGAATGAAACCTTCGGGAGAGTTATTTTTGGGACAAACGCAATCCAGGAGACTTGGAGTGGACGTCAAGAAGCAAACGAGGAAGCCATGAGGCAGGGAGGCGCTCCCGAGGGGGGTGGGCTCGCCCCCACCCTTGTGGGCCCCTCGTGGCTCCCCTGACCGACTTTCTTCACACACACACACACACACACACACACACACACACACACACACACACACACACACACACACACACACACACACACACACACACACACACACACACACACACACACACACACACACATATATATATATATATATATATATATATATATATATATATATATATATATATATATATATATATAAGCACTCCGCTGGAGGGGGAATCGATCACGGAGGGCTTCTACATCAACGCCAAAGCCTCTCCGATGAAGTGTGAGTAGTTTACCTTATTAGCTAGATGGATTCTTTTCTCTCTTTGGATCTCAATACAAAGTTCTCCTCGATCTTCTTGGAGATCTATTTGATGTAACTCTTTTTGCAGTGTGTTTATCGACATCCGATGAATTGTGGGTTTATGATCAAGTTTATCTATGAGAAATATTTGAATCTCCTCTGAATTCTTTTATGTGTGATTGGTTATCTTTGCGAGTCTGTTCGAATTATCAGTTTGGTTTGGCCTACTAGATTGATCTTTCTTGCCATGGGAGGAGTGCTTAGCTTTGGGTTCAATCTTGTGGTGTCCTTTCCTAGTGACATCAGGGACAGCAAGGCACGTGTTGTATTATTGCCATCGAGGATAAAACAATGGGGTTTATATCATATTGCTTGAGTTTATCCCTCTACATCATGTCATCTTGCCTAATGCGTTACTCTGTTCTCATGAACTTAATACTCTAGATGCATGCTGGATAGCGGTCGATGTGTGGAGTAATAGTAGTAGATGCATAATCGCTTCGATCTACTTGTCGCGGACGTGATGCCTATATACGTGATCATGCCTAGATATTCTCATAACTATGCACTTTTCTATCAATTGCTCGACAGTAATTTGTTCACCCACCGTAATACTTATGCTATCTTGAGAGAAGCCACTAGTGAAACCTATGGCCCTCGGGTATACTTTCCATCATATAAGTTTCCGATCTACTTTGTTTTGCAATCTTTACTTTTCAATCTTCATCATAAAGATACCAAAATATTTATCTTATTATTATCTCTATCAGATCTCACTTTTGCAAGTGGCCGTGAAGGGATTGACAACCCCTTTATCGCGTTGGTGCGAGGTTCTTATTTGTTTGTGTAGGTACGAGGGACTTGTGTGTAGCCTCCTACTGGATTGATACCTTGGTTCTCAAAAACTAAGGGAAATACTTACGCTACTTTGCTGCATCACCCTTTCCTCTTCAAGAGAAAACGAACGCAGTGCTTAAGAGGTAGCAGTCATCAACCCTTACCTCGTGGAGGTGCTGCAACACACTCAACCCATTGATATGCGTGAGGGGGTGCTACACATCCGCGATGCTGAGGGGCCGAAGAAGACCGGAAGCGTGGAGACAAGACTCGAAGCAATGGAGCAACAAGTTTTCAAGTGCCAGGGGGATAGTGGAACATGGACTGAACGCCAATCGCATGATGATCGCGGAGTTCATGAAGTATCACAAAGTGGATGCCAAGAACATCGGGGAGGCCATCTTCAAGCTTCATGAGAAAATTGAGCATCTCCAAGACCAGATCTATGACCTGCAAAATCAAAACTGTGAGTGTGAATATAGATTCAAGAGGATGAGTTTGGTTGCAGATTTGAGGATCCCGAAGACTCGTTCATCCTTCTACAATGGTGAGCCTATGCCCTGGAACATGGACGACAAGCCTACATCATCAACAACTCCATCATCACTACCTCCAAAGAAAGAGACATAAATACATGGGTATGGGCACTCCCCTTGGCAACCGCCAAGCTTGGGGAGGTGCCCCGGTATCGTATCACCATCACACCTCTATCTTTATCGTTTTTGTTAGTTTGATCCTTTTGGTTATCTCTTGATCTAGTAGAATAAAGTTTTTAGTATGATCTAGCTTTGAGTTTTGTTTTGATTTCTATCTATGTAATCGAGTCCGTGAATTATATATAATAAAGATTAGTTTTGAGTTGAGGGCTTTGCTATCTTGCTATGATCTTGTGGGAATTAAAGAAAGAATAAAAGATCATATATTGATCTTATGGAGAGTAATGACTTCACACATAAAGAGTATGATGAATAAAAGTTGTTGAGAGTTGACAAACATAGTTTTGGTCATTGCTGCAATTAATAGGAAGTAATAAAGAAAGAGAGGTTTTACATATAAAAATACTATCTTGGACATCTTTTGTGATTGTGAGCACTCACTAAAATATGACATGCTAAAAAGTTCATGTTGGACAAGGAAGACAACATAATGGGTTATGTTTTCTTATATCCGAATAGAAGTTATATTATCATGGATCCTCCAACATGTTGAGCTTGCCTTTCCCTCTCATGCTAGCCAAATACTTTGCACCAAGTACTGATACTACTTGTGCTTCCAAACATCTCTAAACCCAGTTTTGCCATGAGAGTCCACTATACCTATCTATGGATTGAGTAAGATCCTTCAAGTAAGTTGTCATTGGTGAAAGCAATAAAAATTGCTCTCTAAATATGTATGATCTATTAGTGTGAAGAAAATAAGCTTTATACGGACTTATGATATGGAAGAAATAAAAGCGACGGACTGCATAATAAAGTTCTGGATCACAAGCGGCAATATAAAGTGACGTTCTTTTGCATTAAGATTTTTGTGCATCCAACCATAAAAGCACATGACAACCTCTGCTTCCCTCTGTGAAGGGCCTATCTTTTATTTTTACCTTGTACCCTTATACAAGAGTCATGGTGATCTTCACCTTTCCTTTTTACACATTTCCCTTTGGCAAGCACTATGTGTTGGAGAGATCCGGATATATATATATATATATATATATATATATATATATATATATATATATATATATATCCACTCGAATGTAGGTTTTCATAAAGTATTATTGTTGACATTATCCTTGAGGTAAAAGGTTGGGAGGCGAAACTATAAGCCCATATCTTTCTCTGTGTCTGATTGAAACTTTGTACCCATAAGTATCGCGTGAGTGTTAGCAATTGTAAAAGATTAAATGATAGTTGAGTATGTGGACTTGCTAAAAAGCTCTTATTTTGACTCTTTCTGATGTTATGGTAAATTGCAATTGCTTCAATGACTGAGATCATAGTTTGTTAGTTTTCATTGAGGTTTCTGATTCATACTTTACCTTGTGATTGAATTGTTACTTTAGCATAAGAAATTATATGACAATAATTCTGTTCTAAAGATGATCATGATGCCCTCATGTCTGTATTTTATTTTATCGACACCTCTATCTCTAAACATGTGGACATATTTTTCGATATCGGCTTTCGCTTGAGGACAAGCGAGGTCTAAGCTTGGGGGAGTTGATACGTCCATTTTGCATCATGCTTTTATATTGATATTTATTGCATTATGGGCTGTTATTACACGTTATATCACAATACTTATGCCTTTTCTCTCTTATTTTACAAGGTTTACATGAAGAGGGAGAATGCCGGCAGCTGGAATTCTGGACTGGAAAAGGGGTAAATATTAGAGACCTATTCTGCACAACTCAAAAAGTCCTGAAACTTCACGGAGAATATTTTTGGAAAATCTAAAAAAACATTGGGCGAAGAAAGCACCAGAGGGGGGCCACCTGCCATCCACAAGGATGGAGGGCGCGCCCTCTAGTCTTGTGGGCCCCCTGGCAGGCCTCTGGTGCCCATCTTCTGCTATATGGTGTGTTTTGACCTAAAAAAAATAAGAAGGAAGCTTTCGGGATGAAGCACCACCATCTCGAGGCAGAACCTGGGCATAACCAATCTAGGGCTCCAGCAGAGCTGTTCTACCGGGGAAACACCCCTTAGGGAGGGGGAAATCATCGCCATCGTCATCACCATCGATCCTCTCATCGAGAGGGGGTCAATATCCATCAACATCTTCACTAACACCATCTCCTCTTCAAACCCTAGTTCATCTATTGTGTCCAATCTTTGTCTCAAAACCTCAGATTGGTACCTGTGGGTTGCTAGTAGTGTTGATTACTCCTTGTAGTTGATGCTAGCTGGTTTATTTGGTGGAAGATCATATGTTCAGATCCTTAATGATAATTAATACTCCCCTGATTATGAACATGAATATGCTTTGTGAGTAGTTACGTTTGTTCCTGAGGACATGGGAGAAGTCTTGTTATAAGTAATCATGTGAATTTGGTATTCGTTCGATATTTTGATGAGATGTATGTTATCTTTCCTCTAGTGGCGTTATGTGAACGTCAACTACATGGCACTTCACCATTATTTGGGCCTAGGGGAAGGCATTAGGAAGTAATAAGTAGATGATGGATTGCTAGAGTGACAGAAGCTTAAACCCTAGTTTATGCGTTGCTTCGTAAGGGGCTGATTTGGATCCATATGTTTCATGCTATGGTTATGTTTACCTTAATTCTTCTTTCATAGTTGCGGATGCTTGTAGAGAGGTTAATCATACGGGAGAGGCTTATCCAAGGAAGGGCAGCACTCAAGCACCGGTCCACCCACATATCAAATTATCAAAGTAGCGAACGCGAATCATATGAGCATGATGAAAACTAGTGAGTCCCCGGGAGCGCTTTGCTTTATATAAGAGTTCGTCCAGGCTTGTACTTTTCTACAAAAAGGATTGGTCAACCTTGTTGCACCTTAGATACTTTTGTTACTTGTTACCCATTACAAATTATCTTATCACAAAACTATCTGTCATCGAATTTCAGTGCTTGCAGAGAATACCTTGCTGAAAACCGCTTGTCATTTCCTTCTGCTCCTCGTTGGGTTCGACACTCTTACTTATCGAAAGGACTAGGATAGATCCCCTATACTTGTGGGTCATCACACAGCATACACACTATGTTGATCATCCTATGAAGAACACCGCTAACATACATGATGTCTACTATGCAACTTTATTCTTGTAGACTCGTGCTGGGCCTCCAAGCGTAGAGTTTTGTAGGACAATAGCAATTTTCCCTCAAGTTGATGACCTAAGGTTTATCAATCCGTGGGAGGTGTAGGATGAAGATGGTCTCTCTCAAACAACCCTGCAACCAAATAACAAAGAGTCTTTTGTGTCCCGAACACACCAAATACAATGGTAAATTGTATAGGTGCACTAGTTCAGCGAAGAGATGGTGATACAAGTGTAATATGGATAATAAATATTGATTTTTATAATAGTAACAATAAAAAACAGCAATGTAGCAAGTAACAAAAGTGAGCACAAATGGTATTGCAATGCTTGAAAATGAGGCCTAGGGTCCGTACTTTCACTAGTGCAATCTCTCAACAATGCTAACATAATTGGATCATATAACTATCCCTCAACGTGCGATAAAGAATCACTCCAAAGTTCCTATCTAGCAGAGAACATAAGAAGAAATTTTTTTGTAGGGTACGAAACCACCTCAAAGCTATTCTTTCCGATCAACCTATCCTAGAGTTTGTACTAAAATAACACCAAGCTATTCTTTCTGATCGATATAACCAAGAGTTTGTACTAAAATAACACCATATGATACACATCAACCAACTCTAATGTCGCCTAGATACTCCAATGTCACCGCGAGTATCCGTGAGTTGATTATATGATATGCATCAAACAATTTCAAATTCATAATACTCAATCCAACACAAAGAACCTCAAATTGTGCCCCAAGATTTCTACTGGAGAAACAAAGACGAAAACGTGCATCAACCCCTATGCATAGATAACCCCAATGTCACCTCGGGAATCCGCGAGTGGAGTGCCAAAAAACATATGAAGTGAATCAATATGATACTTCATTGTCACCATGGGTATTCATAGCAAGACATACATTAAGTGTTCTCAAATCCATAAAAGTATTCAATCTGATAAGAATGAAATCTCAAAGGGAAAACTCAATTCACAACAAGATAGAGAGGGAGAAACACCATATGATCCAACTATATTAACAAAGCCCGTGATACATCAAGATCGTGCCATCTCAAGAACACGAGAGAGAGAGAGAGAGAGAGATTAAACACATAGCTACTAGTACAAACCCTCAGCCCCGAGGATGGACTACTCCCTCCTCATCATGGACACCATAGGGATGATGAAGATGGCTTCCGGTGATGATTTTCCCCTCCGGCAGGGTGCCGGAATAGGCTCCCGATTGGTTTTTCATGGCTACAGAGGCTTGCGGTGGCGGAACTTCTGATCTAGGGTTATCTTTGTTTTTTTGAATATATGGCAATTTATAGGGCGAAGAGGCGGTGTGGGAGGCCACCGAGGTGGGCACAACCCACCTGGGCACGCCTGGGCCCCCAGGTGCGCCCTGGTGGGTTGTGCCCACCCGGTGTCTTCTAGTCCAGAAAAAATCTCCAAAAAGTTTCGCTGTGTTTGGACTCCGTATGGTATTGATTTTCTGCAATGTAAAAAACAAGCAAAAAACAGCAACTAGCATTGGGCACTATGTCAATATGTTAGTCCAAAAAAATGATATAAAGTTGTTATAAAATGATTGTAAAACATCCAAGAATGATAATATAACAGCATCAATACACAACAAGAGCACTGATGTCTACTACGCAACCTTCTTCTTGTTGACTCGTGTTGGGCCTCCAAGCGCAGAGTTGTGTAGGACAGTAGCAAATTTCCCTCAAGTGGATGACCTAAGGTTCATCAATCCATGGGAGGCATAGGATGAAGATGGTCTCTCTCAAACAACCCTGTAACCAAATAACAAAGAGTCTCTTGTGTCCCCAACACACCCAATACAATGCTAAACTGTGTAGGTGCACTAGTTCGGCAAAGAGATGGTGATACAAGTGCAATATGGATGGTAGATATAGATTTTTGTATTATGAAAATATAAAAACAGCAAGGTATCAAGCGATAAAAGTGAGCAAAAACGGTATTGCAATACTTGGAAACAAGGCCTAGGGTTTCACTAGTGCAAGTTCTCTCAATAATGATAACATAATTAAATCATATAACAATCCCTCGATGTGCGACAAAAGTCATTCCAAAGTTCCTATCGCGGAGAACATAAGATGAAATTGCTTGTAGGGTACGAAACCACCTCAAAGTTATTCTTTCCGATCAATCCGTTGAGCTATTCCTATAAGTGTCACAAACAGACCTGGAGTTCATAGTAAAATAACACCATATGACACACATCAATCAACCCTAATGTCACCTAGATACTCCAATGTCTCCACAAGTATCCGTGGGTCAATTATACGATATGCATCAAACAACTTTAGATTCATAATATTAAATCCAGCACAAAGAACCTCAAAGAGTGCCCCAAGATTCCTACCAAAGAAACAAGAACGAAAACGTGCATCAACCCCTATACATATATTACACCAATTTCACTCGGGAATCCGCGAGTTGAGTGCCAAAATATACATCAAGTAAATTAACAGAACACCCCATTGTCACCACGGGTATCCCACGCAATACGTACATCAAGTATTCTCAATAATAGTATTCAATCCGATAATAGTGAAACCTCAAAGGTAAAACTCGACTCATCACAAGAAGGCAGAGGGGGAGAAGCACCATATGATCCAACTATAATAACAAAGCTCGCGGTATATCAAGATCGTGCCAAATAAGGAACATGAGAGAGAGAGAGATCAAACACATAGCTACTGGTACATACCCTCAACCCCGAGGGTGAACTACTCGCTCCTCGTCATGGAGACTGCCGGGATGATGAATATGGCCACCGGTGATGATTCCCCCCTCCGACAAGGTGCCAGAACAGGGTCCTGATTAGTTTTTGGTAGCTACATAGGCTTGCGTTGGCGGAACTCCCGATATAGGTTTATTTCCGGGGGTTTCTTTATTTATAGGAATTTTTGGCACCGAGAACAAGTCAGGGGGTCCACGAGGAGCCCACAAGACCGGAGGTGGCGCCCTCCACCCTTGTGGAGGCCTCGTGGCTCTTCTGGCCCAACTATTTTGCTTCGGGGGCTTCTTCTAGTCCATAAAAAAATATCGTAAATTTTCATCTCATTTGGACTCCGTTTGGTATTCCTTTTCCGCGAAACTCAAAAACAAGAAAAAAACAAAAACTAGCACTGGATTCTAGGTTAATAGGTTAGTCCCAAAAATCATATAAAATGGCATATAAATGCATATTAAACATCCAAGATATATAATATAATAGCATGGAACAATAAAAAGTTATAGATACGTTGCAGACGTATCAAGCATCCCCAAGCTTATTCCTGCTCGTCCTCGAGTATGTAAATGATAAAAATAGAATTTTTAACGTGGAATGCTACCTAACATATTTATCCATGTAATTTTTCTTTATTGTGCCAAGAATATTCAGATCCATAAGACTCAAAACAAAAGTTTAATATTGACATAAAAACAATAATACTTCAAGCATACTAATAGAGCAATCATGTCTTCTCAAAATAACATGGCCTAAGAAAGTTATCCCTAAAAAAATCATATAGTCTGGCTATGCTCCATCTTCATCACACAAAATATTCAAATCATGCACAAACCCGATGACAAGCCAAGCAATTGTTTCATACTTTTGATGTTCTCAAACTTTTTTAACCTTCATGCAATACATGAGCGTGAGCCATGGACATAGCACTATAGGTGGAATAGAATATGGTGGTTGTGGAGAAGACAAAAAGAAGGAGATAGTCTCACATCAACTAGGTGTATCAACGGGCTATGGAGATGTCCATCAATAGATATCAATGTGAGTGAGTAGGGATTGCCATGCAACGGATGAACTATAGCTATAAGTTTATGAAAGCTCGCAAAGAAACTAAGTGGGTGTGCATCCAACTCGCTTTCTCACGAAGACCTAGGGCAATTTGAGGAAGCCCATTATTGGAATATACAAGCCAAGTTCTATAATGAAAAATTCCCACTAGCATATGAAAGTGACATTATAGGAGACTCTCTATCATGAAGATCATGGTGCTACTTTGAAGCACAAGTGTGGAAAAAGGATAGTAGCATTGCCCCTTCTCTCTTTTTCTCTCATTTTTTTTTGCTTTTTTGGCATTTTTTTAATTATTTTTCATCCGGAGTCTCATCCCGACTTGTGGGGGAATCATAGTCTCCATCATCCTTTCCTCACATTGGACAATGCTCTAATAATGAAGATCATCACACTTTTATTTACTTACAACTCAAGAATTACAACTCGATACTTAGAACAAAATATGACTCTATATGAATGCCTCCGGTGCTATACCAGGATGTGCAATGAATCAAGAGTGACAAATACAATGTCAACTACATGATCATGCAAAGCAATATGACAGTGATGAAGCATGCCATAATAAATGGAATGGTGGAAAGTTGCATGGCAATATATCTCGGAATGGCTATGGAAATGCCATAATAGGTAGGTATGGTGGCTATTTTGAGGAAGATATATGGTGGGTGTATGGTACCGACGAAAGTTGCGCGGTACTAGAGAGGCTAGCAATGGTGGAAGGGTGAGAGTGTGTATAATCCATGGACTCAACATTGGTCATAAAGAACTCACATACTTAATACAAAAGTCTATTAGTCATCAAAACAAAGTACTACGTGCATGATCCTAGGGGGATCGATTGGAAGGAAAAGACCATCGCTCGTCCCGACCGCCACTCATAAGACAATCAATAAATAAATCATGCTCCGACTTCAACACATAACGGTTCACCATACATGCATGCTACGAGAATCACAAACTTCAACACAAGTATTTCTACAATCCACAATTACTCACTAGCATGACTCTAATATCACCATCCTCATATCTCAAAACAATCATAAGGAATCAAACTTCTCATAGTATTCAATGCCCTTTATATGAAAGTTTGTATTATATCCCTCTTGGATGCCCGTCATATTAGGACTAAATTCATAACCAAAGCAAATTACCATGCTGTTTAAGACTCTCAAAAAAATTTAAGTGAAGCATGAGAGTTCATCAATTTCTTCAAAATAAAACCACCATTGTGCTCTAAAAAGATATAAGTGAAGCACTAGAGCAAATGACAAACTACTCCAAAAGATATAAGTGAAGATCAATGAGTAGTTGAATAATTACGTAACTATGTGAAGACTCTCTAACATTTAAGAATTTCAGATCTTAATATTTTATTCGAACAACAAGCAAAACAAAATAAAATGGCATTACAAGAATAGCACATGTCATATGAAGAAGCAAAATTTAGGCTCAACCAAAACTGACCAATAGTTGTTGAAGAAGAAAGTTGGGATGCCAACCGGGGCATCCCCAAGCTTAGATGCTTGAGACTTCTTGAAATATTAATTGGGGATGCCTTGGACATCCCCAAGCTTGAGCTTTTGGGTCTCCTTAATTCCTCTCATATCACAGTTTCCCTAAATATTAAAAACTTCATCCACACAAAAAACTCAACAAGAACTCATGAGATAAGTTAGTATAAATCAACGCAAACCCTTATCATTCTCTACTGTAGCAAATCACTAAAATCATTATTTGATATTGCCTACTAAATGCCTCTGCATATTTAATACTCCTATCCTCAAATAGAATCATCAAACATGCAAACAATGCAAACATAATAGCAATCTGTCTAAATAGAACAGTCTGTAAAAAATGCAAGAGGAATCATACTTCCCTAACTCCAAAAATTCTGAAAAATTACCCCACTGTAGAATTTTTTTTGTACCTTAATGTGTAAAAATTTCAAGATTTTATCATGTTCTGACTATTCACCAATATTCAAAACATAACAACAAACTTTCTGTTTTCAAACAGCAACATAAAGACTTGTAAAATAAGCATGGTAAAGGCTATACTTGACCTTTTTATTGAACTAAAAGATATAAGACATGTCTATGAATAGCAACCAGCAAATATAAACAAAAGAAAATGACGCTCCAAGCAAAACACATATCATGTGGTGAAAAAATATAGCCTCAAGTAAAGTTGTCGATGAACGAAGACGAAAGAGGGGATGCCATCCGGGGCGTCCCCAAGCTTAGGCTCTTGGTTGTCCTTTAATATTACCTTGGGGTGCCTTGGGCATCCCCAAGCTTAGGCTCTTGTCACTCCTTATTCCGTAGACCATCGAAGCTTTACCCAAAACTTGAAAACTTCACAACACAAAACTCAACAGAAAATCTTATGAGATCCGTTAGTATAAGAAAGCAAATCACCACTTAGGTACTGTTGTAAACTCATTATAAATTATATTGGTGTTATATATATATTGTATTCCAACTTATCCATGGTTCATACCCTCCGATACTACTCATAGATTCATCCAAATAAGCAAACAACACATAGAAAACAGAATCTATCAGAAACAGAATAGTCTGTAGTAATTTGGAAACTTTCCATACCTCTGTAACTCCATAAATTCTGAAAAATTAGGACAACATAGACAATTTGTATAAATCTTGTGTAGAAAATTCAGATCAAAATCACGTTCCAGTGAATTTTCAAAATTCCTGGACTTGGAGCAAAAGTTTCTGTTTTTTGCACAGAATCAAGTCAACTATCATCCACACTATCCCAAAGGCTTTACTTGGCACTTTATTAAAACAAAAGCTACAAAACATGATTACTACATTAGCTTAATCATGTGAACACACAAAAAATAGTAGGGGTAAATATTGGGTTCTCTCCCAACAAGCGCTTTTCTTTAATGCCTTTTAACTAGGCATGATGATTTCAATGATGCTCGTATAAAAGATAAGGATTGAAACATAAAGAGAGCATCATGAAGCATATGACTAGCACATTTAAGTCTAACCCACTTCCTATGCATAGGGATTTTGTGAGAAAACAACTTATGGGAACAAGAATCAACTAGCATAGGAAGGCAAAACAAGCATAACTTCAAAACTTTCAACACATAGAGAGGAAACTTGATATTATTGCAATTCCTACAAGCATATATTCCTCCCTCATAATATTTTCAGTAGCATCATGAATGAATTCAAAAATATAACCATCACATAAAACATTATATTCATGATGCACAAGCATAGAAATTGTATTACTCTCCACATAAGCAAATTTCTTCTCATGAATAGTAGTGGGAGCAAGCTTAACAAAATAACAATAATGTGAGGCATAATCCAATTGAAAATTAAAATCAAGATGACAAGTTTCATGGTTATCATTATTCTTCATAGCATACATGTCATTACAATAATCATCAGAGATAGCAACTTTGTTCTCATAATCAGTTGGAACCTCTTCCGAAATAGTACATTCATTACTAAATAAAGTCATGACCTCTCCAAATCCACTTTTATCAATATAATCATCATAAATAGGAGGCATGCTATCATCATAATAAGTTTTCTCATCAAAACTTGGGGGACTAAAAACATCATCTTCATCAAACATAGCATCCCCAAGCTTGTAGCTTTGCACATCATTAGCATCATGGATATTAAAGGAATTCATACTAACAACATTGCAATCATGCTCATCATACAAAGATTTTGTGCGAAACATTTTATAGACTTCTTGTTCTAACACTTGAGCACAATTTTCCTTTCCATCATTTTCATTGAAAGACATTAAAAAGATGAAGCATATGAGGCAACCTCAATTCCATTTTTTTGTAGTTTTCTTTTATAAATTAAACTAGTGGTAAAACAAGAAACTAAAAGATTTGATTGCAAGATCTAAACATATACCTTCAAGGACCAACCTCCCGGCAACAGCGCCGGAAAAGATCTTAATGTCTACTACGTAACCTTCTTCTTGTAGACTCGTGTTGGGCCTCCAAGCGCAGAGTTTTGTAGGACAGTAGCAAATTTCCCTCAAGTGGATGACCTAAGGTTTATCAATCCGTGGGAGGCGTAGGATGAAGATGGTCTCTCTCAAACAACCCTGCAACCAAATAACAAAGAGTCTCTTGTGTCCCCAACACACCCAATACAATGGTAAATTGTATAGGTGCACTAGTTCGGCGAAGAGATGGTGATATAAGTGCAATATGGATGGTAGATATAGGTTTTTGTAATCTGAAAATATAAAAACAGCAAGGTAGAAAGCGATAAAAGTGAGCGAAAATGGTATTGCAATGCTTGGAAACAAGGCCTAGGGTTCATACTTTCACTAGTGCAAGTTATCTCAACAATGATAACATAATTAGATCATATAACAATCCCTCAACGTGCTACAAAAGTCATTCCAAAGTTCCTATCGCGGAGAACATAAGATGAATTTGCTTGTAGGGTACGAGACCACCTCAAAGTTATTCTTTCCGATCAATCCATTGAGCTATTCCTATAAGTTTCATAAACAACCCTAGAGTTCATAGTAAAATAACACCATATGACACACATCAATCAACCCTAATGTCACCTAGATACTCCAATGTCACCACAATTATCCATGGGTCAATTATACGATATGCATCAAACAACTTCAGATTCATAATATTCAGTCCAACACAAAGAACCTCAAAGAGTGCCCCAAGATACCTACCGAAGAAACAAGAATGAAAACATGCATCAACCCCCATGCATAGATTACCCCAATGTCACCTCGGGAATCCACGAGTTGAGTGCCAAAACATACATCAAGTAAATCAATAGAACACACCATTGTCACCACGGGTATCCCACGCAGGGCGTACATCAAGTGTTCTCAAATCCATAGTAGTATTCAATCCGTTAATAGTGAAACCTCAAAGGTAAAACTCAACTCATCACAAGAAGGTAGAGGAGGAGAAACACCATATGACCCAACTATAATAACAAAGCTCACGGTATACCAAGATTGTGCCAAATCAAGAACACGAGAGAGAGAGAGAGAGAGATATCAAACACATATCTACTAGTACATACCCTCAACCCCGAGGGTGAACTACTCCCTCCTCATCATGGAGACCGCTGGGATGATGAAGATGGCCACCGGTGATGATCCCCCCTTCCGGCAGGGTGCTGGAACAGGGTCCCGATTGGTTTTTGGTGGCTACAGAGGCTTGTAGTGGTGGAACTCCCGATCTAGGTTTATTTTTGGGGGTTTATATATTTATAGGAACTTTTGGCAAGTCAGGGGGTCCACGAGGAGCCCACAAGACCGGAGGGCGCGCACAGGCGGTAGGGCGTGCCCTCCACCCTTATGGAGGCCTCGTGTCTCTTCTGGCCCAACTCTTTTGCTTCGGGGGCCTCTTATGGTCTATAAAAAATCACCGTAAATTTTTAGCTCATTTGGACTCTGTTTGATTTCCTTTTCTGTGAAGCTCGAAAACAAGGAAAAAAACAGAAACTGGCCCTAGGCTCTAGGTTAATAGGTTAGTCCCTAAAATCATATAAAATGGCTTATGAATGCATATGAAACATCCAAGATAGATAATATAATAGCATGGAACAGTCAGAAATTATAGATATGTTGGAGACGTATCAAGCACCAACAAAATGACATACACACTAAGAACAGTGCTAAGCACAACAAGAATAGCAACATCAACGATGTGGAGTGAACAAAACTAAATATGGCAAGAACAACATCAAGATCAATGCTAAGAAGAACAAGAACAATGCTAACAACATCACTAACACCAGGAAGAACACTGCTAAGAACGACAATGTGGAGTACCAAAACGAACAATGTGGCAAGAGCAACATCAAGATCAATGCTAAGAAAAACAAGAACAATGCAAAGAACATCACTAACAACAGCAAGAACACTGTCAAGAACATCACTAACACTATCAAGAACAATGCCAAGAACAGTAAGAACGACATCAATGGTAACATTTAGAGTGAACAAAGTAGCATTGATGGTCATCTATCTAATCTAGCACTAGCATTCATCACAAAACATCAAGAACAACATCAGCATGATATGCATGCACACAGGTTCATCCCAAAAAACGGTGGATTCGGATCAAATCCGCTCGAATCGAATCGAATATCAGACTGAATCCACTGTCCACAACCTAATCCTTTATCTAAACAGCCCCTACGTTTTATTTACGTGTTCTTTATTATATTGCAAACCTATCCTATCACACCTACAAAGTACTTCTAGTTTCATACTTGTTCTAGGTAAAGCGAACGTCAAGCGTGCGTAGAGTTGTATCGGTGGTCGATAGAACTTGAGGGAATATTTGTTCTACCTTTAGCTCCTCGTTGGGTTCAACACTCTTACTTATCGAAGGAGGCTACAATTGATCCCGTATACTTGCGGGTTATCAAGACCTTTTTCTGGCTCCATTGCCGGGGAGTCATAGCGTGGGGTGAATATTCTCGTGTGTGCTTGTTTGCTTTATCACTAAGTAATTTTTATTTGCTGTTCTAAGTTGTTCTCTATATTTAGTTATGGATATGGAACATGAAATACCAAAAAAAATTAGGCGCACTTGCTACTCATGGAGATGTGGAACCTCCTAAAGCCCTTGATGCTCGTTATGTGACAGAAATTATGTACTACTTTGATAATCCTGAGAAAACCCCATTCAACTTTGTTATGGGAGACACGTTGGATCAACGTGAATACTTTAGGGATTATCGCTTGACACAAAAAGGGAAACTATTATGGGATCAAATTTCTATGTTGCGTTGGTATGCTAGGCAACTATGCTTGAGTTATGATTATACTTGTTGCTCTAGGATGAAGGCTCCACACCTTCCCTTTTCATGCAAATTTAATGATGATAAAACCTTAGCTTCTTATGCTAATGGTAGATATGATTACTATGATGTGGAACAAATATAAGAATTTGTTGTTTTTATGGGTGCTTATGAGATTGAATCTATGTTTGAAGAGTTTGATGATTCAGTTTATAGACCTGAAAATTTTGCTATACTTAAATATTGTTATAATAATTATGAATACAATTACAATATTTATGCATTTATTGAGAAAGTCTCTGCTGTCCAAGAAGAGACTAATATTTTGCAAGAAGCTATGGAAGAAGAAATTGATGAAACTATGAGCTCATTGGATGAAAAAGATGATGAGGAGAGCGAAGAACAAAACGAGGAAGAGCAGATTAGATACCCGTGCCCACCTTCTAATGAGAGTAACTCTTCAACTCATACATTGTTTAATTCCCCTTCGTGTTTACCGAAGGATGATTACTATGATGATTACTATGATGATTGCTATGATGATTGTTATGATCCCATTGATTCTCTTGAAATACCCCTTTTTGATGATGCTTGCTATGCTTGTGGCCAAGATGCCAATATTAATTATGCTTATGGAGATGAACTTGCTATAGTTCCTTATGTTAAACATGAAATTGTTGCTATTGCACCCACGCATGATAGTCCTATTATCTCTTTGAATTCTCCAAACTACACTATATCGGAGAAATGTGTGCTTATTAAGGATTATATTGATGGGTTGCCTTTTACCGTTGCACATGATAATTTTGATAGATATAATATGCATGTGCTTGCTGCTCCTACTTGCAATTATTATGAGAGAGGAACTATATCTCCGCCTCTTTATGTTTCCAACATGATGAAATTGCAACAAACTGTTTATACTATGCATTGGCCTTTACTTGGTGTGCACGAATTGTTCTTTTATGACATGCCGATGCATAAGAAGAGAGTTAGACTTTGTTGTTGCGTGATATATGTTACTTTGTGCTCACTACTAAATTGCAAATCATTGTTAATTAAAATTGGCTTTGATATACCTTGGGATCCTGGTGGGTCCATTACTTGAGCACTATATGCCTAGATTAATGGCTTTAAAGAAAGCGCTGCCAGGGAGACAACCCGAAAGTTTTAGAGAGTCATTTATTTCTATTGAGTGCTTTTATATAGTCTAATAAAGAGGGGAACCCAAAACCTTTCAAAAAGGAAAGTGAAAGTGAGAAAGACAAGCATTGTTGAAGTGGGAGAGCTCCTTGAACTTTGTTCATGCTCACGGAAAATTTGTGAATCTTAATTACAGAAAATTTTCATAAAAAATAATTATCCCCGTGTACAATTCCATTATATTATAAAAATAGTGTGCCAAGGTTTGCCTTTAGGATGTTTACAATGCTTGTTGGTTTGGACGGTGCAGGACAGAAACTTTGGCTGTAGTGCGCGATTTTACATTTTTTACTGGAACGCCAAACGGTTCTGATTATTTTTGCGCTGTCTTGCTGTACAAATCGTTTATTTTTCCTAATTTGTTTAGAATTTTTGGGGTACCAGAAGTATGGTGAATGTTCAGATTGCTACAGACTGTTCTGTTTTTGACAGATTCTGTTTTTGATGCATAGTTTACTTGTTTTGATGAAACTATCAATTTATATCAGTGGATTAAGCCATGGAAAAGCTACATTACAGTAGACACAATGCAAAAACAAAATATGAATTGGTTTGCAACAGTACTTAGAGTAGTGATTTGCTTTATTATACTAACGGATCTTATCGAGTTTTCTGTTGAAGTTTTGTGTGGATGAAGTGTCTAATCGAGGATGTCTCGATGTGAGGAAAAGGAAGAGAGGCCAGAGCTCAAGCTTGGGGATGCCCGAGGCACCCCAAGTAAATATTCAAGGAGACTCAAGCGTCTAAGCTTGGGGATGCCCCGGAAGGCATCCCCTCTTTCTTCAACAAGTATCGGTATGTTTTCGTATTCGTTTCGTTCATGCGATATGTGCAAGTCTTGGAGTGTCTTACGCATTTAGTTTTTACTTTTCTTTTATGCACCATGCTGGTATGAGATATTCCTTGGTTGATTTATAGAATGCTCATTGTACTTCACTTAAATCTTTTGAGTATGGCTTTATAGAATGCTTCATGTGCTTCACTTATATCATTTGAAGTTTGGATTGCCTGTTTCTCTTCACATAGAAAACCGCCATTTGTAGAATGCTCTTTTGCTTCACTTATATTTGGTAGAGCATGGGCTTTTGTAGAAATAATTAAACTCTCTTGCTTCGCTTATATCTATTTAGAGAGATGACAGGAATTGGTCATTCACATAGTTAGTCATAACATCCTACATAAACTTGTGGATCACTGAATATGATAAGTTTGATTCCTTGCAATAGTTTTGCGATATAGAGATGATAATATGTGGGAGATACTAGTAGATGGTTGTGTTTAGTAAGGATATTGGTGTTAAGGTTTGTGATTCCCAAAGCATGCACGTATGGTCTACTAACTATGTAACAAAATTGGCGCGCATTGTATTTTGATTGTTTATCTTTGCGTGAAGGTCGGGGGCGCACGATGGTTAACTCCTACCAACCTCCCTCCTAGGAGCATGCGCGTAGTACTTTGTTTCAAGGGCTAATAATTTTTTGCAATAAGTATGTGAGTTCTTTATGACTAATGTTGAGTCCATGGATTATACGCACTCTCACCCTTCCATCGTTGCTAGCCTCTTCGGTACCGTGCATTGCCCTTTCTCACCTCGAGAGTCGGTGCAAACTTCGCCGATGCATCCAAACCCCATGATACGATATGCTCTATAACACATAAGCCTCCTTATATCTTCCTCAAAACAGCCACCATACCTACCTATCATGGCATTTCCATAGCCATTCCGAGATATATTGCATGCAACTTCCATCATCATCATATACATGACTTGAGCATTCATTGTCATATTGCTTTGCATGATCGTAAGAGAGCTAGCATGATGTTTTCATGGCTTGTCCGTTTTTGATGTCATTGCTACGCTAGATCATTGCACATCCCGGTACACCACCGGAAGCATTCATATAGAGTCATATCTTTGTTCTAGTATCGAGTTGTAATGTTGAGTTGTAAGTAAATAAAAGTGTGAAGATCATCATTATAGAGCATTGCCCCATGAAAAAAAAAGAAAAAAAAGGAAAAAAAGAGAGGCCAAAGAAGCCTAAATAAAAAAAAGGAGGCCAAAGAAGCCTGCCCCCCCCAAAAAAAGAAATAAAAGAAAAAGAAAAGGGGCAATGTTACTATCCTTTTACCACACTTGTGCTTCAGAGTAGCACCATGTTCTTCATATAGAGAGTCTCCTATGTTATCACTTTCATATACTAGTGAGAATTTTCATTATAGAACTTGGCTTGTATATTCCAACAATGGGCTTCCTCAAATGCCCTAGGTCTTCATGAGCAAGCAAGTTGGATGCACACCCACTTAGTTTTTAGTTTGAGCTTTCATACACTTATAGCTCTACTGCATCTGTTGCATGGCAATCCCTACTCCTCGCATTGACATCAATTGATGGGCATCTCCATAGCCCGTTGATTAGCCGCGTCGATGTGATACTTTTTCCCTTTTTGTCTTCTCCACATAACCTCCACCATCATATTCTATTCCACCCATAGTGCTATATCCATGGCTCACGCTCATGTATTGCGTGAGAGTTGAAAAAGTTTGAGAATACTAAAGTATGAAACAATTGCTTGGCTGACACCGGGATAGGCATGAGGGGTACCTTGTGTTAAGAAAAGGGAGCATACCCGACTATATGATTTTGTAGGGATAACGTTCTGAAGCATTGATAATTTCAAAGACATGATTGTTTGTTGGGATGCCCTAAGTATTATTGTTTTTATGTCAAATGATAGACTACTGCTTTGAATCACCCGTGTCTTAATATTCATGCCCTGATTAGACATATGATCAAGATTTAGCTAGGTAGCATTCCACATGAGAAATTATCTTTTTAATCATTTACCTACTCGAGGACGAGCAGGAATTAAGCTTGGGGATGCTGATACGTCTCCGTCGTATCTATAATTTTTGATTTTTTCATGCCAATATTCTACAACTTTCATATACTTTTGGCAACCTTTTATATTATTTTTGGGACTAACATATTGATCCAGTGCCTAGTGCCAGTTCCTGTTTGTTGCATGTTTTATGTTTCGCGGAAATCCAATATCAAACGGAGTCCAAACGGGATAAAAACAGACGAAGAATTATTTTGGAATATTTGTGATTTTTGGGAGTAAGAATCAATGCGAGACGGTGCCCGAGGGGCCCAGGAGACAGGGGGCGCGCCCCAGGGAGGTAGGCGCGCCCTGGACTCTCCTGGGCACACCGTAAGGCGGTTGACGCTCTTCTTTTGCCGCAAGAAACCTAATTTTATGAGAAAGATCTGGGCGAAAGATTCACCCCAATCGGAGTTACAGATCTCCGGATATAAAAGAAACGGTGAAGGGGCAGAATCAGGGAACACAGAGACAGAGAGATAGATCCAATCTCGGAGGGGCTCTCGCCCCTCCCACGCCATGGGAGCCAACGACCAGAGGGGAAACCCTTCTCCCATCTAGGGAGGAGGTCAAGGAAGAAGAATAAGAAGGGGGGCTCTCTCCCCCTTGCTTCCGGTGGCACCGGAACGCCGCCGGGGGCCATCATCATCACCGCGATCTTCACCAACACCTTCATCATCTTCACCAACATCTCCATCACCTTCCCCCATCTATATCCAGTGGTCCACTCTCCCGCAACCCGCTGTACCCTCTACTTGAACATGGTGCTTTATGCTTCATATTATTATCCAATGATGTGTTGCCATCCTATGATGTCTGAGTTGATTTTCGTTGTCCTATCGGTGATTGATGAATTGCTATGATTGGTTTGAGTTGCATGTTTTATTATTGGTGCTGTCCTATGGTGATCTCCGTGTCGCGGAAGCGTGAGGGATTACCACTGTAGGGTTTGCAATATGTTCATGATTTGCTTATGGTGGGTGGCGTGAGTGACAGAAGCACAGACCCGAGTAAGTAGGTTGTTTGCGTATGGGATAAAGGGGACTTGATACTTTAATGCTATGGTTGGGTTTTACCTTAATGATCTTTAGTAGTTGCGGATGCTTGCTAGAGTTCCAATCATAAGTTCATATGATCCAAGAAGAGAAAGTATGTTAGCTTATGCCTCTCCCTCAGATAGAATTGCAATAGTGATTATCGGTCTAGTAAAGTAGTCAATTGCTTAGGGACAATTTCACAACTCCTACCACCACTTTTCCACACTCGCTATATTTACTTTATTACATCTTTATCTAAACAGCCCCTACTTTTTATTTATGTGTTCTTTATTGTCTTGCAAACCTATCCTATCACACCTACAAAGTACTTCTAGTTTCATACTCCCTCCGTCTCAAAATAAGTGACTCAAGTTTGTACTAACTTTGTACTAAAGCTAGTACAAAGTTGAGTCACTTAATTTGGGACGGAGGGAGTACTTGTTCTAGGTAAAGCGAACGTCAAGCGTGCGTAGAGTTGTATTGGTGGTCGATAGAACTTGAGGGAATATTTGTTCTACCTTTAGCTCCTTGTTGGGTTCGACACTCTTACTTACCGAAGGAGGCTACAATTGATCCCGTATACTTGCGGGTTATCAATGTACAACAATATGCTCTGATGTGCCTCATAGACTTGGCTTGGATATCAGATATATGGTCTTACCAAGTGTGCAATTTATTTTTGAGGAGAAAAGCCAAGGAGCAAGAGATAGAAAAATAGAATTTTGGAGTAACACACAGAGGCTAGCTTTCCTTTGCACAAAAAAGCATGTGATTATCGAGCCTGACAAAAAAACTTTCTTGGCCAAAACCATCACGCGTTGAACATGTTGCCTGCCGAGATGATGCATAAGAAAAGATCCAAAGTTGGGCTTGAGGTGTAATCGGGGTGGAGTGCTGCATGGGGCACACACATTTCATAGCTTGACATGCCCCGAGGTTCTCCCTACCAAAATTAGTGTTGGCAATGAAAATCATGAAGTAGCGAATGGCGGGTTTTTGGATGCTCGATACCTTCTTCCTAGAGAGGTCATGTTCATCCTTGACGGAGATGAGTTCCCACAAACCCAACGCCTCAGCAACCGGCGTGCCCCTAGTGTCGAGAACTCCTTGGTTCTTGAAACCGAAGGCACTGCAGAACTGCTCCAGCGTCATGGTGGGCTGGACTCCTCCGAACGTGAATGAGCAGCTCGGTGCCACCCTCGACTCATTGAGATCGTGGGAGAAGGTGGAGAGGAGCTTCAAGGTGATGTTGCATTACATGAGGTAATGGAAGTTACTGAAAACTCCCATCCCAACGTTGTTCGCAAGCCACACGAAGTCGATGTGAAGCCCTTGGGACTCCAAGAATGCATCACACTTCCACTTCATGGGGGTCATCCCCTGGTCGCTCACGCGTTGGAAGTCCTTGTTCACAGCAGCACAAAGTTCATCTCCCTTGTTTTAGGCACGCTTAGAGTGCGAGCCCATGGCCTTATTCCCTACGGCAATCGCCGATCTCATCATGTTCTACACACAATGAAAATAACAACATAAAATAAGTATTATGTGGGGATTGATACGTCTCCAACGTATCTATAATTTTTGATTGCTCCATGCTATATTATCTACTGTTTTGGACAATATTGGGCTTTATTATCCACTTTTATATTATGTTTGGGACTAACCTATTAACTGGAGGCCCATCCCAGATTTGCTATTTTATGCCTATTTCAGTATTTCAAGGAAAAGGAATATCAGATAGAGTCAAAACGGAACGAAATCAACTGGAGAAGTTATTTTTTGGAAGGAAAGCCACCCGATGGACTTGGAGTGCACGTCAGGAAAGAAGGGAGGTGCTCACGAGGGTGGGGGGGGGGGCGCCCACCCCCTGGGGCGCGCCCCCTGCCTCATGGCCCTCCCTTTGGTCCACTGACGTACCCCCTGCACCCATATATACCTACGTATCGTAAAACTTCTAGAACAGAAGATAGATCGGGAGTTCCGCCGCTGCAAACCTCCAAAGCCACGAAAAACCAATCGGGACCCTGTTCCGGCACCCTGCCGGAGGGGGAACCCTCACAGGTGGCCATCTTCATCATCCCGGCGCTCTCCATGACGAGGAGGGAGTAGTTCACCCTCAGGGCTGAGGGTATGTACCAGTAGCTATGTGTTTGATCTCTCTCCCGCGCGTTCTTGAGGTGATACGATCTTGATGTATCGTGAGCTTTGCTATTATAGTTGGATCTTATGTTTCTTCTCCCCCTCTACTCTCTTGTAATGAATTGAGTTTTCCCCTTGGAGTAATCTAATCGGATTGAGTCTTTAAAGATTTGAGAACACTTGATGTATGTCTTGCCGTGCGTATCTGTGGTGACAATGGGATATCACGTGCCACTTGATGTATGTTTTGGTGATCAACTTGCGGGTTTCGTGACATTGGGAACCTATGCATAGGGGTTGGCACACGTTTTCATCGTGATTCTCCGGTAGAAACTTTGGGGCACTCTTTGAGGTTCTATGTGTTGGTTGAATAGATGAATCTGAGATTGTGTGATGTATACCGTATAATCATGCCCACGGATACTTGAGGTGACAATGGAGTATCTAGGTGACATTAGGGTTTTGGTTGATTTGTATCTTAAGGTTTTATTCTAGTACGAACTCTAGGGCTGTTTGTGACACTTATAGGAATAGCCCAACGGATTGATTGGAAAGAATAACTTTGAGGTGGTTTCGTACCCTACCATAATCTCTTCGTTTGTTCTCCATTATTAGTGACTTTGGAGTGACTCTTTGTTGCATGTTGAGGGATATTTATGTGATCCAATTATGTTATTATTGTTGAGAGAACTTGCACTAGTGAAAGTATGAACCCTAGGCCTTGTTTCCTACCATTGCAATACCGTTTACGCTCACTTTTATCACTAGTTACCTTGCTGTTTTTATTATTTCAGATTACAAAAACCTATATCTACTATCTATTTTGCACTTGTATCACCATCTCTTCGCCGAACTAGTGCACCTATACAATTTACCATTGTATTGGGTGTGTTGGGGACACAAGAGACTCTTTGTTATTTGGTTGCAGGGTTGCTTGAGAGAGACCATCTTCATCTTACGCCTTCCACGGATTGATAAACCTTAGGTCATCCACTTGAGGGAAATTTGCTACTGTCCTACAAACCTGTGCACTTGCAGGCCCAACAACGTCTACAAGAAGAAGGTTGTGTAGTAGACATCAAGCTCTTTTGTGGCGCCGTTGCGGGGGAGGCTAGGTAATTGAAGGTATACCTTTAGATCTTGCAATCAAATCTCTTTGTTTCTTGTTTTATCACTAGTTTAGTCTATAAAAGAAAACTACCAAAAAAATGGAATTGAGTTTGTCTCATACGCTTCGTCTTTTTAATATCTTTCGTGAAAATGATGGGAAGGAAAATTGTGCTCAAGTACTAGAAGAAGAATTACATAGAATGCTTGGAATACAATATGTGAATAATGAGCATGATTGCAATGTTATTAGTATGAATTCCTTGAATATCCATGATGCTAATGATATGCAAAGCCACAAGCTTGGGGAAGCTATATTTGATGAAGATGATATGTTTAGTCCCCCAAGCTTTGATGAGCAAATTTACTATGATGAAAGCATGCCTCCTATCTATGATGATGATTGTGATGACATGTATGCTCTAAATAATAATTATAACCATGAAACTTGTCATCTTGATCTTAATTTTCAATCATATGATAGTTATTTTGTTGAATTTGCTCCCACTACTATTGATGAGAAGAATTTTGCTTATGTGGAGAGTAATAAAATGTCTATGCTTGTAGATCATGAAAATAATGCTTTAGGTGCTGGTTATATTGTTGAATTCATTCATGATGCTACAGAAAATTATTATGAGGGAGGAACATATGCTTGTAGGAATTGCAATAATATCAAGTTTCCTCTCTATGTGCTTAAAGTTTTGAACTTATGCTTGTTTTGCCTCCCTATGCTAGTTGATTATTGTTCCCATAAGTTGTTTGCTCACAAAATCCCTATGCATAGGAAGTGGGTTAGACTTAAATGTGCTAGTCATATGCTTCATGATGCTCCCGTTATGTTTCAATTCTTATCTTTTATGTGAGCATCATTGTCATCATCATGCCTAGCTAGAAAGGCATTAAAGAAAAGCGCTTGTTGGGAGACAACCCAATATTTATCCTTACTGTTTTTGTGTGTCCACATGATTATGATACTGTAGCAATCATGTTTTATAGGTTTTGTTTCAATAAAGTGCCAAGTAAGACCTTTAGGATAGCTTACGGTGATAGTTGTGTTGATCCTGCTGAAAATCAGAAACTTTTTCATCCAATAAATTAGTTTTGTTAATTCACAGAAACGTGATTCTCATCTGATTCTTTTTGTTCTGGATAGGTACACAAAATTATTAGGACTTCCTAATTTGGTAGGATTTTTGGAGTTCCAGAAGTATACGTTTGATACAGATTACTACAAACTGTTCTGTTTTTGACAGATTCTGTTTTCTATGTGTTGTTTGCTTATTTTGATGAATCTATGAGTAGTATCGGAGGGTATGAACCATATATAAGTTGAAGTACAGTAGATATTACACCCATATGAATTTAGAATGAGTTCATTACAATACCTAAGTGGTGGTTTTATTTTATTATACTAACGGAGCTTACAAGTTTTCTGTTGAGTTTTGTGTTGTGGAGTTTTCAAGTTTTGGGTAAAGATTCGATGGACTATGGAATAAGGAGTGGCAAGAGCCTAAGCTTGGGGATGCCCAAGGCACCCCCAAGGTAATATACAAGGACAACCAAGAGCCTAAGCTTGGGGATGCCCCGGATGGCATCCCCTCTTTCGTCTTCGTTCATCGGTAACTTTACTTGGAGCTATATTTTTATTCACCACATGATATGTGTTTTGCTTGGAGCGTTATTTTCTTTTGTTACTATTTGCTTGCTGTTATTTATAATAATGTTTTGCCTCTTTATTTTCAATAAAAAGTCAAGGATAGCCTTTGCCATGCTTATTTTGCTAATATACATGTTGCTGTTTGAAAACAGAAAGTTTACCGCTGTTGCAAAAATTCCCTAGAAAAGTCAGAGTATGATATAATGATGAAACCTTTTGCATAATGATCTGTGACAAATTTACTACAGTGGGAATTTTATTTCATAATTTTTGGAGTTAGGTAAGTATTGATACTCTTGCATTCTTTACAGACCGTACTGTTTTGGCAGATTGCTGTTATGTTTGCATTGTTTGCATATGTTTGCTTGTTTAATGATTCTATTTGAGGATAGGAGTATTAAATATGCAGAGGAATTTAGTATTCAATGTTGAATAATAATTTTAGTGATTTGTTACAGTAGAAAATTATAAGGTTTTGCATTGGTTTATACTAACCTATCTCACGATTTCTTGTTGAGTTTGTTGTGAATGAAGCTTTTGATAAAAAGAGAAACCATGATATGAGAGGAATTAAGGAGACACAAAAGTTCAAGCTTGGGGATGCCCAAGGCACCCCAAGATAATATTTCAAGAAGTCTCAAGCATCTAAGCTTGGGGATGCCCCGGTAGGCATCCCACCTTTCTTCTTCAACAACTATCGGTTAGTATCGGTTGAGCCTAAGTTTTTTCTTCTTCACATGAGTTGTGCTATCCTTGCAATGTCATTTTATTTTGCTTTGCTTGCTGTTTGAATACAATACCAAGATATGAAATTCTTTAATGTTAGAGAGTCTTCACATAGTTGCACAATTATTCGACTACTCATTGATCTTTACTTATATCTTTCGGAGTAGTTTCTCATTTGCTCTAGTGCATCACTTATATCTTTTAGAGCACAATGGTGGTTTTATTTTGAAGAAATAGATGAACTCTCATGCTTCACTTGTATCATTTTGAGAGTCTTAAATAGCATGGTAATTTGCTTAAATAATACTAATATGCTAAGCATACAAGATTTGTAAGAATTCTTATGAGTGTGTTGAATACTAAGAGAAGTTTGATACTTGATAATTGTTTTGAGATATGGAGGTAGTGATATTAAAGTCATGCTAGTTGGGTGATTACGAATTTAAATAACTCTTGTGTTGAAGTTAGCAAGTCCCGTAGCATGCACGTATCGTTAAAGTTGTGTAACAAATTTAAAACATGAAGTGTACCTGGCTTGTGCATCCTTATGAGTGGCGGTCGGGGACGAGCGATGGTCTTTTCCTACCAATCTATCCCCCTAGGAGCATGCGCATAGTACTTGGTTTTTGATGACTTCTAAATTTTTGCAATAAGTATATGAGTTCTTTTGACTAATGTTGAGTCCATGGATTATACGCACTTTTACCTTTTCGCCTTTGCTAGCCTCTTCGGTACCGTGCATTGCCCTTTCTCACCTTGAGAGTTGGTGCAAACTTCGCCGGTGCATCCAAACCCCGTGATACGACACGCTCTATCACACATAAACCTCCCTATATCTTCCTCAAAACAGCCACCATACCTACCTATTATGGCATTTCCATAGCCATTCCGAGATATATTGCCATGCAACTTTCCACCGTTCCGTTCATCATCATCATGACGTACTTTACTTTTGTCATATTGCCATTGCATGATCATGTAGTTGACATCATATTTGTGGCAAAGCCACCATGCATTATTTTTCATACATGTCACTCTTGATTCATTGCACCATCCCGGTACACCGCTGGAGGCATTCATATAGAGTCATATCTTGTTCTAGTTTCGAGTTGTAATTCATTTGTTGTAATCAATAGAAGTGTGATGATCATCATTATTAGAGCATTGCCCAAAGAAAAAAAAAGAAAAAAAGAGAAAGGCCAAAAAAAGAAAGGCCCAAAAAAAGAAAAAAAAGAAAAAAAAAGAAAAAAAAGGAGAGAAAATAAATAAAAAGGGCAATGCTACTATATCTTTTCCAAACTTGTGCTTCAAAGTAGCACCTTGTTCTTCATATAGTGAGTCTCATATATTGTGCTTCAAAGTAGCACCTTGTTCTTCATGTAGTGAGTCTCATAAGTTGTCTTTTTATACTAGTGGGAATCTTTCATTATAGAACTTGGCTTGTATATTCCTACGATGGGCTTCCTCAAATGCCCTAGGTCCTCATGAGCAAGTGAGTTGGATGCACACCCACTAGTTTTCTTTTGTTGAGCATTCATAGCTCTGGTGCATCCGTTGCATGGTAATCCCTACTCCTCATGTTGACATCAATTAATGGGCATTTCCATAGCCCGTTGATTATCCTCGTCCATGTGAGACTTTCTCCTTTTTGTATCCTCCACACAATCCCCATCATCATATTCTATTCCACCCATAGTGCTATATCCATGGCTCACGCTCATGTATTGCGTGAAGGTTGAAAAAGTTTGAGATTATTTAAGTTTGAAACAATTGCTTGGCTTGTCATCGGGGGTATAGAAGTTGGGAACATCTTTGTGTGATGAAAATGAAGCATGGCCTAACTATATGATTTTGTAGGGATGAACTTTCTTTTGCCATGCTATTTTGAGAAGACATGATTACTTTGATTAGTATGCTTGAAGTATTATTATTTTTATGTCAATATGAAGTTTTGTCTTGAATCTTTTGGATCTGAATATTCATATCACAAGTAAGAAGAGTTACATTGAAATTATGCCAACTAGCATTCCACATCAAAAATTATCTTTTTTATCATTTACCTACTCGAGGACGAGCAGGAATTAAGCTTGGGGATGTTTGATACGTCTCCAACGTATCTATATTTTTTGATTGCTCCATGCTATATTATCTACTGTTTTGGGCAATATTGGGCTTTATTATCCACTTTTATATTATTTTTGGGACTAACCTATTAATCGGAGGCCCAGCCCAGATTTGCTGTTTTATGCCCATTTTAGTATTTCGAGGAAAAGGAATATCAGACGGAGTCAAAACGGAACGAAACCAACTGGAGAAGTTATTTTTGGAAGGAAAGCCACCCGATGGACTTGGAGTGCACCTCAGGAAAGAAGGGAGGTGCTCACGAGGGTGGGGGGCACGCCCACCCCCCTGGGGCGCGCCCCCTGCATTGTGCCCCCCTTCGGTCCACCGACGTACCCCCTGCACCCATATATACCTACGTATCGTAAAACTTCTAGAACAGAAGATAGATCGGGAGTTCCGCCGCCGCAAATCTCCAGAGCCACGAAAAACCAATCGGGACCCTGTTCCGGCACCCTGCCGGAGGGAGGAACCCTCACCGGTGGCCATCTTCATCATCCCGGCGCTCTCCATGACGAGGAGGGAGTAGTTCACCCTCGGGGCTGAGGTTATGTACCAGTAGCTATGTGTTTGATCTCTCTCTCGCGCGCGTTCTTGAGGTGATACGATGTTGATGTATCACGAGCTTTGCTATTATAGTTGGATCTTATGTTTCTTCTCCCCCTCTACTCTCTTGTAATGAATTGAGTTTTCCCCTTGGAGTAATCTTATCAGATTGAGTCTTTAAAGATTTGAGAACACTTGATATATGTCTTGCCGTGCGTATCTGTGGTGACAATGGGATATCACGTGCCACTTGATGTATGTTTTGGTGATTAACTTGCGGGTTTCGTGACATTGGGAACCTATGCATAGGGGTTGGCACACATTTTCATTGTGATTCTCTGGTAGAAACTTTGGGGCACTCTTTGAGGTTCTATGTGTTGGTTGATTAGATGAATATGAGATTGTGTGATGCATATCGTATAATCATGCCCACGGATACTTGAGGTGACAATGGAGTATCTAGGTGACATTAGGGTTTTGGTTGATTTGTATCTTAAGGTGTTATTCTAGTACGAACTCTAGGGCTGTTTGTGACACTTATAGGAATAGCCCAATAGATTGATTGGAAAGAATAACTTTGAGGTGATTTCGTACCCTACCATAATCTCTTCGTTTGTTCTCCACTATTAGTGACTTTGGAGTGACTCTTTGTTGCATGTTGAGGGATAGTTATGCGATTCAATTATGTTATTATTGTTGAGAGAACTTGCACTAGTGAAAGTATGAACCCTAGGCCTTGTTTCCTACCATTGCAATACCGTTTACGCTCACTTTTATCATTAGTTACCTTGCTGTTTTTATTGTTTCAGATTACAAAAACCTATATCTACTATCTATTTTGCACTTCTATCACCATCTCTTCGCCGAACTAGTGCACCTATACAATTTACCATTGTATTGGGTGTGTTGGGGACACAAGAGACTCTTTGTTATTTGGTTGCAGGGTTGCTTGAGAGAGACCATCTTCATCCTACGCCTTCCACGGATTGATAAACCTTAGGTCATCCACTTGAGGGAAATTTGCTACTGTCCTACAAACCTGTGCACTTGCAGACCCAACAACGTCTACAAGAAGAAGGTTGTGTAGTAGACATCAGGGATCGAGTTCTAATACTACCTAAGATCGATTCTAACCTATTACTTTCAATCCTAACGTGCAAATCGACCGGAAATCAAAAATATTATGCATCTTATCTAGGTTATGAACATTAATGAAACCACCACCTAAACTTGCAAATAAACCATGGATTGGAGGAGAAAATCCCTGAGGATGAAGATGCGCGGATCAAATGACCAAAATCCGCGAAGAAATGAAGGTTTTGGAGGATTTTTGTTAGGGTTTGAGAGAGAGAGAGATGTGAGAGCTTTGGGCGTTGGGAGGAAGAAGAAGGAAACCTCCCATTACCGGGGATACGTCTCCAATGTATCTATAATTTTTGTTTGTTCCATGCTATTATATTATCTGCTTTGGATGTTTTATATACATTAATATGCTATTTTATATTATTTTGGGACTAACTTATTAACCTAGAGCCTAGTGTTAGTTTCTGTTTTTTCCTTGTTTTTGAGCAGTGCCTAGTCATAGCAATGCACCACAATTTACAAGGCTATGACCATCTATATTGGTCGTTATCAGCTAGAAATAAGGTAGCGGACCAGTGCTGTTTGCTTTACGACCATTTCGGTGTAAGGAAACTACGATCATTTTGACCAAAATGGTCGTTATGGTTTAGTGTTTGGAGCCCCCGAACATCTTTTGACCAATTGGTCTCAAATGGTCATAGATTTATGACCAATTCTTCTAGAGTCACTGACAGAAGGTCACAAGTTGACATATTTCTTGTAGTGAGCACCGGCCGTTGGTAGAGTGGTCTGGTGAGGGGATGAACAGCCTAGGCAACTTCGCACGAAGGACCTCAAGGTAGACAGGCTCCCACTTCCAAAACCGCACTTCCCGGTCTATATTGGGGATTGAGCATGAATAAGCAGAATTTTCCCGGAAACAGAACTGGATGCAAATCTGAACAGATGGATGCTTTTGATTTATTATAAAGGGTGAAGGGATGAACTAATCCGGTGATTATTGCACTTGTAGTAGTGATTCCTAGGGTTCGTCGGTCTGGGAGACCCACCACTGCACGTCGCCGTTGTTGCACAAGGGCAGCGAATGAGAGGAAGAGGAGCCTGCTCCTTGATGAAGGTTGAGAGTTCCAGGAGGAGGCACACATGTCGCAGACACATGTGGTTCGCCAAGTTTAGATATGGGCGAAGAAGAAAAGAGGGGAACGAAAATGGGACGAGGAAGACGAACAACGACCAGGGGTTGTAAAATATCAGCTAGCAGGCGAGCGTTCAATGCGTCCCTGATGGGTGGGTTGGACAGGTCACCTTACAGGTGGGGCCAACTCGTACAAGGGGGCATGCATATACGAGATGTTTTAGAACTAGTACTTCAGCGATACAAAACTAAATACATCGCATTAAACACTATTAGTCCGAATCTACACGCATAGTAACGATACAGATGTGGGTGGGGGAGCACCTAGGTGCCCCTATGTAATTCCACATGCATATGTTACTAGTTTATGTTACTACCTTCATAGTGGGTAGTATCATATGTGTGGTAACATAGATGCATTCATTATTACTTTGTAGACTCATTTTGCATTGGGAAGCGCTATGTGATGGTAACATATTATGTTACTCTATTTGGCTCTCTCCTCGTTAACTACTTCCCATCTCACCATGTTTGCTTATGTGCCATCTATATTACTACTCTCTCCGTCTAGGTGTATAAGTCACCTTACGAAAGTAAAATAATCTCAAAACACTTAGGCGCGTTGCATTAGCTCTCACCTCGTTTCTTATTTCTTGACATAAATAAAGGAATCAACCAATAAGAGACGTGGGGCGTACATGCTTTTAATGACTTGAGACTATCAAACACGACATGCAGTGATCAGGTCATTGCAATGCAATAAGTCATCTCGTTTCTTCCTTCGTCTTGGTCACAGTGCACAGCCTAAAATGACTTATGCACCTAGACTGAGGGAGTACCTATGTTACCCTCACTATGACCAGCCTTAATGTTAATACATGAAAAGA
Source organism: Aegilops speltoides (assembly GCA_021437245.1). Lineage (NCBI taxonomy): Eukaryota > Viridiplantae > Streptophyta > Magnoliopsida > Poales > Poaceae > Aegilops > Aegilops speltoides. Next base: position 470,694,496 of record CM038143.1, on the reverse strand, counting down.
ACAACAAGCAATGAGAATGTGGTTACACAAAAAGGTGGGCATGCACATCCCCATAACCAGGGGTAGTTATTGAGCACTGTCTACATGCACACAAATAGTCTAATCAGCTCCCTCCCTCTCGCGCTTGCATTGGTTGTTCTCCAGCTCCACGCTTCGCTTTAATCAAGGCTATATTTATTCTAGAGAACAACTTGCATGCAGCATTAGTTTTCTTTAGGCCTTATAATTACGGACGTGACTGGGTGGCTCTGGGACCTACTCCCTTCGTCCGGATTTATTAGGCCTCTCAGTATCACAAGCATGTCTCCTTTTGCAAGGTCCCACTTTAGAAAGGTGCATGCATGCAACCATTTCATTGGTTGCATTGAAAGCCATTGTTGTTGGTGTCATGACTGGAAAATTAATACACTTCATGCGTGCTTTTTTATTGGCTGCATGCATGTGAGAAAGTATATTGAAGTGGAATAGAAGAATTAATGCGAGTAAATTACTATGTGTCTTGGTCTAAGAGAAGTTGTCTTTAGGCCTACTACCTCTCTCCCAGTTTACAGGGCGTGCACGTAACCCTAGGTCGTCAATTTGACCAACCTAATACAAGTCATATATTACAAAAAATATGCCAACATAAACTTTAGAGTTTCTACTTTCAAAAGGTATAATTTTTATGTTATATAGTTTATATTAGGGTGATAAAATTGGCAACCTAGGTATACGTGTAGGACTTGTAAACTGAAACGGAGGTAGTAATAAACCCAGACGAAGGGAGTATAACACACTGAAAGCATGCACGCCCACATCTTTTATTGGTTGATATGTCAAGAAACAAGAAATAAGGTGAGAGTTAATGCACTGCGCCTAAGTGTTTGGAGATTATTTGGTTTTGTGAGAGCATGGTTAATAGTATAGCCAGCTGCTGGCTATAAGCTAGTGCCATGTCATCTATAGCCCATCTTATAGTCAACATGTACTCCCTCCGGTCCTTTTTAGTTTGCATATAAGTTTTGTCCGAAGTCAATGCATCTCTACTTTGACCAAACATATAGAAAAAAGTATCAACATTCACGATGCTAAATCAATATTGTTAGATTCATTATGAAATATAGTTTCATACTATATATATTTGGTATTGTAGATGTTGATATCTTTTAATATAAAGTCGGTCAAACTTTGCAATGTTTGACTTCACAAAAATCTAATATGCGGAGTAAAAAGGACCGGAGGGAGTACAATATTAGATAAAAAAGCGTATTACTTTTTTATTATGTGGCCCACCTTCTATTCTCACAAAGTGCCTAGGAGCACGTGCTAGAGCTCTCCTCTTCTCTTTCCTCCAACTAAGCAGAAATATACTAGTTTATTCCTTATAGCCCGCTGACTCATCTCTATTGTACTTGCTCTGAGGTGACTTATACACCTAGACGGAGGATGTAGTAATCTAAGTTACTTCCCACTATGACTAGCCTCAACCACTTGATGGTCTTTGTATCTGTTGTTCTTCTATAAGAAATCTGATTTGATCGAAAAAATTTAATAACATTTGAGCTCAGGCGGTTCCCTCAATTTTTTCGTTGAGCTCAGGTACACACGAGAACCTCCACATTTACACATGGTGTCTGCATATGTCCAAACACATCGTCTGTGTTGGTTGATCACGACGTTGCGCTGGTGCCCGTCGGCGTGCCCCATGACTGCTCCTCCTCGGATGCACCCTGCCCTCTATCCTCTGTCGTGGCCCGCCCGTGCCCAATGCCGATCTCCTCGACCATACTCACGACCTCAGAGGCGTCTGGCCGCGCGTCCGGCGCCGTGGCCGCACACGCCATGGCCACCTGCAGCAGCGCCACCATCTCCTCCTCGGCGCTGCCCCCATCCAGCTGTACCAGCTCCGCGTCGAACACCTCCGCCGTCCACTCCTCCCTTACCACCGACTGTACCCATCGCGGCAGGTCCGACGACACAACACTATCACCCACACCGGTCGACGCCGTCGTGGGGGACCTGCCGGTGAGGATCTCAAGGAAGAGCACTCCGAGCGAGTATATGTCCGTCTTGAATGTCGGCCGACGCGCATCCACGAGCTCCGGCGCGCGGTACCCGCCGACATTGCCCTGCACGGAAGACGGCGGTGGGGAGAAGAGGTGCTGGAGGGAGTAGTCGGAAAGCGCAGCGGCTTCCGGGTCGCCGTGCCGGAGTAGCAGGTTGGACGACTTCAAGTTTCCATGGGTGAGGCCGTGTGTCGTGTGCAGGTGTTCCACCCCGCGCGCTGCCGACAGCGCGGCCCGCTTCCGCGTGTTCCAGTCCATCGGTGTCCGACCGGAGCCGCCGCTACCTATATAGGAAAATAAATGCATTGTGTGAATTTTCATATAGAGACATGCATCATGCATGCATAGTGAAACTTGCAATATGCAGTAAAAAAACATACTCCCTCCATTTCATAATGTAGTGCCAATAGATTATTTTTAAAAAAATGTCAAAGCTTGCTGACCTTGATTAAGTATGTAGGGAAAATATTTACATTTAGAATACCGAGGATATATAACTAGATAAATCGTGAGATATATTTTAATATTTTATATGTTTGATATTGTAGATGAACTTGGTTAAAGTTTGCTAAGTTTTAACTTCTTAAATTTTTTATAGGCGGTATATTATGGAATGGAGGGAGTAACATTTTTTCAACATTTTGAGCAAGTGGCGAATCAACCTGTGGTTGAGTTGGTTAGGTGGACAGTGGTATCCCCAACCCACCAGGGTTCAAATCCTGGTGCTCGTATTATTCCTGGATTTATTTCAGGATTTCCGGCGATGCGCTTTCAGTGGGAGGAGATGTTCCCGTCGACGACGAGGTGCCTACGGTGACTACGTAAATCTCAAGATGATATGCCTGATATGCCGGCTCAGTCTCTCGAAGGTGCTCATATGGGTAGGGTGTGCGTGTGTGCGTTCATAGGGGTGAGTGTATGCGCGTGTATATGAGCGCTTGTGTCTGTACTGATGCTAAAAAAAATCATTTTGAGCAAGTGCAGTTTAATTTGTTAGCAAAAGCATGCAATACAAGTGTGCTACTCTACTTCCTCTATCCTTTTTTAGCCCACCTCTAATTCGGAATCCAAATTTGACTAAACTTTAGGCTAGTAAAACATGACTTATAAATTTGGGACCTAGTTCCACTATCATCAAGGTAACGGAATAACAACAGACCGGCATCCATGTGCAGCAGAACGTAAAAGAAGTCTACATGTTCAGCTGCCAAAAAGTAGGAGTTATATGCAACAAAAAGTATATCATTGGATTCAAATTCGGAAAAGTTAAATTTTTCAATAATATACCTTTTGTGGCGAATAAACCATAATTTAGTCAAACTTTGGATCAAATTAAGGATCAAAATTTGAAGGGAGCAATAAACACGAACGGATGAAATATGAGACACACGTGTCCTATCTGGTATAGTAATTTCAGGTCACGTCAAAGGTTCCATCACCTTTTTGTGACAGAGAAGGACATAATGTGCATGCATGACTCTGCCATTCTCCATACTCAATTTTTGCTGTTTCAGAAAATTGTTTGGAACTGAAATGAGTATAATTTTTTCAACTGTTTCTTCTGTTGATTGACATTGAAATGAATTTCATATATCATTTTATGTCATACATTTCAGTAACTTACTTACCAGATGCATTTCAGTTACCAAATCACTTTGTTACTTGATGCATTTCAATAATGGATGTTTCACTATCAGATTAGTTTGTCAGCATATGAATTTCAATACTAGATGCATTTTCAATTACCATACCACTTTCAGTACCATATTCATTTCAATAACACACACATATTTCAATTTCGATACTATTTTAATCATATATTTCAATAAAATTTAGTACCATATCCATTTCAATAACATAAAAGTGAACTACAAATGATAAATTTCACTACCGGATGCATTTCGACACTAGAGGCATTCTGATACCATATCACTTTGTTATCACATGCATTTCAATACCATATGCTTTAGTGCCAAATCACTTTGTTAGCAGTTGCATTTTCAAACCAGATGCATTTTGATTGGTAGATCACTTTTTATAAATACCATAGCACTTCAGTACCACATCCATTTCAATAACAATCAGCTATTTTCAATTTCAGAACATTTATTAAAAATATTTTTTAGATATTTAAAATATATATCTAAACAAAAAATTGATTTTAATTATTTATAAATATTTTTAACTGATGAGATATAGAAATATGGTACACAAATTTAACAACCACAGCTGTCAATGTGAAACTTTAATAGTGAAAATTAAATGACTTTTGAAATGTATCCAATATTGACCTTGTTCAAAAGGTCTTACCACAGGTAATTCAAATATATATAAAAAATGAATATTAGTTTAGAAGTTATGATTGATTTAAAATATCACTTAGAAATAAAAAGGTTGCTTTACGTATGCGCAGAGGAAGAATAGAAATCGTGAATGCAACGTCCTTTTTCTGCACCCTCTATTTCTCCTTTTTGACACAATGACAAGGGTGACATGAACCATGCATATTCTCATTCTCATGAATCACTGAATCTCTAAAAAGTTTTGAATGTGGATCTCTACCCGGTACATACATGCTCCCCTAGGAAGGACTTTGGCATACTTGTATTTGTATGCTAGCAAACTTATGTTAACATTTGTATGCTACCGTTCGTTGAAAACAGGTTGAAGAAAAGACATATTATTAGGCTAATCAAGCAGCAGGCTGCAATTCAAAGTCTTCAAACTTTGACCGGGTTTTATATAAATAAAAATCCCGCTAATCCCGGTAGACAAGACTGGACAAAGAAAATGGAATCTGGAGGGCGCCATCACGGAGAACCGACGGCTGCGGAGCCATACGTTCATCTGTGCGTCCCTTTCGAATGATTTGGAGCTACCAAGATTTTTCTGTACCCTCACAAACGCTAGCCAAATGCAATCGCTATGATTGCCACCTTTCAATCCCCATCGTACGACTGGAACCAGGAAAAATGCCGGACAAACGCGCAAACGTCGCTGTCGTGAGTAATCGACCGGAGTTTCACTCCATTCCTTCTTGATCGATGCAAACCACGGCAGCAATGGCGGTTAAAACGAGCTAGCTAGCAGCGATCAATGCAGTAACTAATGTCACTGTCACTGTGAGCTAATGATGTGGTGACTGGTGAGAGGGGATAGCCGGATAGAGCAGGATACTGACCGTGGAGCGCGGCGGAGAGGCTGCCGTCGGGCAGGAAGTCGGCGACGAGGAGCTTCTCGTCGCTGGAGTAGTAGTAGCCGCGGACGGGGAGCAGGTTGCGGTGCTGCACCCGGCCCAACGTCTCCACGGCGGACGCGAACTCCTGTCGCTCCGCCGCCACGTTCTTCAGCCGCTTCACCGCCACCGTCGTACCGTCCTCCAGCGTTGCCCTGTACGTCGGCCCTGCAACGCCGTTCCCCAGCACCTCCGCCGACGCCCGCAGCAGGTCCTCCAGGTCGAAGCTGTAGCCGCCGCCGCCCATGAACACCAGCCGGCTCCTTATCATCTCCGCCGCGCCGCCGCCCACTGCCGAGGGTATCTCCTTTGAAGACGTCAGGTCGGTCATCTCGCCTGACACCGTCGACGGCGTCAGCGTGTGCCCTCTCACCGGCGTCGTTGGCGCGGGCGCCTTGTTCCTGTCGTCGCCGCTGGCTACCGCGTCGTCCCGGCGGCGGCGGACAAAGCAGAGCACGAGCAGGATGAGAACGAGCAGCGCGCCAGCCGTGGCGCCCACGGCGATGGCCGCGACCGCCGTGCCGGAGAGCCGCTTCCTCTTCTTCTCTTGCACCGGTGGGACGACTCCGCCGCCGGGGGACGGGCATGGCCTGTCGAGGGGCTCGCCGCAGAGCCGAAGGTTACCGGCGAATGACTCTGGCGGGAAGTGCTCAAGGGAGACCGGGACAGCGCCGGCGAGCTGGTTGTCAGAGACATTAAACACCTTGACCCGCCGGAGGCCGCTCAGGCTCTGGAGGCCGCCAGAGAGGCGGTTGCCGTCGAGCCTAAGCGACCGCAGCTCCCTCAGGCTGCCAAGCGCGGCCGGTATCTCACCGGAGAGGTGGTTGTCGTAGAGCGCGAGGTGCCGGAGCGCCGCGAGCCCGGCGACCTCGGGCGGTATGGAGCCCGAAAGGCGGTTCCCCTGTAGGTAAAGCGAGCGGAGCAGGGGCAGCGCGAAGAAGTCCTTGGGGATGGCGCCGAAGAGGCGGTTGTTGCGGAGGGAGAGCGTATGAAGGCCCCGGAGCTCGCCGAGCTTGCCGGCGGGGAGGGCGCCGGCGAGGCCGACGCCTGGGAGGCGGACGGCGATGACCGTAGCGTTGCCCGCGTCGCAGGTGACGCCGGGCCAGAGGCACGCCGAGGGCGCGGACGGCGAGTTCCAGCCCAGATCGCGCTCGTGCGGCAAGGCGGCGAGGAAGGACTGCAGCGCCGTCCGCTCTTGCTTCGGCGGCTCCACGGCGTGGCAGCTGAGAGCGGCGACCGCCAGCGCCAGCAGCAGCACCGACGCTCGTGGTGGGATCGTGGCCATCCGTGTACGCGTGCGCCGCCGCTTGGCAAGTCGGGTGATGTGCTGCGGCCACGGCTCGGAAGGACGCGGCCTCGGCATTTGAGAGGCGCTTGCTTGGCTCGCGAGCGAGCTACACTGAGTGCCACAGGTTCAGGGTGTATGGATGGGAGCGAGCTATGTCCCGTGTCTTATGTACCAGTTGGGTTGCCTAGCTTGGCATAGGATCTGGAGTTTCATGTGGCTAAGCTGACTCTGTTGCCGACAGAGTGGAGACAGAGAGAGTGGCACTGCCGCCGTTCGCACGTGCGCGCCATGGAGGCAGAGCATTAGCCGTTGGAACATTCTCCTCGGATCCGACCTTGGCTTGGATCGTAAGTAAGCGGTGGATCATATGCATGCATGCATGCAAGGCAATCTGGCATGATGTCCAGTAGTAGTACTACGCATGTCGCGCAGACACGATCGAGTGAGCCGTCTACAATGCCGTTTATGCCATCATTTTCCCTTCTTATTTTGCCCACGGCATGATTGCAAGTGGGATCGGGGTAACTTTTATTTTTGTCGAATTGGGGAGCATCAGGCTCCCAGTTTTCATTATCATCGATCGATGAAAACGGACAATACAGAGGGGGTGGTCCACGCAAAGAAATTTCTAGGGCATCTCCAACGCCGATCCTCGAACCGGACCACACAGTCCGGACGTGTCTTGTCATCCAACTTAGTCCTATATCAATTTGCTCGGTGGTCCGAACGTATTTTTTCACCGCAAACCGGAGACAAAGTGGGAGGGGCTTTGCGGACGTCCGGACAGCTCCGACGTCCATGTCTGACTAATCTGACCACAAAACAACCCCACCAGTCTCTCCCGCGCTTTCCATCTGATGCACGCGCCGCATCAATGGCGGCCAAAGCACACAACGGCCGACATTGATGTTGCGTGATGTGACCGGATGGGAGGGTGGCGCTGACCGGCGCTATCTTTCGGGAGCCGCCGCTTCAATGCGGACACAACTTTCCGAGGAATCAAATCCGGCCGCTACGCCGCATTGAAGCGGTTGACCGTCTGTTCGCATGGCCTGGATGAGGCTATATAAGCCGTGCTTCGGCGTCATTCACATTGCACTCACCGCATCGCTCTGCACCCTCCTTCTCACATCCCCTCTTTCTTCACAACTCCGGTGATGGGCAACTCATGGGCCTGAGCGGCGGCAGGAGGCGGCTCCAGAACAGGCTCCGAAGGTTCATGCCGACGCTGCCGTCAACTCCGGGGCCGTCTTCCTCATCGGCGGTCGACTCCTCAGCGAAGAGGAGATAGTTATCTCCTCCAGGGACGAGGAGGACCAGCCGTCACAGCAGCAGATGGTGACACAGGGCGCAGTCTACGCTGCCACGGACAAGGTGTACGAGCAGCAGGTGGAGGTCATGCTCCACCGCTCCGACCTCCACGTCAACGGCCCGACAGCGCCATCGGAGACACTCTCCGCATCAAGTCAGATATCGCGTCCCCTCCCCACTCTCCCTCGCACAACCGTAGCTCCAAATCGGACGTCGCGTCAAGGAGGATCCTCTCTCACCGCCTTCCCTGCACGTCAAGGAGGAGCGGCTCTCGCCGCCGCCCCGGCGTGTGAAGGAGAAGCGGTGCTCTCCGTTGCCCCATTGCGTCAAGGACAAGCGACGCTCGCCGCCGCCCCTGCCCCGTGCGATCATCTTTGCCACTACCTCGGCGACGACAGCAGTAGCTTGTCCTCCTGGAGTGCCCTAAGGGCAGTGGAGTACGCCGACAGGCAGCGGCGATGGCGGGACAAGCACAACACGACACGCCAGTCGAAGTTCGTGGACTCCGACGTCCCACCGCCGCACATCGCGGTGGACCTGGAGCTGGCATATGCCTGGGCCTTGGACCACTCCAAGACGGTGCCGGAGACGAGCAAGTGTCATCCCTGCTACCTTCACGGGAAGATGGCCAAGTACGGGAGGAGTGGCCTCTCGGCGAGGCCGCTGCCTCCTCCAAGGCCCATCGCCCTCCCCCCTCCCCCACCCACGTTGTCGGTGGCTGCGGCTGTTGGGAAACATTGCAAGGAAAACAAAAAAATCTATGCACACGCAAGATCTATCCATGAACATGCATAGCAATGAGAGGCGAGAGTGTGTCTACGTACCCACGTAGATCGTAAGCGGAAGCGTTTGACAATGCGGTTGATGTAGTCAAACTTTCTTCGTGATCTAACCAATCGAGTACCGAATGTACGACACCTCCGCATTCACCACACGCTCAGCTCGGTGACGTCCGCGCCTTCTTGATCCAACAAGATGGTGAGGTAGTGGATGAGTTTAGGCAGCACGACGGTGTGGTGACGGTGACAGTGAAGTTATCTCTGCAGGGCTTTGCCTAAGCACTACGAAAATATGACCAGGGGTGTAAACGGTGGAGGGGGGCGCCGCACACGGCTAAGCAATTGTCTGGGGTGTGCTATGCGCCCCCTCCCACATATATATAGGTGGGAGGGAGAGGGGAGAGGCCAAGGCGCGCCCCAAGTAGGTCCAAATCCTACTGGGGCTTGCCCTAGGCCGCCCCCTTTCCTTCTTTTGGCGCCAAGGGGAAGGAAGGGGGAGGCCCTCCCCCCTTTCCTTTCTCCCACAAGGAGGGAAGGCAGGAGGAGGTGGCGCTCCCCCTTTCCTTCTTCTAGGGCCGGCAGCCAAGGAGAGGGCGCGCCAGCCTCTCTGTGGGCTAGTGTGTGCGTTTCCTTGTCCCATTAGGCCCATAGACCTCTCGAGGCCTCCCGGAACCCCTTCCGGTGATCCGATGACTACCCGGTGCACTCCAAAACTATTCCGATGTCCGAATACCATCGTCCAATATATCATTCTTTACCTCTCGACCATTTTGAGACTCCTCGTCATGTCCGTGATCTCATCTGAGACTTCGACCAACATTCGGTCACCAAATCATATAACTCATATAACTGTATATCGTCAACGAACATTAAGCATGCGGACCCTACAGGTTCGAGAACTATGTAGACATGACCGAGACACCTCCCGGTCAATAATCAATAGCTGAACCTGGATCCACATATTGGCTCCCACATATTCTATGAAGATCTTTATCGGTTGCACTGTCATGACAACATACATAATTCCCTTTGTCCATGGGTATGTTACTTGCCCGAGATTCAATTGTCGGTATCTTCATACCTTGTTCAATCTTGTTTGGCAAGTCTCTTTACTCGTTCCGTAATACATCATATAGTAACTAACTCATTAGTCATTTGCTTGCAAGGCTTCTTATGATGTGTATTACCGAGAGGGCCCAGAGATATATACCTCTCCGATACTCGGAGTGACAAATCTTAATATCAATCTATGCCAACTCAACAAACACCTTCGGAGATACCTGTGGAGCATCTTTATGATAACCCAGTTATGTTGTGACGTCTGATAGCACACAAGGTATTCCTCCGGTATCCAGGAGTTGCATAATCTCATAGTCGAAGGAATATGTATTTGACATAAAGAAAGCAATAGCAATAAACTGAACGATCATTATGCTAAGCTAACAGATGGGTCTTGTCCATCACATCATTCTCCTAATGATGTGATCCCGTTATCAAATGACAACAAATGTCCATGGTTAGGAAACCTTAACCATCTTTGATCAATGAGCTAGTCTAGTAGAGGATCACTAGGGACACACTATTTGTTTATGTATTCACACATGTATTTAAGTTTCCGATCAGTACAATTCTAGCATGAATAATAAACATTTATCATGAATAAGGAAACATAAAATAACAACTTTATTATTGATTCTAGGGCATATTTCCTTTAGTCTCCCACTTGCACTAGAGTTAATAATCTACATTATATTGTAATGAATCCAACACCATGGAGTCATGGTGTTGATCAATGTTTTGCTCGTGGAAGAGGCTTAGTCAACGGTTCTGCTACATTCATATTCGTATGTATTTTGCAAACTTCTATATCTCCATCCTTGACATATTCACGAATAGAGTTGAAGCGTCTCTTGATGTGTTTGGTTCTATTGTGAAACCTGGATTCCTTCGTCAAGGCAATTGCTCCAGTGTTGTCACAAAAGATTTTCATTGGACCCGATGCACTAGGTATTACACCCATATCGGATATGAACTCCTTCATCCAGACTCCTTCATTTGTTGCTTCTGAAGCAGCTATGTACTCCGCTTCACACGTAGATCCCGCCACGACGTTTTGCTTGGAACTGCACCAACTGACAGCTCCACCATTCAATATAAATATGTATCCGGTTTGTGACTTAGAGTCATCTGGATCAGTGTCAAAGCTGGCATCGACGTAACCATTTACGACGAGCTCTTTGTCACCTCCATAAACAAGAAACATATCCTTGGTCCTTTTCAGGTACTTCAAGATGTTCTTGACCGCTGTCCAGTGATCCACTCCTGGATTACTTTGGTACCTCCCGGCCAAAATTATGGCAAGGCACACATCAGGTCTGGTACACAACATAGCATACATGATAGAACCTATTGCTGAGGCATAGGTGTCGGTGTCAAAACCGGCGGATCTCGGGGTAGGGGGTCCCGATCTGTGCGTCTAAGGCTGATGGTAACAGGAGGCAGGGGACACGATGTTTACCCAGGTTCGGGCCCTCTCGATGGAGGTAAAACCCTACTTCCTGCTTGATTGATATTGATGATATGAGTAGTACAAGAGTTGATCTACCACGAGATCGTAGAGGCTAAATCCTAGGAGCTAGCCTATGATGATTATGATTGTGATCGTCCCTCTAAGGACTAAACTCTCCAGTTTATACAGACACCGGAGAGGGCTAGGGTTTACATGGAGTCGGTTACAAAGAAGGAAATATAATATCCGGATCGCCAAGCTTGTCTTCCACGCAAAGGAGAGTCCCACCCGGACACGGGACGAAGTCTTGAGTCTTGTATCTTCACGCTCCAATAGTCCGGACAAAGTATATAGTCCGGCTGTCCGGCTGTCCGGATACCCCCTAATCCAGGACTCCCTCAGTAGCCCCTGAACCAGGCTTCAATGACGATGAGTCCAGCACGCAGTTTTGTCTTCGGCATTGCAAGGCGGGTTCCATCTCCGAATAGTAATCATCGAACACCTGAACCGTGTCCGGATTCGTAAGATGATCTTCTCATACCGCCGTAGAGAGCATAGCATAAATTTGATCTGCTGGCAATTTTTGTATGTCGTGCCCTTGCATCGCAGCCCAGCCCAACACGAGCCGGTTTCTCTTAGCCACTTCGATACGCGTTGCGAGGCGGTTTTATTGGCACACCCTGCCAAAGCAGAGATCGTGTTCCCCTTATTGCAGGATCTTCCATCAGTACGGGTGTGCGCAACCCCACGACGACTGTTGGTATGACTCCGTGTTTCTAGATAAGTCTCAAGCGGTCACGCTGAGGACTCTTGATATTCACCCCCTTTATAAAGGGGCCGAGGCCTATACCTCTTTTCAACCACCCTTGCGCCTTTTCGCATCTCGAGTTCTAACTCCCGAGACCCAAACTCAAACAGCCCAGATCTTCCAATATGTCCGGATCCAACCCTCAAGGCAGTGGGTGGCCTCCTCAGTCAAAGAGGAGGACATTGCGAGGCTTAGGGAGGTCGGATATCTGACTACCGACATCCAGCACAGGCTTCCTGCTCCAGGGCAGGTCATCCCTACTCCCGAGCCTAATGAGAGTGTCGTATTTGTTTCTCACTTCCTCCACGGCTTGGGCCTCACCCTTGATCCCTTTGTGAGGGGGCTCATGTTCTATTACGGGCTAGACTTTCATGATCTAGCTCTAGACGCTATCCTCCATATCTCATCATTCATCGTTGTGTGCGAAGCTTTTCTCCACGTCACTCCACACTTCGGCTTATGGCTCAAGATCTTTAATGTGAAGCCGAAGATGATCAAGGGGCGACACGCGGAGTGCGGAGGCGCTGTAATAAGCAGGAATGCCGACGTCCCATGGCCAGAGGGTTCCTTCCCACAGGTGTCCGATTTATGGCAGCGGAGGTGGTTTTACGTCACGGCTCCCAGAGGCACAAAGTGGGTGGCTGCCCCCGACTTCTGTTGAGGCCCTCCGTCACAACTGGCGTCGTGGACCAATGTAGGACGGGATTGGGGGTCTGCTAGTGATGTACCAACACTACAGAGCCGTATCCGGGAGCTTCCTGAGAGGGACATTAACCTTGTCAGCATAATTCAAGTAATGCTAATCCGACAGATGTTGCCATGCAAACGCCGGCCTCTCGGATGTGGGAGTTCAATCCAGAGGGTCCGCGGACTATTCTGCACTTCTTCGGCCTGACGCTTGAAGGGATGTGTAAATTATTTTTCAGACCACAAGTAAAGTGTCCGGACACCACCGAGGATGCGGGCCTAAGCTCCAATCGCCTAGATGCCCAAGTAAGTAGCCCCAAAACCGACCACTTCGTTTATATTCATCATAATCATTATTCTGAAGATCCTCCGTGGCCAGGAATGGCTCAGCAAGGCGAAGAGAATCAGGTGTCCGGCGCCACTTCCCGAAGGCTCCCCTAGTCCTACCATAGCCAAGATGCTTGGCCGGGTGCTTAGCAAAATGCGCTCAGGGAAAGACGAAGGGAAGAACAGAGAAGCTGAACTTCACACACTGTGCATCCAAACCGGGGGAATTGCTACCTCCCCAAAGGAGGATAGTCGGGGAGGGGAATCTAAGGCCTCCTCCCCGCGTAGGAAGAAAAGGGCCGCCTCCGAAGACTTGGAGACGGATGTGCCCAAACAGGGGAAGAAAGCGTCACCAGGGGGCCCTGCCCCGAAGGGCGCCCTCACCGTATCATGCCCGCCAACGGGCCAGCCCTCGGCCGAGCTGTAAGTTAGTCGTAAATATGAAGGTAATGCTTCCTTTTCCAAGAATAATAACCCGGATTCATTCTTTGCAGTCCGGCTAGCAGCTCTTCTCGACAGAGTTCGTCGTCGGGGGATCTTCTTCCGGAGATGATGGAGAGTGAGACTGAGGGAGTCCTGGACTAGGGGGTATCCGGACAGCCGGACTATCATCGTCCGCCGGACTCCAAGACTACGAAGATACAAGATTGAAGACTCCGTCCCGTGTCCGGATGGGACTTTCCTTGGCGTGGAAGGCAAGCTTGGCGATACGGATATGTAGATCTCCTACCATTGTAACCGACTCTGTGTAACCCTAGCCCTCTCCGATGTCTATATAAACCGAAGGGTTTTAGTCTGTAGGAGACAACATCCATTACAACAAATCATACCATAGGTTAGCTTCTAGGGTTTAGCCTCCTTGATCTCGTGGTAGATCCACTCTTGTAATACACATCATCAATATTAATCAAGCAGGACGTAGGGTTTTACCTCCATCAAGAGGGCCCGAACCTGGGTAAAACATTGTGTCCCTCGTCTCCTGTTACCATCCGCCTAGACGCACAGTTCGGGACCCCCTACCCGAGATCCGCCGGTTTTGACACCGACATTGGTGCTTTCATTGAGAGTTCCTCTGTGTCGTCACCGATAGGCTTGATGGCTTCTTCAATCAACAACAACGCTGTCCAGGGTGAGACTTTTCTCCCCGGATAGATCTTCGTATTCGGCGGCTTCGCTCTGTGGGCTAATTCACTTGGCCATCTGGAGCAGATCGAAAGCTATGCCCCCGGCCGTCATGTCAGATTTGGAAGTCTAAACTTCATGGCGAACATCCGCGGAGACTTGATCTTCGATGGATCCGATCCGCAACCGAGCGTGCCGCACTGTCACGATGGGCATGATCTAGCTCTGCCGCCGGACAGCATCTTGGAGGCCGCACACGAATCCGCTCCGACCCATAGCCCTGAGCTGATCGCGCAGATCGAGGACGGATGGTTGGACACCTCCTCGGGAGCTGCGACTTCCACGGCGATGGAGCCGAACACTGACCTTGTTCCCTATAAAGCTCGTGACTCCGAGGTGCCGGACTCCCTACCGGACTCTGGACCTCCTGCGCCCCTGCCAATCGAATCCGATTGGGCGCCGATCATGAAGTTCACCGTTGCTGACATCTTTCAGCACTCACCCTTTGGCGACATCTTAAATTCGCTGAAGCATCTCTCGCTATCCGGAGAGCCCTGGACGGATTATGGCCAGGATGGTTGGGATGCGGACGAAATTCAAACCCCACCCACCACCCACTTTGTAGCCACTGTCGACGATCTAACCGACATGCTAGACTATGACTCCGAAGACATCGACGGTATGGACGACGATGCCGGAGCGAACAAGAACCAGCGCCTACGAGGCACTGGAAGACCACCTCGTCATATGACATATACATGGTGGACACCCCAAAAGACGGGACGGCGAAGAAGAAATGGAGGCAGATTCACGAAAAAGCGCCCAAGTGCCGGCGTCGTGGCGCCGCTCTAAATCCCGCCACAGCAAGAATGGAGATTCCGCACAGAGATAATAACACCCGTAAAGTGCGAAGACAATCCCCAAAGAAGATTCAGCACGGGAGGATGCAGAAGCAAGCCCTCATGAGAGAGCGGCAGATGAAGAGGTCGAGGATGATAATTACATACCTCCCTCCGAAGACGAGGCAAGCCTCAACGATGACGAATTAAATGCGTGCCCGAGGATCCCGTCGAACAAGAGTGTTTCAAACGCGGGCTAATGGCCACAACAAATAGCCTAAAGAAAAAGCAGCAGCAGCTTCAAGCTGATCAAGACCTGCTGGCCGACAGATGGACCGAGGTCCTCGCGGCCGAAGAGTATGAATTCGAACGCCCCTCCAAAAGCTACCCAAAACGCAAATTGCTCCCCCGATTAGAGGAGGAAGCATACATACCTTCATCACCAGCGCACAATATGGCCGACCGACCACCTCGTGGTCGCGACAGAGAGGCATCCAGGCCTTCCATCAAGACCGTACCCCGGCATCGCTCGAAAAGTACGAAGCCACGAGGGAACGCCCAGACTTGCGGGACATATTGGAGAATAAGGCAAGACAATCCAGATCTATGTATGGATCACGTGGGCGCCCCACGACCCACGACGAATACCGTCGAGCCGGATACAACAACTCCGGCCGGGCCGAACACAGCAGACAACGCTCCCTTGAGCTACGTCGTGATATTGCTCAATACAGAGGCGCCGCACACCCGCTATGCTTCACTGACGAAGTAATGGATCATCAAATCCCTGAAGGGTTTAAACCCGTAAACATTGAATACTATCCATATGGCCCGCGGCGACGATCTCCACGCCATCAAATACCTCCCACTCAAGCTTAAAGGACCAGCTCGGCATTGGCTTAATAGCCTGCCCACAGAGTCAATTGGGTGTTGGGAGGACCTGGAAGCCGCATTCCTCGACAACTTCCAGGGCACATATGTGCGGCCACCAGACGCCGATGACCTAAGCCACATAATCCAGCAGCCAGACGAGTCGGCCAGGCAATTCTGGACACGGTTCTTAACCAAGAAAAATCAAATCGTCGATTGTCCGGATGCAGAGGCCCTCGCAGCCTTCAAACACAACATCCGCGATGAGTGGCTAGCCCGGCACCTAGGACAGGAAAAGCCGAAATCCATGGCAGCCCTCACATCATTAATGACCCGCTTCTGTGCG
Organism: Aegilops speltoides; assembly: GCA_021437245.1. Taxonomy (NCBI): domain Eukaryota; kingdom Viridiplantae; phylum Streptophyta; class Magnoliopsida; order Poales; family Poaceae; genus Aegilops; species Aegilops speltoides. The sequence goes on along the minus strand of CM038143.1, from coordinate 470,678,330 downwards.
GGAGAGGATAGCTGGCTAGCTCGCAGCAATAACCTCAGCAAAAATGCTGGCAGTCCGGACACAAAGGACCACAATGGCAGGTCGCGTCGAAGCAAAAATAAACGCCGCGTTAACGGCGACGACAAGGAGGATACGGCAGTCAATGCCGGATTCCGTAGCTCTAAACCCGGTCAGCGGAAGAAGCCATTCAAAAGAACTACTCCGGGTCCGTCCAATTTGGACCGAATACTCGACCGCTCATGCCAGATACATGGCACCCCCGAAAAGCCAGCTAACCACACCAACAGAGATTGTTGAGTATTTAAGCAGGCAGGCAAGTTAATTGCCGAAAACAACAACAAGGGGCTGCACAGTGACGACGAGGAAGAGACCCGACCGCCGAACAGTAGAGGACAGAAGGGTTTCCCCCCACAAGTGCGGACGGTAAACATGATATACGCAACCCATATACCCAAGAGGGAGCGGAAGCATGCACTAATTGACGTATATGCGATGGAGCCAGTCGCCCCTAAGTTCAATCCATGGTCCTCTTGCCCGATCACTTTCAATCGAAGAGACCATCCGACCAGTATCCGCCATGGCGGATTCACCACATCGGTTTTAGACCCAATCGTCAATGGATTTCACCTCGCGAGAGTCCTGATGGACGGCGGCAAGAACTGAACTCGCTTTATCGGGATACGATTGCACAAGATGGGCATGGACCCTCAAGGATTAAACCTACAAAGACGACCTTCAAAGGCGTCATACCAGGTGTTGAGGCCAATTATGCGAGCTCATCCACACCGAAGTGGTCTTGGATCCCGGACAATTTCGGAGCGAGGAGTTAATCTTCGACATAGTCCCGTTCCGCAGCGGCTATCATGCTCTGCTCGGACGAACCGCGTTCGCAAAGTTCAACGCGGTGCCGCATTACGCATACCTCAAGCTCAAGATGCCAGGCCCTCGTGGAGTCATCACGGTCAACGGAAATACGGAACGCTCCCTCCGAACGGAGGAACACACAGCGGCTCTCGCGGCAGAAGTACAGAGCAGCCTTCTAAGGCAATTTTCGAGTCCGACCGTTAAATGGCCGGATACGGCCAAACGCGCCCAAAGCAACATCAACCAAGACCACCTGGCACGATCCGAGCACGCGTAGCAATGCGGCCCCAACCCCAGCCCTTGCATAATTGCAAGACCAACCCTCCGCGTACATCATTACGCTCTAGAGATACCATGGGCCTAGGGGGAGGGGCACGACCACAACAGACCCAGAGTGCGGCTCGACCACACCAGGGGCTCGCAAGTGTGTCGCTCTTTTTTTGTTTTCCTTCTTTGTATACACAGACTCCGTTCACGGAGGCCTGTCCGTGATGAACCCGCCGAACTCACGATGCAACAGCCGGGGAGGGAAGAAGGCTGCACGAACACTCGGTGGTCTCCATTACAAGCATTAAATTTGATTATATACACCCTGGAGGGGGACATGTTTAATTAGTCCAATCCCTTGCTTACCGCACTGTTTGTATCATTCCGCACTCATAGCAGAATCCCTTGAATAAATAATGCAGCACTTTTTGCCTGTTATTGCATTACTTTACATATATGTTCACTAATGACATCTTGCACCCGTATATTTTGGTACGGCCGAATACACCAGGGGCTTATGTTCCCGCATTATGGTGTGATAAGTCCGAACACTTTCACAAGTCGGCACCCGAACTTATAGCATTATATGAATCGGCTCCGAATCATGTCTTGGGTCAATAGTTGGGTTTGCCCGGCTCCCACGTTTTGGTACCTTACGTTCCGTTCTATCAGCTAAGGTGGCACTAGGAGAACCACTGCGATTGCGCCCCGGTTGAGCTGGGCGAGCGCCTCAGTGGAGAAAGCTAAAACTAACTGTCATGATAAGGCGAGAAACTGGTCGCTGTTCGAGAGGTCTTTTCGAGTCCTTAAAGACTTATGCCGCGTCAAGCGAAGAACCGGATAATGTCCGGCCAAGGCGTGTATAGCGCCCCAAACTCGGTCTTCCGAATACTAGGGGCTTCGCCGAAATTTAAAATTATAGAATTCTATGGCTAAGTGAGAGTGTTCAAGCATTATAAGTCCGGTTGCCTTGTTCGTTGTGTTGAGCACCTCCCTAGATGGACCCAAAAATGGGAACAAGAGTGCTCAAATTTATCCCGAACACCCCAGCACTCGTGGCTTGGGGGTTGAAGCCGACGACTTGCCATCTCTCAGATTTTATAAACGGCCGCACAGAAGGTAATATTTTAAACCAAACAAGCGTTGCTTAGCGATATGAACAAAGTTTTCAGCGCGAGGATAATACATAGCGAGTCTACTCAATAACTACATCTCGGGGCACTCATCCGCAATCTTGCGGGCACCCTTGAGACAGTCTTATAGTACATCTCGGCGACGGTACTCCTTGCCCGTTGGCGGCGTCGATGATAAGCTTCTCGCATCCGATCTGCCCAGATGCACCTTTGCTTGCGGCAAGGGCCCGACGAGCACCTTCAATATAGGCGGAGCGCTTGACGACCTCCAACAAGGGGCACACATCCACCAGCCGCCGCACGAGGCCGAAGTAGCTCCCAGGCATGGCCTCTCCAGGCCACAGCCGGACTATGAGGCCCTTCATGGCCTGCTCGGCTACCTTATGGAGCTCGACCAGCTGCTTCAGCTGGTCGCTAGGGGGCACCGGATGGCCGGCCTCAACGTACTGAGACCAGAAGACCTTCTCCGTTGAGCTCCCCTCCTCGCCACGGTAGAATGTGGCGGCATCGGATACACTGTGAGGCAGATCTCCAAACGCCCCTGGAGAGCTCCGAATTTGGGTAAGTGTCAGGTAGTTTACATTAACATGCTTGCTTTGCATGAAAAATGCCTTACCCGCCGCTATTTTCTTCACATCCTCAACCTTGAAGGGCCTTATGGGCCTCGGCCTTGGCGGCTTTGGCACTTTCGAGAGCCGAGGCAAGCTCGGACTCTCGAGTCTTTGAGTCGCGCTCCAAACTCTCATGCTTTTCCATGAGAGCCTGGAGGTCTTGCCACACTTACGCCACCCGCGCCTCCTGCTTCTCTCGCTCTGCCTGTTCCGCGGCTGCATCGCGTTCGGCCGCGGACACAGCCTCCTTCAGGGTTGCTACCTCGTTCGTGCCCCCTGCAGTACCCACGTTATCCTTGTTATTTTTCTTGCAACCTAAATCCTTTTCTATAAGGTAACTATTCAAAGTGGTGTTACTCACCTTCTTTGTCCTCGAGTTGCTTCTTGGCACGGCCGAGCTCTTGCTCGGACCGCTCGAGATCCTGCTTCAATGCACCGACCTCCATGATCGGTCTGGCAGAGGTCAGGCAAGAGCAACTGCAAACCCATATTGACATAATTTTTAGCAACCCTGCGTATATCTTTTTAGATCCTCAGTCCGGCTTTTCTTTTCGAACACCGAACCGAGCATCAGAGGCTACTGTCTATGCGGTATTATTACATAATTTTAAACTTCTTACCTCAAAGCCTGTTAGAAGGCTGCTGCAGGCTTCGGCCAGCCCGCTCTTGGCAAGCTGAACCTTCTGAATCACCGCACTCACGATAGTGCGGTGTTCTTCCTCGATGGAAGCGCCTTTGAGCGCCTCCAACAAGTTGTCCGGCGCCTCCGGTTGGGACGGGCCGCGCGGCGTCCGGTCTTGCCCTTCTTGCGAAGGGGCCGCTGCCGAACTCCGGAACCACTGCGGGTTCCGGTATGGAGTCCGGCGCAAAGTCCGGGAGGCTGCCTTGCGGCGCCTCCGGAACCTCCTCCTGATGGGTCCCTTCCTGGGATCCCACCTCGGCGTCCTCAGTGGCGCGAGGGGTGGAGGCAGTCAGAATGGAATCCACATCCGACGAAGCCAACGACCCGCTCGACGAAGCGGGAAGATCATCGTCGGCCGGACTGCAGGCAGTATGCGGCATTGGAAGGACACTATGTGACACAACAGAAATTGCAGATCATTCAGGAATCCGGATACTTACGATCTCGCTGGAGGCCTGGCCCTTGAGGGCCACTCTTCTTCACCAACGTTGGCGTTGGCGGAGCTATCCGGGGGAATAGTTCTTCCCCTCTTGGACCCTTCGGCCTCCAATGTTGGGGAGGCCTTCCTCTTCCTCTCTCCCTCCTCTGGGAGAGAGTCATCTGTTTCCTCCTCGTCTTCGGGGGAGGAATCTGCCTCGGAGTCGTCGGACACCTGAAAACGGGAACTCTTTCGAGTACCCGTGGCCACCTTCTTGGCCTTCTTCTCCGGCACCACGTGCGGTGCGAAACCAGCAACCCGCTAGGCAGGCGCCCACTGGTCTTCGGCATGGGAGCCGGGCTGATGAGCTGCTCGGCCTTCTTCATCCATTCTGTCAAAGGAAAAGGGAGATTGAAACCCGCTTAGGGTCAAACTATTAACAAGTGTCCCGTAAAGGGGTAGAATCACTTACCTCGTCAGCTGGACGCTGCGAGTGAAATCCGCGATCTTCCGTCGCGGATGCAGGGCCAGCGCCCTTAAACAGCACCCTCCGAGGCACCTTAGATGCGTCGTGTCGAAGAGCCCGCTCAACGCTGGTGCTGTGCGGATCAAACTCCACAGGTTGAATGCCCGTTCTTGGCATGGGAGAATCCGTGAGCGAGCATGACTTGGACCACATTGACAAGCTGAGCTTCTTGCTCACCAGCTTCGGATATAGGCTTGGAGTCCGTCGACTCCTTGAACTACCCATAGCAAGCCCTTCTCTTTCCGGAGGTGAGATGCACAGGATACCAGATCTGAACTCGGGGCCGCCGCCCACGAGGGTCGTGGCTCGGTGATGTAGAACCACCCCGGCGCCACACCTTGGCGGACTCCACGAAGGCCCTTCGAACCAGAGGGCGTTGGGCATCTTGCCCAACATGGCGCCCAAGCGCCGCTGCGTGCCCTTCACTACCTTTGGCTTGACATTGAAGGTCTTGAGCCACAAGCCGAAGTGGGGCTGGATGCAGAGGAAGGCCTCACACACGACGATAAACGCCGAGATGTTGAGGATGAAGTTCGGCGCCAGATCATGGAAATCCAGGCCGTAGTAGAACATGAGCCCCGGACAAAGGGGTGAAGAGGAAAGCCAGTCCAGCGGAGGAAGTGGGGAGAAATCGACCCTCTCATGGGGCACAGGGGTGGGGATGAGCTGCCTTGTCGGGCGGCGGGTGTGATGTCGCGAGAAGGTATCTGGCGCGCTAGATTTGGTGATGTGCTCCTCCTTAACGGTGGAGGCCAACCATTTACCTCCCGCTCCGGACATGGTCGGAGAAGGTTGAGATGAGATGCGCGAACTTGGGCGCTGGAGCTCGAGAGTGCGCGAAGATGGATAAGCAAAGGAGGAAGAAGGCGTAGGTGAAAAGGTGGATCCTTATCCCCTTATATATAGGCGGATGAAGACTATACGTCCCCACCGGCCTGGTAAAACTCGCTTATCTCCCAAGCGCCACCATCAATGGCGTGGTTGGGTTACCCACGTCTGTATTGATGAGAATCCCGGAATAAGGGGAACATGATCTCTGCTTCGACAAGACGTGCCAAGGAAACCACTTCGCTAAACGCGCTGAGGTGGTATAATAAAAAACGATTCAAGTAAAAGCTTGGTAGTGGTGTGACGTCATGCCGCAGAATACGTCAGCAGATTGAAGTTGTGCACATATTATTCTCTCTACGGTGGAATGTGGAACTTATTTTGCAGAGCCGGACACTATCCTGATGTTCACAATCTTCTATGGATTATTCAAAGGAGGAACCCATCTTGCAATGCCGAATATTATGCGCGCCGGACTTATCGTCATTGAAGCGAGGTTCAGGGGCTATTGAGGGAGTCCTGGACTAGGGGGTGTCCGGACAGCCGAACTATCATCGTCCGCCGGACTCCAAGACTACGAAGATACAAGATTGAAGGCTCCGTCCCGTGTCCGGATGGGACTTTCCTTGGCGTGGAAGGCAGGCTTGGCGATACGGATATGTAGATCTCCTACCATCGTAACCGACTCTGTGTAACCCTAGCCCTCTCCGGTGTCTATATAAACCGGAGGGTTTTAGTCCGTAGGAGACAACATCAATTACAACAATCATACCATAGGCTAGCTTCTAGGGTTTAGCCTCCTTGATCTCGTGGTAGATCCACTCTTGTAATACACATCATCAATATTAATCAAGTAGGACGTAGGGTTTTACCTCCATCAAGAGGGCCCGAACCTGGGTAAAACATCGTGTCCCTCGTCTCCTGTTACCATCCGCCTAGACGCACAGTTCGGGACCCCCTACCCGAGATCCGCCGGTTTTGACACCGACAGAGACCCTGATGACCCACAAGTGTAGGGGATCTATCCTAGTCCTTTCGATAAGTAAGAGTGTCGAACCCAACGAGGAGTAGAAGGAAATGATAAGCGGTTTTCAGTGAGGTTTTCTCTACAAGCACTGAAATTGTAGGTAATAGATAGTTCTGTGATAAGATAAATAGTAACGAGCAACAAGTAAATAAAGTAAATAAAGTGCAGCAAGGTGGCCCAATCCTTTATGTAGCAAAGGATAAGCCTGGAAATTTTTTAATAATGAGGAAGGAGATCCCGAGGACACATTGGGAATTATCGTCAAGCTAGTTTTCATCACGCTCATATGATTCGCATTCGGTACTTTGATAATTTGATATGTGGGTGGACAGGTACTTGGGTACTGCCCTAACTTGGACAAGCATCCCACTTATGATTAACCCCTAGTGCAAGCATCCGCAACTACAAAAAGGAGTATTAAGGTAAACCTAACCACAGCATTAGGCGTATGGGTCCATATCAGCCCCTAACGAAGCAACGCATAAACTAGGGTTTAAGCTTCTGTCACTCTAGCAACTCATCATCTACTTATTACTTCCCCATGCCTTCCTCTAGGCCCAAAGCTTAAGGTCAAAAAAAAACTACTCACAAAGCATATTCATGTTCATAATCAGAGGAGTAATAATATGCATAACGGATCTGAACATATGATCTTCCACCAAGTAAACCAATTAGCATCAACTACAAGGAGTAATCAACACTACTAGCAACCCACAGGTACCAATTTGTGGTTTTGATACAAGATTGGATACAAGAGATGAACTAGGGTTTTGAGAGGAGATGCTGCTGGTGAAGATGTTGATGGAGATTGACACCCTCCCAATGAGAGGATCGTTGGTGATGATTTCCCCCTCCCGGAGGGAAGTGTCCCCGGCAGAATAGCTCCGCCAGAGCCCTAGATTGATTCCGCCAAGGTTCCGCCTCGTGGCGGCGGAGTTTCTCCTGTAAGCTTGCCCATGATTTTTTCAGGGTAAAAGTGATGATATAGCAGAAGATGGACGCCGGAGGCCCACCAGGGGGCCCAGGAGATAGGAGGGCGGGCCCTATAGGGGGGGCGCGCCCCCTGTCTCCTGGGCAAGGTGTGGGCCCCCTAGCCTATTTCTTTTGCTCATAAATTCTTATTAAATCCAAAAGGTTGTTTCGTGTAGTCTCAGGAATTTTGGAGCTGTGCAGAATAGGTTTCCAACGTTTGCTCCTTTTCCAGCCAGAATTCCAGCTGCCGGCATTCCCCCTTTTCATGGTAAACCTTGTAAAATAAGAGAGAATAGCCATAAGTATTGAGATATAATGTGTAATAACAGCCCATAATGCAATAAATATTGATATAAAAGCATGATGCAAAATGGACGTATCAAATCCCCCAAGCTTAGACCTCGCTTGTCCTCAAGCGGAAGCCGAAATCGAAAAATAAGTCCCCATGTTTAGAGATAGAGGTGTCAATAAAAAATAAAATACGGACATGAGGGTATCATGATCATTCTAATAACAGCAACATATATAGATTTTGTCATATGATTTCCTATGCTCAAGTAATAAGCAATTCACAATGTCAAGTATGGTTCAAAAACTTCATTGGGAACTAACAAACTATAATCTCAGTCATTGAAGCAATTGCAATTTATCGTAACATCAGAAAGAGTCAATAATAGAGCTTTTCAGCAAGCTCACATACTCAACTATCTCGTAGTCTCCTATAACTGTTAACACTCACGCAATACTTGTGGTTATAGAGTTTCAGCCGGACACTGAGAAAGATAGGGGCTTATTGTGTTGCCTCCCAACGTATTCACCTTTAGGTGATGTCAACAATAATAGCCTATGCCAACTTACATCCAATTGGATATATGCATCATGATCTTTCAAACATGAGGAGCTTGCCAAAGGATAAAATAAAAAGGGAAAGGTGAGGATCACCTTGACTCAAGCATAAAGTAAAAACATAAAGTAAAAGATAGGCCCTTCGCAGAGGGGAGCAGAGGTTGTCATGCGCGTTTAGAGTTGATTCTCAAAATCTTAATGCAAAAGAACGTCACTTTATATTGCCCCTTGTATGTGGACCTTTATTATGTAGTCCGTCACTTTTATTACTTCCACAACAAGTTCGTACAAAGCTTATTTTCTCTGCACTAATAAGTCATGCATATTTAGAGAGCAATTTTTATTGCTTGCACCGATGAGAACTTACTTGAAGGATCTTACTCAATCTATAGGTAGGTATGGTGGACTCTCATGGCAAAACTGGGTTTTAAGGATATTTGAAGCACAAGTAGTATCTCTACTTGGTGCAAGGAATTTGGCTAGCATGAGGGGGAAAGGAAAGCTCAACATGTTTGGAAGGTCAATGACAATATACTTTAACTGAGATGTCGGAAAACATAAACCATTACGTTGTCTTCCTTGTCCAACGTCAACTCTTTTAGCATGTCTAATGAGTGCTTCACAATCATAAAAGATGTCCAAGATAATATATTTATATGTGAACCCCTCTTTCCTTATCACTTCCTATTAATTGCAACGATGACCAAGGCTACGTTCATCAACTCTCAACAATTTTTATGCCTCATACTTTCTATGTGTCAATTTATCACTATCCATAAGATCAATATGAACTCTTTTATTCTTTCTACTTTCTCAAGATCATAGCAACATAGCAAAGCCCTTGGCTCAACACTAATCTTTATTATAAATAGCACACGGACTCGATTACATAAAGAGATCACAAAGAAAAACTCGAAACTACTTGATATCCAAATTTCAAAGTACTAGATCAAGATACTACTAAAAGGGTCGAACTAAATAAAGCGGTAAAGATAGGAGTGTGATGGTGATATGATACCGGGGCACCTCCCCCAAGCTTGGTAATTGCCAAGGGGAGTGCCCATACCCATGTGATTATTTCCTCGGAGGTGGTGAAGTGGGAGTTGTTGATGATGTAGGCTTGTCGTCCATCTTCCAAGGCATAGGCTCTCCATCATAAAAGGATGATCGAGTCTCCGGGATCCTTAAATCTGCAGCCAAACTCATCCGCTTGAATCTATATTCATACTCACAGTTCTGGTTTTGTAGGTCATAGATCTGGGCTTGGAGGTGCTCGATTTTCTCTTGAAGCTTGAAGATGGTCTCCCCAATGACTTTAGCATCTAGCTTGTGGTTGTTGGTGAACTCCGTGATCATCATCTGGTTGGCGTTGAGTCCAGGCTCCACCATCCCTTGGCACTCGAAAACTTCCTGTTCCATGGCTTCAAGCTTTGTCTCCACGCTCCTGGTACGCCTTGGTCCCTCCACATCGTGGATGTGCAGCACCCCCTCACGCATCTCAATGGTTTGAGGATGATGCAGCACCTCCGTGAGATAGGGGTTGATAACCCTCTCGAAAAACTTGTCCTTGGGAGCGCTTGGAGACGCCATGATGCTCTAGATCTGAAACAGAAACAGCTCGAAACGAAAACAGAGGATATTTGCGTGATACGGTGGTCAAAACCTTCGGGAGTATATATAATGAATTTTTACCGACCAAAATACGTAACATACAAGAAAACGGAGTCCGGGAGGCACACGAGGTGCCCACAAGACAGGGGGCGCGCCCTCCACTCTCGTGGGGGCCTCGTGTCCCTTTCGGACTACTTCTTTCTTCCTAAAATTCTTAAATAATCCAAAACTGATAAAAATTGCCATTAGAGTTGTTTTGGAGTCGGTTTACTTACCGTACCACATACCTATGCCTTTTCGGAGTCTGGAACGTTCTAGAAAGTGTCCCTCATGTATTCCTCAGGGGTTATGGTTTCAATAATATTAGTTTCAACATTGATAGGATTACCTGAAATATAATGTTTAATTCTTTGACCGTTAACCACCCTCGGATTTGTGCCTTCGAAGATGTTGATTTTTATAGCACCAGAGAAAGCCGAGCATAAAAATTCTGAATAATCATTTCCCGAGAGAGCTCATGATTGGGGTATGAATATAACATTGACTTAAGCCTCCCCCAAGCTTGAGCGATGCTTTCTCCTTCACGAGGCCAGAAATTATATATGTAATTACGATCACGATGAACAAGATGCATAGGATAGAACTTCTGGTGAAATTCCAACTTCGATCGCTTATAATTCCAAGATCTCGTATCATCACATAGCCTATACCATGTCAATGCATCTCCCTTCAAAGATAAAGGGAAGACCTTCCTTTTGAAAACATCATTGGGAATACCTACAAGCTTAAATAATCCACAAACTTCATCCGCAAAGATAAGGTGGAAATCGGGATGCAATGTTCCGTCTCCTGCAAATGGATTAGCTAGCAGTTTTTCTATCATACCCGAGGGAATCTCAAAGTAAATATTTTCATAAAGTTCAGTAGGTTGAGGATCAACTCTTTGCTCTTCTGGTTGGGGGTGAAGATACCCCAAACAAGCCCCTCAAAGGATTAGTTTCCATAGTGACAAGTAACAGAAAATTTCAGCACATTATATAAATGTTTCCTTACCAAGTTCCACTCACCAAAAGCGCTACACTCCCGCAGCGGTGCAGTAAAAGAGTCTTGATGACCCACAAGTGTAGGAGATCTATCGTAGTCCTTTCGATAAGTAAGAGTGTCGAACCCAACGAGGAGCAGAAGGAAATGATAAGCGGTTTTCAGTAAGGTTTTCTCTGCAAGCACTGAAATTGTAGGTAATAGATAGTTTTGTGATAAGATAAATAGTAACGAGCAACAAGTAAATAAAGTAAATAAAGTGCAGCAAGGTGGCGCAATACTTTATGTAGCAAAGGATAAGCCTGGACAATTTCTAATAATGAGGAAGGAGCTCCCGAGGGCACATTGGGAATTATCGTCAAGCTAGTTTTCATCATGCTCATATGATTCGCGTTCGGTACTTTGATAATTTGATATGTGGGTGGACCGATACTTGGCTACTGCCCTAACTTGGACAAGCATCCCACTTATGATTAACCCCTATTGCAAGCATCCGCAACTACAAAAAGGAGTATTAAGGTAAACCTAACCACAACATTAAGCGTATGGGTCCATATCAGCCCCTAACGAAGCAACGCATAAACTAGGGTTTAAGCTTCTTTCACTCTAGCAACCCATCATCTACTTATTACTTCCCCATGCCTTCCTCTAGGCCCAAATAATGGTGAAGTTTCATGTAGTCGACGTTCACATAACACCACTACAGGAAAAGACAACATACATCTCATCAAAATATCGAACGAATACCAAATTCACATGACTACTAATAGCAAGACGTCACCCATGTCCTCAGGAACAAACGTAACTACTCACAAAGCATATTCATGTTCATAATCAGAGGAGTAATAATATGCATAAAGGATCTGAACATATGATCTTCCACCAAGTAAACCAATTAGCATCAACTACAAGGAGTAATCAACACTACTAGCAACCCACGGTACCAATTTGTGGTTTTGATACAAGATTGGATACAAGAGATGAACTAGGGTTTTGAGAGGAGATGGTGCTGGTGAAGATGTTGATGGAGATTGACCCCTCCCGATGAGAGGATCGTTGGTGATGGCGTTGGTGATGATTTCCCCCCCTGAGGGAAGTGTCCTCGTAACAGAACAGCCGCGAGCCCTAGATTGATTTCGCCAACGTTCCGCCTCATGACGGCGGAGTTTCGTCCCGTAAGCTTGCCCACGATTTTTTCCAGGGTAAAAGTGATGATATAGCAGAAGATGGACGCCGGAGGCCCACCAGGGGGCCTAGGAGATAGGAGGGCATGCCCTATAGGGGGGCACCCCCTGTCTCCTGGGCAGGGTGTGGGCCCCCTGGCCTATTTCTTTTGCTCATAAATTCTTATTAAATCCAAAAGGTTGTTTCATGGAGTATCAGGACTTTTGGAGCTGTGCAGAATAGGCTTCCAACGTTTGCTACTTTTCCAGCCAGAATTCCAGCTGCCGGCATTCCCCCTCTTCATGGTAAACCTTGTAAAATAAGAGAGAATAGCCATAAGTATTGAGATATAATGTGTAATAACATCCCATAATGCAATAAATATTGATATAAAAGCATGATGCAAAATGGACGTATGAGACCCCACCAACCTCTCTGCCTCATGAGGCGGATGACCCCGAGGTGTCGTCACGGAGGAGTCCGGATCTGTCGAAGCCAGAAGCTAATCCTTCGGATGCCCTGAGCCCGGAACGTTCAGCTCCCACGGGGGGCGGTGAGAAGGGTCCGGAACAGTTCGGTGTCCGGGCGGACACACTGACGGGCCTTCTGGAGCGAGCTGCTCTCTCGGAGGAGCACCTTTCATTAATGAGCATGGTTCTCGAGAAGATTTCCTCCGCCACAAACGGGTTGAATGAAGCCTTTACGAGCCTGCTCAGAGGCTTTGAGGTATGTAATGAAAAAATACGTAATTTTTGGCTGTGACGCACGCGCTAGGTGTGCTCTATATGGACAGTAGCCCCTGAGACTCTGGTTGCCCGCCCTAGGCGGCAAACGGAGGATCATATTGTGTAAGTAATGATTGCGCTGTATATATGCACATGTGTCGAAGGATCCGGCAGCCGACCGGTCTGTTGAAGTTGCCGAACTAAGGAGGCAGATTGGAGCTATTGATGCCGATATCACGCTGGTGAACGAGCGGCTTAACGAGTCACAAGGTATGTGCTCTGCTTTCCTTGTTATGTTGTATAGGAAAAATTGAGAGGAGCATAATATTAGTGCGATATGCTTGAACTGCAGACGGTGCAGCTGCCGTGGAAGCCTTGAGGGCGGAACTTGCCCGGGCCAAGGAACAGGCTCGGGCTAGAAATGCGGCTGCCCTAAAGGCGGCTGAAGAGTTGAGAGCCGAACAGGCTGCTCATCACCGAAGCAAAGACAAAATAGCCGAGATGGCTGTGGAGCTGAAAAATGCCGCCAACCGGTATGAACTCCTTGAGAAGGAGAATCAGGTGAACTTGGCTATCCTGAAGAAGGCACTTGATGCGGCGAAGGAGACGCGGTATGAAAGCAGGGATGCACGGGAGGAGCTTCGACAGGCCGGAGAAATCGCGACTGGAAACCCCTACTTATGGCGGATGAAGTTTTTAGATCTGAAGTATGCTCTCCTGGATCGACGCTGGTGTCCTGCAGATGCGTATGCGGACTTGGCGAAGAGTACGGCTGATGCGGCCAAGTTTTTTGAGGATCAAGGTGATAAAGAAGTGGAGAATTTGTTCTGGTCGCAATTCAATGCTCCCGCGCGCCCATTGCCGTTGAGTGAGAAGATGGCTGCTGTGGCTGAGCTTCATAGGTTGTCCGGTCTTGCAATGCGGTCTATAATAGACCATCTTTGGCCGAAGGAGCCTAGGCCGGACAGTTATTTTGGTTTAGTGCAACAATTCCTTGGTGTCGTATCACGGACCGATGCCATGAGGAGGTCGGCGTGTATAGAGGGTGCACGGATGGCTCTTGCCCGCGTTAAAGCATATTGGATAGATATGGAGGCCACCATTGTTGCGACCCAAAATCCGGCGGGAGGCCAGGATCCGCCCGAGCACTACTTGGAGCAGGTAACGGAAGGTGCTCACTTAATAGAGGCTCAGTGCTCGAAGAGTGTCATGTTCGAGTGACAACTCATTTCGTTGTAAAAACAATGCTATATTTAATTATCAAGGCTGTTTTTGTACTTTTTGCCCGAAAGTGTTATGGTGCCTCCTGTGCGGCCGTTTTACATATAAATTTAATCTGAAAGTTAGCAGTCGTTGGCTTCAGCCCCCACGCGTACAATACAGGGGTGTTCGCAAAAATATGCATAACCACACTTGATCCAACGTCTTGGTCCATTAAGGAGGTGATCGCACGTCGAACTAGGCAACCAGACTATATAGCTTTAACACTTTCACTTAGCCATAGGAGTTTGACGGTGGGGCTACTATGTAGCCCCTGGTACCTTCGCATGCATCCGAATACGGGCGCATTTGTACATGACCGGGAAATGGTCCTTCGTTAATGTGGAGGAATCCTAAAGATTCCGATAAGTCTTCGAGTGGTTGAACTGTATCTTACTGTATCATGACAGTCAGTTTTCGGCTTTCTCTACTGAGGTGCTCGTCCAGAATAACCAGGGCACAATCGCAGTAGTTCTCCTTTGGCCGCCTTAGCTGATAAGAACGGAACGTAAGGCGGCAAACCCAGGAGCCGGGCAAACCCAACATTTGACCAAAGACATGATTCGGAGTTGATGCATATAAGGCCAAACTCGTGACACCGAACACTCCCGAGGGTATTCGGACTTTGTGATATAAAATGGGCTAAAGAATGCCCTTATGAATCCTGTATTTCCAGGTACGTGCATTAGTCTGTCGTGGCGAAATGCCAATAACGACAGTACCCTTTGTGGATATAGTACCCATGGGATGTGTAAACAACAAGAGACAATAAAAAGGTTTACACAGGGGCTTAATCTAAAGAGAAACTTTTGAGCGGGGCCCTGCTGCATGTCTGCGCCTTTGTCTCCGTTGTGCCGTGTCCTAGAAGGGTATCGCACGAATGGTGTCTGTGAAAAGAAAAACTCATGTAGAAGAGTATAACGTAAGCGTGCGATGGATAGTAAGAGTGTAAGACATTGGCCTGTTAATGAGGTCAAGCCAGCAGCGGGGCTTTATTAAATATCCATAGCCCTTGGTGTCCTCTATGGGATTACATGTATGTCACCCTAGCTCAGGTTTATCCAGGCTGCCGGACTCATCTAACCGTGTCTGTGGTCTTAACGACCGGTCATGCTTTCTGGTATTGGAGGCCGCTTAGAGTCCGGCTGCTAGAGCCGTCGCGTATTCCTCCGCGCGTGAGGAGCACTCTGTGTTTCCGTTAATGGTGATGACGCCACATGGACCGGGCATCTTAAGTGTATGGTAGGCGTAATGCGGTACTGCGTTGAAGCGGGTGAAGGCCATTCTCCCGAGCAATGCATGATAGCTGCTTTGGAGGGGAGCGATGATCAAGAGTAGTTCTTCGCTTCTGGAGTTGCCTGGGGAACCGAATGTGACCTCCAGTACAACGGAGCCCCTGCCATAGGCTTCAATGCCTGGTATCACCCCTTCAAAGGTGGTGTTACTTTGGCTGATTCTGGATGGGTCTGTCCCCATCCCGTGGACAGTGTCCTGGTATATTAAATTAAGACCACTGTCGCCGTCCATGAGGACGCGAGTGAGATGGTCTCCGTCGATTATTGGGTCAAGCACCAAGGCAGATGATCCTCCGTGCCGCATACTGGTCGGGTAGTCCCTGTGATCGAAGGTGATTGGGTAGGCCGACCAGTGGTTGAGTTTGGGGCGACGGGCTCTCCAGCGTATGCGTCTCTGAGCAGGCGTTCGCGCCTTCTCGTGGGTGTGTGAGTCGCGTGGATCATGTTTTCTGTTTTTACCTCTGGTGGGAATTTCTTCTATCCCCCAGTGTTCGGCTGGCGAGGCTCATCCTCGTCTTCACTTGGTGTTTCCCTTCCCTTGTGTTCGGCATTTAATTTGTCGGCCTGCTTGAAGACCCAGCATTCTCTGTGAGTGTGGTTCGCAGGTTTGTCGAGGGTGCCATGAATTTGGCACAGTCTGTCCAGGACTTTGTTCAGATCGGACGGTCCCTCTTTGCTGCCTTTAAATGGCTTCTTTTGTTGACCGGGTCGAGAGCCCCTGAATCCGGCGTTGACCGTCGTGTTGTCCGGGATCTCTTCCTTGTTTTGACGTTTGTTTTTATTGCGCCGTGGCTTCCCGTTGCCATCCCTTATTTCGGATGTACTTGGGTCGCTGGTGCCTTTACGGGCCAACCAGCTATCTTCACCCGCGCAAAAGCGGGCCATAAGGCTTGTTAAGGCTGCCATTGTCCTCGACTTTTCTTGGCCGAGGTGTCTGGCAAGCCACTCATCCCGGATGCTGTGTTTGAAGGTTGCTAAGGCTTCGGCATCCAGACAATCGACAATTTGATTCTTCTTAGTGAGGAATCTGTTCCAAAGCTTGCGGGCGGACTCTCCGGACTGTTGGATTATCTGACTTAAGTCGTCCGCATCCGGAGGCCGGACATAGGTCCCTTGAAAATTGGCCCTGAAAGCGTCCTCGAGTTCCTCCCAACTTCCAATTGAATTTTCGGGGAGGCTTTTCAACCAGTGTCGAGCTGGTCCCTTCAACTTGAGGGGAAGGTATTTGATGGCGTGGAGGTCTGATACGTCTCCAACGTATCTACTTTTCCAAACACTTTTGCCCTTGTTTTGGACTCTAACTTGCATGATTTGAATGAAACTAACCCGAACTGACGCTGTTTTCAGCAGAACTGCCATGATGTTGTTTTATGTGTAGAAAAGAAAAGTTCTCGGAATGTCCTGAAAATCCACGAAGGCACTTTTTGGAATTAATAAGAATTTCTGGGCGAAAGAAATACACCAGGGGGCCCAGGGCCTGTCCATGAGACAGGGGGGCGCCCCCCTATAGGGTACGCGCCCTATCTTGTGGGCCCCCTGGACCTCCACCGACCTCAACTCCAACTCCATATATTCACGTTCGGGGAGAAAAAAATCAGAGAGAAACTTTCATCGCATTTTACGACACGGAGCCGCCGCCAAGCCCTAATCTCTCTCGGGAGGGCTGATCTGGAGTCCGTTCGGGGCTCCGGAGAGGGGGATTCGTCGTCGTCGTCATCATCAAACACCCTCCATCACCAATTTCATGATGCTCACTGTCGTGCGTGAGTAATTCCATCGTAGGCTTGCTGGATGGTGATGGGTTGGATGAGATTTACCATGTAATCAAGTTAGTTTTGTTAGGGTTTGATCCCTAGTATCCACTATGTTCTGAGATTGATGTTGCTATGACTTTGGTATGCTTAATGCTTGTCACTAGGGCCCGAGTGCCATGATTTCAGATCTGAACCTATTATGTTTTCATGAATATATGTGTGTTCTTGATCCTATCTTGCAAGTCTATAGTCACCTATTATGTGTTATGATCCGACAACCCCGAAGTGACAATAATCGGGATACTTCTCGGTGATGACCGTAGTTTGAGGATTTCATGTATTCACTATGTGTTAATGCTTTGTTCTGGTTCTCTATTAAAAGGAGGCCTCAATATCCCTTAGTTTCCGCTAGGACCCCGCTGCCACGGGAGGGTAGGATAAAAGATGTCATACAAGTTCTTTTCCATAAGCACGTATGACTATTTATGGAATACATGCCTACATTACATTGATGAATTGGGGCTAGTTCTGTGCCACCCTATGTTATAGCTATTACATTAGGAATCGCATCCGGCATAATTATCCATCACTGATCCATTGCCTACGAGCTTTTCATATATTGTTCTTCGCTTATTTACTTCTCTGTTGCTACTGTTACAACTACTACAACAACCCCAAAACAATTATCTTTACTTTTGCTGCCGTTACTTTTATTATCATACCACTTTTGCTACTAAATACTTTGCTGCAGATACTAAGTTATCCAGGTGTGGTTGAATTGACAACTCAACTGCTAATACTCAAGAATATACTTTGGCTCCCCTTGTGTCGAATCAATAAATTTGGGTTGAATACTTTACCCTCGAAAGCTGTTGTGATCCCCTACACTTGTGGGTTATCAAGACTAATTTCTGGTGCCGTTGCCGGGAGCATAGCTCTATTCTCTGAGTCACTTGGGATTTATATCTGTTGATCACTATGAAGAACTTGAAAGACGACCGAACCATGATTTTGCCCTCAACTACGAGGGGAGGTAAGGAACTGCCATCTAGCTCGCACTAGATTCTCCTTCCGTTATCGAGAAGCTTGCGACACCTAAACCTGCTATCGCTATGAATTTCGATATGTCGCATGTTATTGATGATGCCACTTCTGCTATGCATGATGAAACTACTTCTGTGCGTGATACTACTTTGCCATTAGGTGAATTTCTTGATGAACAACTTGCTATAGTTAGGGGGAATGAAATTACTGAAGAACCTATTATGGATGATAGTGATGATGAAGGTTCTCCCAATGATTATGTATTGCATGTTGTTCCTAAGGGTTATGTTATGAATGAAGAAGCTGCTGGGGAAATCTTTGCTTGCAATGATAGATATGTTCTTAAGAAATTATTAGCTAAATGGAAGCAGCAGTCTCTTAATGCTAGAATGAAACCCGATCCTGCTTTTGCAACTTCACCTATCTGTGTTACTGATAAGGATTATGAATTCTCTGTTGATCCTAAAATTATTACTTTAGTTGAATCTCATCCTTTTTATGGTCTTGAATCTGAAACTGTTGTGGCACATCTTACCAAGTTGAATGATATAGCCACCCTATTTACTAATGATGAGAAGTCTCGCTATTTTTATATCCTTAAGATATTTCCGTTCTCATTAAAGGGTGATGCTAAGACTTGGTATAATTCTCTTGCTCCTAGTTGTGTGCGTAGTCCCCGGGATATGATTTATTACTTCTCTGCTAAATATTTCCCTGCTCATAAGAAACAAGCTCCCTTGCAGGAAATATATAATTTTGTGCAAATCAAAGAAGAGAGTCTCCCACAAGCTTGGGGGAGGCTTCTCCGATTACTTAATGCTTTGCCTGATCATCCTCTCAAGAAAAATGAAATACTTGATATCTTTTATAATGGACTAACCGATGCTTCCAAGGACTACTTGGATAGTTGTGCCGGTTGTGTTTTCAGGGAAAGAACAATGTGAAGCTGAAATACTATTGAATAATATGTTGACTAATGAAAATAATTGGACTCTTCCCGAGCCAATTCTCAAGTAATTCTGAACCAATTGAGCCAACTCTGAGCCTATTCCTAAACCCACTCCAAAGAAGAGAGGTGTTTTATTTCTCAGTCCTGAAGATATGCAAGAGGCAAAGAAATCAATGAAAGAAAAAGGTATTAAAGCTAAAGATGTTAAGAATTTACCACCTATTGAAGAAATACATGGTCTTAATATACCGCCTATTGAAGAACCACATTTTCTTGATAACCCGACATAGGTAGTAAAGGTAAATTCTCTCTATAGATATGATAAAGTTGAAATCCCCTCAACTAAATTTCATAGCCCATGCTTAGATGAATTTGATGACTTTATGGCTAGACAAGAAAATTTTAATACTTATGCTGCTAGAGAGTTAAAGAATAATGCTTTTGAGAGAGGACTTGCAAGCGATAATCTGGCTAGAGTTAAAGATGAACTCAAACGCATTAGCAAATTACTTCTATGGTTGCTACTCAAGCTGAGCAAGTACTTAAAGCTCAACATGATTTGCTTGATGAATTAAATAATAAAAATGACTTTGCTGTTAGAGTGGCTACTAGAACTGGTAGAATGACTCAGGAACCTTTGTATCCTGAAGGCCACCTTAGAGAATCGAGCAAGATTCTCAAAGAAATAATTTAGAGGCACCTAGTTCTTCTAAAAAGAAGAAAAAGAAAGACGATAGAACTTTGCATGCTTCTAGTGAACCTACTGTAGACACACCTGAGAATCCCAATGATATTTCTATTTCTGATGCTGAAACTCAATCAGGTGATGAACATGAACCTAGTGATAATGTTAATGATAATGTTCATGTTGATGCTCAACCTAGCAAAAACAATGATGTAGAGATTGAACCTGCTGTTGATCTTGATAAACCACAATCAAAGAATCGACGTTATGATAAGAGAGATTTTGTTGCTAGGAAGCACGGTAGAGAAAGAGAACCATGGGTTCAGAAACCCATGCCCTTTCCTCCTAAACCATCCAAGACAAAGGATGATGAGGATTTTGAGCGCTTTGCTGAAATGATTAGACCTATTTTCTTACGTATGCGCTTAACTGATATGCTCAAAGTAAATCCTTATGCTAAGTATATGAATGATATCATTACAAATAAAAGAAAGATACTGGAAGCGGAAATTTCCACCATGCTTGCTAATTACACTTTTAAGGGTGGAATACCAAAGAAACTTGGAGATCCGGGGGTACCAACTATACCATGCTCCATTAAAAGAAATTATGTTAGAACTGCTTTATGTGATCTTGGAGCCGGTGTTAGTGTTATGCCTCTCTCTTTATATTGTAGACTTGAATTGAATAAGTTGACACCTATTGAAATATCTTGGCAAATGGCCGATAAATCAACTGCTATACCTGTCGGTATTTGTGAGGATGTGCCTGTTATTGTTGCAAATGTCACTATCTTAACGGACTTTGTTATTCTTGATATTCCTGAGGACGATAGTATGTCTATTATCCTTGGTAGACCTTTTATTAATACTGCATGGGCTGTTATTGATTGCAACAAAGGCAATGACACTTTTCATGTTAATGGTAATGAGCATACGGTACACTTTCCGAGGAAACAATCTCAAGTTCATAGCATAAATTTTATTGGAAAAGCTCCAACTATTATTATCGGAGGTTTTGAATTTCCTATCCCTACTGTCAAGAAAAAGTATGATATTCTTATTGTTGGGGATTTTCATATCACCGTTGAGGTAACTTAGTGTTATTCGAAATTTCTCCGGTTCCGTGTTATTCGGAATGAGTTTGTTTACAAGACTTGATCAACCTTGTTAGTGGATTCATTTTGATGATCACGAGATGGATGAAACTAGAAGGCACAACCTTCTGTACCCTCTTTTTACTTTCTGTTATTTAGAATAAATAAAGCAAAAATAGTATTATATGTCTGTGTTCTGAATTATCCGTGCAATAAAAAAATACTCCAGAAATAAAAGTGCTCCAAATGCCCTGCAAATTTAGTATGATTTTGTATGGAATATTTGAGGATTTTAGGCACTGAAATCACTACAGGAGGGGCAAGCACCAGGCCACGAGTGGAGGCGCGCCCCTATAGGCGCGCCTGTCTCGTGGGCCCCTGGTGGCCCCCCTCCACTTATGCCAGCACCCACACACTTCATCTTCTACCCAAAAAAATCCCCATCCAGCTCAAGCATGAGTTCTAGCTCACTTTGCTGCGATTTTCGATCTCCTTGCCCAAAGCTCCATTCACAAAACTGCTTTGGGAGATTGTTGCTTGGTATGTGACTCCTCCATTGGTCCAATTAGTTTTTGTTCTAGTGTTTTATTCATTGCAAATTTTTTCTGCATAGTTGACCATGTTCTTGAGCTTGCATGTTAAATTTATGAGGTCCCAAGCAATTCTAATGCTTGATATAGGCTCTAGGCACTTGTAGGAGTAGTTGCTACCAATCTTGTTTAGTTGTATTCACTTTTATTTTGAAGTTACTAAAATGGCAGAAATTTTCAGAAAAAAGAATTATGCTTAGAAGAATGTACCAAGGTGGTTCCTCGGCAAAGAAAGGGCCAAGGATTGCTATACGTGAGCAAGATGTTGAATTGCCGAGGGACGCGGATGTACGAGCTTGTGAGTGGCCATCCGATGATTTTATGGTCGAAGGAGGCTTCAAGGAGGAATTTGACGCAGATAAAGCGTAATGCCGAAATGGAGGACTTCTTACAAGATAAGTGTCCTCGGTACTATCAATTGGTGATTCCTTTGTGCGGAGGTTCCAATATAACTGTATGCGTAATTTTCCTAGTGTCATGTTTGATATTTATGATACATCTTATACCATGGATTTAGAGGATTTCACAATCGCTTGCAAACTCCCGCATGGGGTAATATTAATGATCCTCACAAATCTGAGTTTAGAGATTTTCTTGCTAGTATTCTTGTGGGAGAATCTAGGGACATAGCACAAGCTACCATAGGGAGCATTCATTTTCTGCTAAACATTATTTTGCTCTCTTTATTGGTAGATGCATTAACGGTAAGGATGAAGCATGTCACATGTGTGTCCTCGATCTTTGTGTCCTCAAGAGTGTTGTGTCAGGTTATAAAGGTTATAACTTGGGGCAATAGTTGCACGAGGTTGCGAATAATAGTAGAAAGGGGATTTATTTGGAGGAATTTATGCAACCCGT
Source organism: Aegilops speltoides (assembly GCA_021437245.1). NCBI lineage: Eukaryota > Viridiplantae > Streptophyta > Magnoliopsida > Poales > Poaceae > Aegilops > Aegilops speltoides. The sequence goes on along the minus strand of CM038143.1, from coordinate 470,656,084 downwards.
GTGGCTAATTATCTTAATATAGCCCCACGAGAGGGGGATATGATTTTACCTCCTGTTTATTTGGATAAAGAAGCTATGTTCAATCATCAATTTCTTGCGAGGAATGAACAATTCCTCCATTATCAACTAATCTATGACAGACGCAACGTCGTCCCTGTTACTCTTCCTGCTCCCTACCTTTTTGATTATCAGGCAATAGGAAGATATGTTGTCACCAAGGAGGAAGCAATTGAACACGAGAGGGGAGCGGAGGCAGCTCGCCAACACGCTGCAGCTCAGGAGGAGGTTGCCGCTGCATCTCAGTACGACCTCAGTTTCACTTATGGATATCAACCAGGCGGTCCTTGGTATTAGACCAACTTAGGCCAAAAGCCTAAGCTTGGGGGAGTACGTATTTCTCACCAACTTTACATTCATGTTCACACACTAGCCATCGGTGCTCATACTCTTTCATTGTATTATCCATGCTAGTTTAAATTTCTTTTTCTCATTTTCTTCTTGTGTGTTTGATAAATTTTTAAGAAAACCCAAAAAATTAGTTAGTTTAATTTCCATGCTTGTAGTAGAAATTAAAATGAAAACCCAAAAAGATTTCTTGTTCTTCTTCTTACTTGTTGGGAGCTTTCCCGTGTAAATACTTTTCTTTCCTTTCCTTTGGGGGTCGAGAAGACCATATTGAAAATGCTTAGTGGATCTTTTATGCATGATTGTTTATTTAACTTAGAGCCCATATTACCTTGTCTTCTCTCTTGAGTTGAATGCTTGCAGATTCCAGCTAAGTCCAATGCACGTGCACTCTTATTATTATACACATCGTTTGGTCGTGCAAGTGAAAGGCAATAATGACGACATATGATGGACTTATTGAGATGAGAAAAGCTGGTATGAACTCGAACTCCCTTGTTTCTGTAAATATGATGAGTTCATCGTTTCTGAGTCAGCTTATTATGAAGTAAACATATCTGCAATGACATCTAGAGATTATAGTTGCTTGTGTCATGCTTGATTAGCTATGAGTTATAATGGTTTACCTTGCGTGCCAACATGCTATTATAATGATTATGATGTGGTATGATGGGATGGTATCCTCCTTTGAATAAATTGAGTGACTTGACTTGGCACATGTTCGCGCATGTAGTTGAATCAAATCAACATAGCCTTCACGATATTTATGTTCATGGTGGATTATATCCTACTCATGCTTGTACTCGGTGTAAATTAATTTTAATGCATGTTTACGACTATTGTCGCTCTCTCGCTTGGTCGCTTCGGTCTTTTGCTAGCCTTCACTGTACTAAGCGGGAATCTTGCTTGTGCATCCAAACTCCTTAAACCCCAAAGTTCTTCCATATGATTCCACCATACCTTCCTATATGCGGTATTTACCTACCGTTCCAAGTAAATTTGTATGTGCAAAACTCCAAACCTTCAAATGAAATTCTGTTTTGTATGCTCGAGCAGCTCATGTTACAACTAGGGCTGCCTATATCTTCCATGCTCGGTGGGTTATTCTCAAGAGGAGTGGACTCCGCTCCTCATTCACGAGAAAGGGCCAGTAACCGGGATGCCCAGTCCCATGATCCAAAAAGATCAATGCAAATCAAAATAATTAAACAAAACTCCCCCAGGGTTGTTGTTAGTTGGAGGCACTTGTTGTTTCGAGCAAGCCATGGATTGATGCTTGTTGGTGGTTGGGGGAGTATAAACCTTTACCATTCTGTTTGGGAACTGCCTATAATGCATGTAGTATGGAAGATACAACCATCTCACAGTTGTTGCGTTGACAGTGAAAGTATGCCGCTCAAAATGTTATTCAATCTCTATTTTAAAATCGAGCTCTGGCACCTCTACAAATCCCTGCTTCCCTCTGCGAAGGGCCTATCTATTTACTTTTATGTTGAGTCATCACCCTTCTTATTAAAAAGCACCCGCTGGAGAGCACACTGTCATTTGCATTCACTACTATTGGTTTATATTGGGTATGACTTGACTGGATCTCTTTTACCATGAATTACAATGTTTAGTTAGTCCTTGATCTCTAAAGGTGCTCTCCGTATATGTTTTGCAGTCTCAGAAAGGGCTAGCGAGATACCATTTTGTTATATCATGTTATGATTATTTTGAGAAAGTGTTGTCATCTAAGTTTTATTATTATGGCTCGCTAGCTGATTATGCTATTGGTATGAGTAATTGTGAGAGCTAGGTGTTATTGTTAGTATGGTTAGTTCATAATATTTGCTGAAACTTGAATGCTAGCTTTTCATGTTTACGACAACAAGAGCAAACAGAGTTTGTAAAAGTTTTTCTTTATCACTTTCAGTTTATCAACTGAATTGCTTGAGGACAAGCAAAGGTTTAAGCTTGGGGGAGTTGATACATATCCAACGTATCTACTTTTCCAAACACTTTTGCCCTTGTTTTCGACTCTAACTTGCATGATTTGAATGAAACTAACCCAGACTGATGCTGTTTTCAGTAGAACTACCATGATGTTGTTTTATGTGTAGAAAAGAAAAGTTCTCGGAATGTCCTTAAAATCCACTGAGGCACTTTTTGGAATTAATAAGAATTTCTGGGTGAAAGAAATACACCAGGGGCCCCAGGGCTTGTCCATGAGACAGGGGGGGCGCGCCCCCTGTAGGGCACGCCCCCCTATCTTGTGGGCCCCCTGGACCTCCACCGACCTCAACTCCAACTCCATATATTCACGTTCAGGGAGAAAAAAATCAAAGAGAAAGTTTCATCGTGTTTTACGACATGGAGCCTCCGCCAAGCCCTAATCTCTCTTGGGAGGGCTGATCTGGAGTCCGTTCGGGGCTCCAGAGAGGGGGATTCATCGCCGTCGTCATCATCAACCATGCTCCATCACCAATTTCATGATGCTCACTGCCGTGCGTGAGTAATTCCATCGTAGGTTTGCTGGATGGTGATGGGTTGGATGAGATTTACCATCTAATCAAGTTAGTTTTGTTAGGGTTTGATCCCTGGTATCCACTATGTTCTGAGATTGATGTTGCTATGACTTTGCTATGCTTAATGCTTGTCACTAGGGCCCGAGTGCCATGATTTCAGATCTGAACCTATTATGTTTTCATGAATATATGTGTGTTCTTGATCCTATCTTTCAAGTCTACGGTCACCTATTATGTGTTATGATCCGACAACCCCGAAGTGACAATAATCGGGATACTTCTCGGTGATGTCCGTAGTTTGAGGAGTTCATGTATTCACTATGTGTTAATGCTTTGTTCCGACTCTCTATTAAAAGGAGGCCTTAATATCCCTTAGTTTCCGCTAGGACCCCGCTGCCACGGGAGGGTAGGACAAAAGATGTCATGCAAGTTCTTTTCCATAAGCACGTATAACTATTTACGGAATACATGCCTACATTACATTGATGAATTGGAGCTAGTTCTGTGTCACCCTATGTTATAGCTATTACATGAGGAATCACATCCGGCATAAATATCCATCACTGATCCATTGCCTACGAGCTTTTCATATATTGTTCTTCGCTTATTTACTTCTCTGTTGCTACTGTTACAACTACTACAAAAACCCAAAAACAATCATCTTTACTTTTGCTGCCGTTACTTTTATTATCATACCACTTTTGCTACTAAATAATTTGCTGTAGATACTAAGTTATCCAGGTGTGGTTGAATTGACAACTCAACTGCTAATACTCAAGAATATTCTTTGGCTCCCCTTTTGTCGAATCAATAAATTTGGGTTGAATACTTTACCCTCGAAAGCTATTGCGATCCCCTACACTTGTGGGTTATCAAGGTCGTCCCCACGAGCCATATGTATATGCAGGATAAAATCCTCGATCCAGACCCCTGGGTCTGTTGTTCCGTCGTATGCCTCTATGTTCACAGGTTTAAAACCCTGTGGAAATTCATGGTCCAATACATCTTTGGTGAAGCATAGGGGGTGAGCAGCCCCTCTGTATCTGGACGTGCTGTGGCATGTCATCGGCTGTTGTTGTGTCCGGTGTTGATTCCGAACCGGTGTTCGATCGGTATGATCGTTTTGGTGACCACAGTCCTGTGCCGGGGTGTGTCCTTTAGATCCATAGATGGACCTAGCCGAGTCGGCTTTTTTATCCAGGAGCTCGCGTAAATCGTGTGCGGCGTTGGTAGCTACTCTGTTGCGGTTATGAAGTGGTTTGTCCGGCCTCCTGGCCGTGTTGTTCTTTGGTGGAACGGCCTCGTCGTCGAATTCTGGCAGCAGCTTGCGTTCTGGATAGCTCTTTGTGTGGCGATCGTCGCCGTACCTTTCTTCAGTGTCTAGGACTTCATTCCATCTGTGATTGAGCGTTTCCGGTGCGGCCTTTAGCCGTTGCTTCTGCTTCTTCAGACTTCTCGCGGGGGCCATAAGCCTTCTGTGGAGGTTATCTCGTTCCAAGTGTGTTTTCGGGATGATGAATGCATCGTCATCCGGACTGTGGTCTTGTCCCGGGGCGGTTTGATGAATTCGTCCTTCGGGATCATTGCGATCGGGTGTCTGCTCCGAGATGTGTTCGGCGTGACCTGGCTCATCCTGCTCCATTGCTGGGTCCATATGGTCGTTGTTGCCTTCGGAGTTGACTGGGGTGTCGATCTTTCTGGCGCTCTTATCGCTATTTTTACTATTGCTAGACTTGGAGCGGCGTCTGCGCCATCGTTTTGGCTTTTTCCCGGGGGTTTTATCTTCCGGATTGTTGCCGTCGTCCTCCTTAGGCGTATCCACCATGTATATATCGTATGACAAGGTGGCAGTCCCGCGCCCCGTTGGTTTTGAATCGTCTCCTGCGCCGACGTCCATACCGTCGTTATCATCAGAGTCGAAGTCAAGCATGTCTGATACATCATCGACAGTGGCTATGAAGTGGGTGGTGGGTGGGCGACGAATTCCTTCGTCGCCTGCTTCCCACTCGAGCTGGACATAGTTCGGCCGAGAGTCTCCTGACAAAGAGAGGGACTTTAAAGAGTTCAACATGTCGCCAAAGGGCGAGTGCTGGAAGATATCCGCAGCGGTGAACTCCATTACCGGAGCCCAACCAGATTCGGTGGGCTTGGAGGCGCGCGGACTGGAACCTACAACCGGATACGAGTCTGGGGGTCCGGTGTCACATGCTTACTTTGGGGTGAAGTCTGTGTTCGGCTCTACCGCCAATGAGTGTGCGGCCTCTGGGGCGGGGTCCATCCACCCATCCTCAGGTGACGCAATCTGCTCCGGATTTAGGTTCGGGGCTCCTGCAGGGGCGATATCCCGAGTATTGTCCGATAGCAGGTCTAGGTCGTGCTCGTCATGACTGTCCGACGCTCCTGGCGCAGGCCCGAATCCGTTGAAGATCAAGTGTCCGCGGATATTGGCCGGGCAGTTCAAGTTTCCGAACCTGACCTGGTGGCCAAGGGCATAGCTGTCGATCTGCTCCAGATGGCCAAGCGAATTGGCCCGCAGTGCGAAGCCGCCGAACACGAAGATCTATCCAGGGAGAAAAGTCTCACCCTGGACCGTGTTGTTGTTGATGATTGGAGGAGCCACAAACCTTGCAGCGACGACACAGAGGAACTCTCAATGAAAGCACCAATGTCGGTGTCAAAAATGGCGGATCTCGGGTAGGGGGTCCCGATCTGTGCGTCTAAGGCCGATGGTAACAGGAGGCAGGGGACACGATGTTTACCCAGGTTCGGGCCCTCTCGATGGAGGTAAAACCCTACTTCCTGCTTGATTGATATTGATGATATGAGTAGTACAAGAGTTGATCTACCACGAGATCGTAGAGGCTAAACCCTAGGAGCTAGCCTATGATGATTATGATTGTGATCATCCCTCTAAGGACTAAACTCTCCGGTTTATATAGACACCAGAGTCGGTTACAAAGAAGGAAATATAATATCCGGATCGCCAAGCTTGTCTTCCACGCAAAGGAGAGTCCCACCCGGACACGGGACGAAGTCTTGAGTCTTGTATCTTCACGCTCAGTCCGGACAAGGTATATAGTCCGGCTATCCGGATACCCCCTAATCCAGGACTCCCTCAATAGGTAATGACTTTCATTTTCTCTCTATCCTCTGTAGTAGTCGCGCTTTGAGTCTGACTCAACTTCACACCTTATAACACAGGCAAGAACCCTTTCTTTGGCGGATCCATTTTGAACTTCTTCAAAACTTTCTCAAGGTATGTGCTTTGTGAAAGTTCTATTAAGCGTCTTGATCTATCTCTTTAGATCTTGATGCCCAATATATATGCAGCTTCACCGAGGTCTTTCATTGAAAACTTCTTATTCAAATATCCTTTTATGCTACCCAGAAATTCTATATAATTTCCAATCAATAATATGTCACCCACATATAATATCAGAAATGCAACAGAGCTCCCACTCACTTTCTTGTAAATACAGGCTTCACCGTAAGTCTATATAAAACCATATGCTTTGATCACCTCATCAAAGCGTATATTCCAACTCCGAGATGCTTGCACCAGTCCATAGATGGATCATTGGAGCTTGCCACTTTGTTTGCACCTTTAGGATCGACAAAACCTTCTAGTTGCATCACATACAACTCTTCTTTAAGAAATCCATTAAGGAATGCAGTTTTGACGTACATTTGCAGATTTCATAATCACAAAATGCGGCAATTGCTAACATGATTCGGACAGACTTAAGCATCACTATGGTGAGAAAGTCTCATTGTAGTCAACCCCTTGAACTTGTCGAAAACCTTTTACGACAAGTCGAGCTTTGTAGACAATAACATTACCATCAAGGCTAGTCTTCTTCTTGAAGATCCATTTATTCTCTATGGCTTGCCGATCATCGGGCAAATCCACCAAAGTCCACACTTTGTTCTCATACATGGATCCTATCTCAGATTTCATGGCCTCAAGCCATTTATCGGAATCTGGGCTCATCATAGCTTCTTCATAGTTCGTAGGTTCGCCTTGTTCTAGTAACATGACTTCCAGGACAGGATTACCATACCACTCTGGTGTCGATCGTGCTCTGGTCGACCTACGAGGTTCAGTAGTAACTTGATCTGAAGTTTCATGATCATCATCATTAGCTTCCTCTCTAGTTGGTGTAGGCATCACGGGAACGGTTTTTTGTTATGTGATACTTTCTAATTCGAGAGAAGGTACAATTACCTCATCAAGTTCTACTTTCCTCCCACTCACTTCTTTCGAGAGAAACTCCATCTTTAGAAAGGATCCATTCTTAGCAACAAAGATCTTCCCTTCAATTATGTGATAGAAGGTGTACCCAATTGTTTCCTTAGGGTATCCTATGAAGACGGACTTCTCCGATTTGGGTTCGAACTTATCAGGCTAAAGCCTTTTGACATAAGTTTGGCAACCCCAAACTTTGAGAAATGACAACTTAGGTTTCTTGCCAAACCACAGTTCATATGGTGTCGTCTCAACGGATTTAGACGGTGACTTATTTAACGTGAATGCGGTTGTCTCTACTGCATAACCCCAAAACGATATTGGTAAATCGGTAAGAGACACCATAGATCGCACCATATCTAATAAAGTACGGTTACGACGTTCGGACACACCATTACGTTGTCGTGTTCCAGGTGGCATGAGTTGTGAAACAATTCCACATTGTTTTAAATGAAGGCCAAACTCGTAACTCAAATATTCGCCTCCATGATTAGATCATAGAAACTTTATTTTCTTCTTACAATGATTCCCCACTTCACTCTGAAATTCTTTGAACTTTTCAAATGTTTCACACTTGTGTTTCAATAAGTAGATATACCCGTACCTACTCAAATCATCTGTGAAGGTCAGAAAATAACGATACCCGCCGCGTGCCTCAACACTCATCGGATCGCATACATAGGTATGTATTATTTCCAATAAGTCATTAGCTCGCTCCATTGTTTCAGAGAACGGAGTTTTAGTCATCTTGTCCATGAGGCATGGTTCGCAAGTATCAAATGATTCATAATCAAGTGATTCCAAAAGCCCATCCGCATGGAGTTTCTTCATGCGCTTTATACCAATATGACCTAAACGGCAGTGGCACAAATATGTTGCACTATCACTATCAACTTTGCATCTTTTGGCATCAATATTATGAATATGTGTATCACTACAATCGAGATTCAACAAGAATAGACCACTCTTCAAGGATGCATGACCATAAAAGATATTATTCATATAAATAGAACAACCATTATTCTCTGACTTAAATGAATAACTGTCTCGCAATAAACAAGATCCAGATATAATGTTCATACTCAACATGGGCACCAAATAACAATTATTGAGGTCTAAAATTAATCCCGAAGGTAGATGTAGAGGTAGCGTGCCAACGGCGATCACATCGACCTTGGAACCATTCCCGACGCGCATTGTCACCTCGTCCTTAGCGAATCTTCATTTATTCCACAGCTCCTGTTTCAAGTTACAAATATGAGCAACTGAACTAGTATCAAATATACAGGCACTACTACGAGCATTAGTAAGGAACACATCAATTACATGTATATCAAATATACCTTTGTTCAGTTTGCCATCCTTCTTATCTGCCAAATACTTGGGGCGGTTCCGCTTCCAGTGACCACTCCCTTTGCACTAGAAGCACCCAATTTCATGCTTGGGTCCAGCTTTGGGCTTCTTCCCGGGAGTGGAAACTTGCTTGCCATTCTTCTTGAAGTTCCCTTTCTTTCCCTTGCCCTTTTTCTTGAAACTAGTTGTCTTGTTAACCATCAACACTTGATGCTCCTTCGTGATTTCTACCTCCGCGGCCTTAAGCATTGTGAAGAGCTTGGGAATTGTTTTGTTCATCCCTTGCATATTATAGTTCATCACTAAGCCTTTTTAGCTTGGTGGCAGTGATTGAAGAACTCTGTCAATAACACAATCAACTGGAAGATCAACTCCCAGCTGAGTCAAGTTATTATAATACCCAAACATTTTGAGTATGTGTTCACTGACAAAACTGTTCTCCTCCATCTTGCAGCTATAGAACTTGTTGGAGACTTCATAACTTCAACTCCTGAAACATCTAATATGCTCCATGACGTTCAAAACTTCTTTGAAGTCCCGGTTCTAAGCCGTAAATCATGGCACATTGAACTATTGAGTAGTCATCAGATCGAGCTTGCCAGACGTTCATAACATCTGCATCAGCTCCTGCAGCAGGCTTGTCACCTAGCGGTGCATCAAGGACATAATTCTTCTATGCAGCAATGAGAATAATCCTCAAGTTATGGACCCAGTTTGTGTAGTTTCTACCATCATCTTTCAACTTAGCTTTCTCTAGGAATGCGTTAAAATTCATGGGAACGGCAGCACGGGCCATTGATCTACAACATAGATATGCAAATACTATTAGGACTAAGTTCATGGTAAATTAAGTTCAATTAATCAAAATTACTAATGAACTCCCACTTAAATAAACATCCCTCAAGTTATCTAAGTGATACGTGATCCAAATCAACTAACCCATGTTTGAGCATCATGTGAGATGGGATAGTCATCAATGGTGAACACCTCTATGTTAATCATATCTACTATATGACTCACGTTCGACCTTTCGGTCTCTAGTGTTCCGAGACCATGTCTGTACATGCTAGGCTCGTCAAGTTTAACCAAGTATTCTGCATGTGCCAAACTGTCTTACACCCGTTGTATGTGAACGTAGAGTCTATTACACCCGATCATCACGAAGTGCTTCGAAATGACGAACTTTAGCAACGGTGCATACTAGGGGAGAACACTTTTATCTTGAAATTTAGTGAAGGGATCATCTTATAATGCTACAGCCGTTCTAAGCAAAATAAGATGCATAAAGGATGAACATCACATGCAATCAAAATATGTGACATGATATGGCCATCATCATCTTGTGCTTTTTATCTCCATCTCCAAAGCATCGTCATGAACTCCATCGTCACCGGCTCGACACCTTGATCTCCATCGTTATGTCGTGGTCGTCTCGCCAACTATTGCTTCTACAACTATTGCTAACGCATAGCGATAAAGTAAGGCAATTACATGGCGATTGCATTTCATACAATAAAGAGACAACCATAAGGCTCATGTCGGTTGCCGATAAATTTACAAAACATGATCATCTGATACAACAATGTATATCACATCATGTCTTGACCATATCACATCACAACATGCCCTGCAAAAACAAGTTAGTGTTGCAAGGTTTACGTGGCTGCTACGGGCTTCTAGCAAGAACCATTCTTACCTACGGCAAAAACCACAACGGGGATTTATCAAATTTGTTGTTCTTACCTTCTTCAAGGACCGGTTGTAGTCAAATTTGATTCAATTAAAGTAGGAGAAACAGACACCCGCCAGCCACCTTTATGCAAAACTAGTTGCATGTCTGTTGATGGAACCGATCTCATGTGCGTGGACATGTAAGGTTGGTCCGGGCCACTACATCCCACATACCGCCAAATCAAAATAAGACGTTGGTGGTAAGCAGTATGACCATCACCGCCCACAACTCTTTGTGTTCTACTTGTGCATATCATCTATGCATAGACCTGGTAAAAGTGCGTTATATCGACTAGAGGGGGGGGGGTGAATAGGCGATTTTTATGAATTCTTCATCGAGGAATTTGTTGGTGAGGAAATTCCTTAGCAAAGAACTACTTGCAATGAATATGTACTCAGAGTAAACATAACAGATACACACATAGTCAAGATGATGAAATGAAGACTAGAAAACAGAGTACGGAAAGCGTAAACACAGGATAGCAAGATGAAGACAAATGATCAAGAAATTGAAGCGAGGAATTTGTGAAAGTCTTGACCAAAGTCTTCAAGCACAGATATGAACAACATTCAACATGAATGAGGAAATGAAAGAGTTGAGGAAATAGAACCACCAGTTGGTGAAGACAATGATTTGGTAAACCAGCCCAACTGCTGTCTCGGTTATACGTCTGGTTGAGCGGCCGAGTATTTAAACTCGAGGACACACAGTCCCGACACCCGCCTCTCGAGCTGCAAGTCAGACACCCAGTCCTCACCGTATTCTCCTTGAACTAAGACCATGCAGGCCTCGTCCAATCACTCGTGGTAAGTCTTCAGTGACTTCCAAACCTTCACAGACTTGGTCACTCAGCGATCCACAATTCCTCTTGATGCTCTAGACCTTGACGCCTAACCGTCTGGAAGAAGCACAGTCTTCAAAGGTAATAAGCGTCGGATCCACGCAGATCAATTTCTTGATGATGCTCAATCACTTTGGGTTTGTGGGGGTTTGGTTTTGGGATTTTCCTCACTTGATGATTTTCGCCAAAGTCCCTGAGGATGGGTTCCTCTCAAATGACAAGTGTCAAGTTCTCTCGAGCAGCCAACCAGCTAGTGGTTGTAGGGGCGGCTATTTATAGCCTAGGGAGCAGCCCGACATGATAAGACATAAATGCCCTTCAATGATATGACCGTTAGGTGGATAAGATATTTTGGGACAGCCAGCCAAAGACAAAGAACGGTTGGAAATTTTACTCTCAAATTCCTCGGGGCTATTATGTTCCTCATCGTAGGCAATTCAAGATGGCGAATTCCTAACTCCTCGATCGAGCAAAGTCCTTAGTGAATGTAAGAACTGCGTCTCATCATCGATGAATTTGACTGAATCTGTATGAGATTTCCAATGGCTTCACTCAAGGGTTTGGTAGGTGTAGGATTTTGAGTTGAGCATCACATGGAAATTTTTCCTTAGTATTTCCTCGACCCCTTTAACGAAGACGGTGTTTCCTATGACTCAAGAAAGAGAAAATGAAACTACGAAAACAAAAGTCTTCACGCTTCATATTCCTCGAATGAATATCAAGTCTTCAAGGTCACACCAATTTCTTCACTTTCAAAGTCTTCGTAAAGTCTTCGAATATCAAAGTCTTCATCGAAGAACTTCATTTTTAGGGTCGACTTTCTCAGTAAATATCAAACTCCTCATAGACTTATAGACTTGTGTACACTCACAACGATCGGTTATTTAACCTATAAGTCTTCAATACACCAAAATCACTAAGGGGCACTAGATGCACTTACAATCTCCCCCTTTTTGGTGATTGATGACAACATAGGTTAAGTTTTCAACGGGAAAAACATATGAAGTGTAAATACTGATATTGAGGAATTTGATTGCAAGATATAGAAGAACTCCCCCTGAATATGTGCATAGTGAGGAATTTGCTTTTGAGGCAATGCACATTTGAAGAATTGAATCATGGAGATCTCCCCCTATATCTTGTAATTCATACACGCATTTGATATATAAATGAAGAATTTGAAATGCATGATGAAATATGGTGCCTGATGAGATTCAGCATGCGTGCAATAATATTAACGAGGAATAAGCATGCAGAATATCACATCAAAAGTTTCAGAGCTTAGTGCATCAAAGCATCAGAGCACGACCAAAAGTATCAAGGCACCATCGGATTTAAGATTACAACTCGATCCAATAAAAGTTTCGGAAGAACGAGAGTTGTAACTTAATAAAAACGCCCATAATATAAACCCGCTTGAAGACTAACTCAGATTTCCCTCCCTTTGTCATCAAATGACCAAAAGGATTGAAACTGAGGACTAACGCCCCTGAAGGTTTTCAAGTTGATGGTGGAGCGCCAGCGTTGTCGGGGTTGGTTGTTGATGTAGGGCCTGCCGCAGTGTCATCCAAATCTTCATGTTCATCAGTTTCACGCGATGAAGAATAAGAATTGGCCACCAGATCAGGAACTTTGACTCTCTTGAATTTCTTCGGAGGTGGTGCAGACCAGTCAAATGCTTCCTGGAGACCCATAGTCTTCAATTCTTCCGCGGAATATACATGATTGAGAACAGCCCAGGTGCGGTTGAGGGTTTCATGAAGATAGTACTGATTTTTCTTCACTGCATTATGTGTTGAGGTCATGTTGTGAAGAATTGCAGCAAATTGACGCTTCACCCATTTCGATTATGCTCAACCTTCCGATGAAGACCGAGGAGTAACTCACGGTCACCATCACCACGGTCTTTGTTGCTTGAGGCTTTTGCTTGGTCGAGGTATTTATGGCGGTGTCATGTGTTGAAGAATCGTCATTGGTGGAGTAAGATGTAGCTAGACGGAATTGACCATCCAATGGACGAGTGCCTTCATCAATCACAGCAGCTGCCTTGCCCTTATCATCGAGGATGAAACTGGTCGCTGAGGACTTTAATGGGCGCAAGTAGCTACCATGGTTTGAGTGTCACTTTGTAATTGGTGAAGATCTTGCCCTTATGAATCTCATAATCCAAGGCGATATGGCTTCAGCTCAAAAGGCGACATTGCAACATTAGCCAGAGTCCTCATGAAGAAATCATGGAAGTTGACGGGAACGCCATGAATGATATTGAAAAGCATGTTCTTCACGATGCCAACGACATCTTCATCATTTGAGTCGTGGACTTTGATGGGACTCATTGTCTTCGTCAAGATTCTATAGACAGTCTGAGGCACATACAACAATTCCTTGACGAGGAATTTGGTTCGAGGGCCTGCCTCGCTTCAAAGGCTTCATGAGCACTTGCATAAAGTGATCGACAGTTCATGGTCATTGTAGATGCAACGTGCAATTTCATGGGGAGGATCAAGAGGAAGGACACGAAGCAATTCAGTTGCTGGTGCCTTGTAGTGAGTATTTTCTGTCATCCAATCCAGCACCCATGAATTGATATCTTTAGCATCTCCGGTGATGTGCAGGGTGGCATAGAACTGAAGAATGAGTTCTTCATTCCAGTCACAGATATCAGTGCAGAAATTCAGCAGCCCTGCATCATGAATAACTCTAAGGACTGGCTCGAAGCATGGCAATGATTCCATATCCACATGAGGAATATGCTCATGATCGAAGATTTTGTCCTTGTCAAAGAGCATTGAGGAATAGAAGTTGGCTTGTGTAGCAGTCCAGAAGCGTCTTTTCCTCATGCGAGCAGAGTCATATGGATTATAGGCAGTGAAGAACACATGCTCAGAAAAGAAATCTCCAGCCTTGAATTTTTGCGTGCTCGAGAACGGATTCTTCGGTTTGGGCAAAGGAATGTCAGTGATTTGTAGCACAACCTCAGGAATCACGATCTCAGGTTCTTCAGGCTGAGGAATTTCTGGTTCCTCTTCTTGTGCAGTTTGGGGATCAGCAGCAGGTTCTTCAGTACTAGCGGCTGGAATTTCCTCATTAACAAAAGATGTGGGATGAGTTTCTTCAGAGCCCAATTGAACAGTTGTAGCCGGGGACTGAGGAACTTGTTGAATCGAAGTGAAGAGAGGAGTATTGGGATGCTGACTTTCCCAAAAGTCATTGTTCATCACTGGTGTAGTGCATCCAATATCCACGTCTTCATCTTCTTTTTCAATTTCCTCAACACCAGCCTCTTCAGCTGTGAACAGAGGCATGGGTGAGGAAACGACTGGTGGTAAAGGGAATATTTCCACTTCAATTTCTTCATCAAGCTGTTCTGAGGTAGCAACAGATTGATTTTCTTCATCAGATCCACTTGGGATCTTGTAGTCTTCTCCATAAGGAACAATTTCCTTAGACGACATGGAGGAAATGGGAATGGCATCAATAGGATTTTCAAGTGAGCTGGTCATTGGCTTCATTTTCTTCGCAGCCGAAGAATTTGACGCAGCAGATGCCTTCCTCTTCTTCACTACAGCCCATTCTGCAGCCTTTGTCTTCTTCACTTCATAAGCAGAAGGAAGAATTGGAGTTGGTGTTGGCGCAGGAGGAGCTGAGGACGTGGTTCGATTTCTTGGTATGAATCGTGCAGATTGCTCGATCTTTTCATTTTCTTCAAGCGCACCACTAGTGGATGCCCAGGAATTTCTTGGTGGCTGGAATGGAGTCATCAACCCCGAACTTGTATTCTCATCGGCCAGTTGAAAGTCATCAGCGATCTTGGCATGTTCTTCAGCAGGTGAGTAGAGTCTTCACCGAGGATTTTCTTGTTGCGATGGGGCTACAACAGTTGTCATTTTCTTCGTCAAATTGACGAATCTCACCTTGGCTCCTTGCCAATCAGCATTGTAAGCATCGAAATCCTTGCTGAGGGCTTGAATTTCAGATTGTGCTTTGAGAAGTTCTTCAGGAGTCAGGTTGACGATGTTCTTCCTCAGAAGCTTCTTCTTTCTGGCTTGTGCTCTCTTTATTTCACGAGCCTTTTCAAATTTTCATTTCTCTTCAGCGATGAAATGGTTCAGCATATGACTTTGACCAGGAGTCAGTGGAAGATCCGGTATGGGAGTGTTTGGATCCTGATGCCATAGGTCGATGAAGTCAAGGATCTTCTTCGGATCCAAAAGCAGAGGCACAGTTGTTCCTTTGGCTCTAGCGGCCTTTGTCATCTCTCTCGATGATTTCGCAAGTTCTTCATCGAAGCTTCATCATCAGAGGGCACGTTGAAGGCAACCTGTTTCTTCTTTGGACTTGGCCGAGGACCGCGTCCAGCAGTTGCTTTTGTCTTCAGCAGAGTGGGGCCTGATGAGGACATTGGTGCAGCTGAGGAACTTGCTGAGACACCAGAAGCAATTGAGAAACCTTGAGTCCTTTGACATGTTGCAAGATGCACAGGAGTTGAGGACTTGGAGGGAGCTGCTGAGGATTTTGAGGGAGCAGTAGCAGTCTGAGGAATTTGCCGTGAGGGCGCGACTGAGGAACTGGGCCGTGAGGGCGCTGATGGTGAAGCACTTGGCTTCCGAGCAGGCTTCTTTGGCATTGATTTCCTCGGCTTGACCGAGGTCTCAGCGGCAGCAGCAGCAGCAGAATCCTCATTGAATTTCCTCACTGCCTCCTTGGCCTGTCTTGCCAATTTGGCTTGGCGCCTGGACCATTCTTCTGGAAAGTCTTCACCACACTTGATGCTGGTGGGATCAGCGACTTGGCTAGGTGCCAATGGAGCTCTTGGGCATGGAGGGTTTAAGGCGAATTTCTTCATGTACTTGGGAGTAACATAGCGATATTCCCTCCATTCTCATGCCCATCTTCGTTCTATCCTCTGAATGCGCACTTTGCGCTGATTTTTGGTCTCCTTGCCAAATTTGGCTTCATCAAAAATAATCTTTGTAAATTTCATCAGAATCTCAAAGGCGGTCATGACCTCCGGTTTCTTTCCTCCCTTCTGCGGTCTCTTGCCTTCCGCCATTTTCTTCAGATGAGGAATTTGAACAATAGAACACTCAAGAAGTATGCAGTTTTTCTTCGAGGAACGCTGCAAATGAGTTAAGTTGATGAGAACCTAGTGATTCAGCGCAGACATGAGTACTGTGAAGCAGAGTGTAGGTGCGAGGAATTTGGAGAGGTCATATGTTCTCGTAAGATTTTTCAAAAAGGAACAAGTTTGAGGAATTTGACCAGTTGAGCCTTGAGGAATTTCACTAAGCGTTTCGTCTTAGGTTCCAGAGTTGTACAGATTGAAAATCCGCACAATTGAGGAATCTTGAAGAAATGAATGCTTAGGGAGATAAATCAAGAGCATATAGTGTGTGAGGTGTTCATATGTGAAGATTTGAAGAACAAAAACACCTTTGAAGATTTTCAGAAAGATTTGAGAATCAAAGTGAGTAATAAAAGTGACTTTTAATTACCCGAACTGAAGAACACGACGAACAGAGATGAACTGTGATGAGGTTCGTCACGTTAGATCTCCCACGCCCTAACTTGGCAGAGGGAGACGGCTACGGCGGCGGCGGAGTGAAGATTTCCGCAACCGGCGCGAGTACGACGACGACAAGGTCGAGGCAGTGAAGCTCTTCCTCACCGACGGCGATGGAGTAGCGGCGGCGCTAGGGTTTGAGGAGAGCTTGAGCGAGAGACAGTGACCGAGTGGAGTAAATGAAGTAAGGAAGGGAGAGGGGTATTTATAGCCACGGTAAAAACAGTTCGTCCGAAGATTTTTGGACTAACATGCCCCTGCCCTTTCTCCTTCACGCGACATGTGTCACCCATGCACTGTGCAGATGAGATCGTGTAAGACGTGGGTGAATAAACTAATGTATCGTGGGAAGCGGAACGGTTTGAGCGGTAAAACCAAAAATCTGGATAAGATTTGTTTAAAAATTTCGTTTGCAATTTCTTCAGCTGTCAAGGACACAGTGAAGACTTTGAACGAGTTTCAATCAGAACGCACATGAAGAATTTGTGAATAGATTGGGTTGAGTATAGCATAGAGGGGGAAGGGTCCGATCACATTCACTTAGCAGAAATCACAACTTGAAGAAATAGCAATAAGTGAATGCTGTAGAGGACATAAACTCACATATGTATATAGCCAATGAAGAAAAACGTCGGAAACATTGAAGATTTTGCAAAGTTGAATAATTTGAAAAACTGAGGAATTTCAAAATTGAGGAAAAACTCAAATTGAAGATTTTCAACTTTTGTGGTGGCGTAACCCATCAGATAAGAATGATGATTTCGCACACCGCGCATAATTGTCGAGGGTTCTCGAGAATCGATTCTTCATTAATTTCTTCACACTTAGAGTGTTATTCTTCATTGATTGAAGAGAAACATTTCTTCATGTGTTGCACATCTAAGTCATCAATTTCGCATAAGGGTTAGGATGTGTGTCCTTTTCAAAGAAAATTCAAGATTCTAAGATATTTAGCTCACACCGCAACTTGCTAAATCTCTTCTCATCCAAGGGCTTAGTGAAGATATCAGCTAGCTGTTCTTCGCCTTCACATGCTCGATGGAGATATCACCTTCAACACATGATCACGAAGAAAATGATGACGAATCTGGATGTGCTTAGTCTTCGAGTGCTGAACGGGTTGTGAGCAATTTTGATGGCACTCTCATTGTCGCAGAGGAGAGGCACATTCTTCACGCTGACGCCATAGTCCTTGAGGGTTTGCTTCATCCAAAGCAGTTGACCAAAGATGAGCCAGCAGAAATGTACTCAGCTTCAGAAGAAGCGGGATACGTGATTCTGCTTTCTTCGAGGACCAATGCACCAAAGATCGTCCGAGGAAATGACAAGTGCCGATGTTGACTTGCGGTCCACACGATCACCAAAGATAGTTAGAGTCGAATATCCAATGAGATCAAAAGCAGAGCCCTTGGGGTACCATAATCCTAGTGTTGGTGTGTGAGCTAGATATCAAGAATATGCTTCACAGCCTTATGGTGTGATTCCTTGGTGCAGCTTGAAATCGGGCACACATGCAAACACTAAGCATTATATCCGCCTAGATGCACATAAGTACAATAAAGAACCAATCATGGAGCGGTATACCTTGTGATCAAGTCAATACCATTTTCATCAATTGCATAGATGGCCATTTGTGGGCATAGGAATTTTGACGCCTTTGCAATCTTGCATGCCGAATTTCCTCAAGACATCTTTGAGGTATTTCTCCGAGATATGAATATGCCATTTTGTCCGATTTAATTTGAAGACCTAAGAAGAATTTCAATTCTCCCATCATAGCATTTGATATTCTTCACTCATCATATAGGCAAATTCATCACTATATCGTTGGTTAGTACAGCCAAAGATAATATCATCAACATATATTTGGCACACAAACAGTTCACCATCATATGATTTAGTAAAAAGAGTAGGATCGAGTGAACCGGGTGTGAAACCATTCTTCACGAAGAATTCCTTCAATGTGTCATACCACGCCCGAGGGGCTTGGTTGAGGCCATAAAGGGCCTTATTGAGTCTGAAGGCTTTGTCAGGATTCTTGGGATCTTCAAAACCTGGGGGTTGAGCAACATATACTTCTTCCTCAAGCTTACCATTGAGGAATGCACTTTTCACATCCATTTGATATAAGATGATATCATGATGGTTAGCATAGGCAAGTAAAATGCGAATAGCCTCAAGTCTAGCAACAGGTGCAAAAGTTTCATCGAAATCAATTCCTTCAACCTGTGTGTAGCCTTGAGCTACTAGTCGTGCCTTATTCCTCACCACAAGGCCATTTTCATCTTGCTTGTTGCGGTAGATCCACTTTGTGCCAATGATATTATGCTTATGAGGATCCAGGCGATTGACTAATTCCTGACATTGTTCAACTCGAACTCGATGTAATTCTTCTTGCACAGCCTGAATCCACTCGGCTCGAAATGCTTCATCTACCTTAGTGGGCTCGAGATAGAGACAAAAGCATAGTGCCCACAAAAGTTAGATAAGTGTGAGGCTTTTGAGCGTGTGAGAGGACCCGTGCGCTAATGTCATCGATGATCTTCTCCACTTGTACTTCTTTTGCAACGCGTGGATGAGTTGGTTGTCGCCGAGGATTTTGATCAAGATTTTCTTCAAAGACCATTTTCCTCATCATGTTCTTCAGTGCATCACCGACGCTCTTCATGAACAGGAATGAATTCTTCAAGAGGTTCTTCAAGAGGAATGACATCCTCGGCTGCCTTGAGCTTGATAGCATCCTCGGTGCTGGTTCATCTAACACGAAGGTAGATGCTCTCTTTGCAAGCCATTAGTTTCATCGAACCGCACATCTACAAAGGTCAACAATCTTGTGAAGAACAATGTTGAAGACTCAGAGGTGTGCGAGTCCTTTCCGTAACCAAGCATAAAACCTTCATGTGCTTTCGTGCAAATTTAGAGTTATGGTGAGGATCTCTAATCCAACATTTAGCAATCAAGACTTTGAAATAACTCACATTGGGTTTCTTGTCGCTGAGGAGTTCATAGGCGTCTTCTTGAAGAATTTGTGAAGATATACTCTATTGATGATGTGACAGCAAGATCAATTGCATCAATCCAAAACGCCGAGGCGCTTTTGTATTCATCAAGCATAGTGCGAGCCATCTCAACAAGAGTTCTGTTCTTGCGCTCCACGACGCCATTCTGCCGAGGAGTATAGGGAGCAGATAATTCATAAGTAATACCAAGTTCATCAAGATAGGCATCAAGACCGAATTCTTGAACTCGGCCCATTGTCACTTCGATATGCTTGATCTTCACATCAAAGTTGGTTGAAGCCCTCGAGGAAAATCGCTTGAAGACTTCGCACTTCATGTTTGTAAGTAACAATGTGTACCCATGTATATCGAGAATAATCATCAACAATGACAAAACCATATAAAGATGCATCATTAGTGACCGCTGAATAATGGTTAGGTCCGAAGAGGTCCATGTGAAGCAATTCAATGGACGGTAGTGGTCATGATAGTCTTATTTGGATGCTTGGCCTTGGTCATTTTTCCGGCTTCACATGCTCCACATAAGTGATCCTTGAGGAATTTGACATTCTCAATGCCAATGACATGCTTCTTCTTCGCAAGCGTGTTCAAATTCCTCATGCCTGCATGACCAAGTCGTCGATGCCATAGCCAGCCTTCGAAGCTTTTGCAAGTAGACACACGGCTGGTTGTGGTCCCAGAGAGAAATCAACAATATACGATCTCCTCTCCTAAAGCGCTCAAGACTTTGGAATTGTCACTTCCATAATCACAACACAGCGATATTTGCCAAGACGACAACCATATCAAGATCACAAAGCATTGAGATCGACATGAGATTGTATCCTAAGGACTCAACAAGCATGACTTTGTCCATGTGCTTATCCTTAGAGATAGCAACCTTACCAAGACCCAATACCGACTTTTGCCTTTGTCAAGAAAGATGATATGCTTCAGAGGTGAAGGTGATAAGGAGCATCCATCAATAGATTCTTGCACCAGTCATGTGATTTGTACATCCACTATCGAGGACCCATTCAGTGGTTTTGGGTTGATCATCCTGCAGATGAATTAGTGTAGCTTACAATCTCATATGCTTCATCAGTGAAGAATATGATATCAAGTTCATCCGATGAATTTCATCAAGCAAGAAACAGATATATCAAGATGAGGACGTGTGAAATGAAAGTTCATTTCATCATGATTCGCTGCGCCCTTTCAGCATTTTTCGTCAGTCCCAAAGAAATTCTTCAGACGTTAGAGCACGCCCGAGACCTGACCCTGCAGAAGAGATTAGTTCTTTTCTTCACCACCCACATCGAAGGGGTGGCAAAGAGTTCATCATCCTGCAAGCACCATGCGAGAAAGGTGGCAAAGATGCCAAACCATTTCGCCAAGATAGGAGGGGTTAGGGTATGCATATGAATAGGCGAGTAATTCTTCGAGGACTTATGAACATAATGGTTTGAAGAATAATGCACATATTCATAGCCCCGAGCTCTACCTCATGAGACAGAGTTGTTAGCACGATGATAATCATATGAGGACTTTGATCCAGTTGAGGAATTTGATCCTCGTGAAGAATTTGGTCCATATGAGGACTTGGATCCATATGAAGAGTTTGGTCCATATGAAGAATTTGATCTAGGGTTCCTGTTCTTCACAGGTGGTGTCATGAGGACATTCACCTGAAGACTTTCACACAGCTTTTGGGAACCCAGATTTTCTTCATAGGGGAACCGTTCTGCAGATTAGTGCCAACATATCTAGCAAATACTTCACCATTTCGATTTTTGAACAGTTTATAGTTGAGTCAAATGACTCATCGAAGAATGAGGAGATTCACATGTAAAGCAGATAAGTTAGATGGATCAATCTGGAGGTCCCTTTGCAGCAACCCATGAGGTTTTGGGATACCGCAAAGCTTCCAATATGTTCCATCGGCATTGAGTTTCCTCTCAAAGGCAATACCCTCTTTCCTAGGGTTTCGTTGAGGATCTGCTTTTGAGCACATCACAAAGTGTCGATGCCCTTTGAGGCTTTTGTACATGCTGTCATGTACAATTCCTTCAGCCCTGCATTGTCAGTGATACTAGCAATGTCCTCAGATGAGGAATTAGTAATAGCAGAGGCAGATGAAGAATTTGAAACATTTGAAGCATTTGAACATTCAAGTGAAGAATTAGCAGCTTCACGTTCAATGCACTTTAAGCATGGAGGAACAAATTCTTCCTGAGAAGTGCTGATTTGTTGAGCTAGTAATGAATCGCGCTCCTTCTGAAGATATTCATAACACACTCTTAGCTTTTCAAGATCTTCCTTTCTTTGAATAGCTTCAAGAGAAAGCTTCTCATGATCTGACAAGAGGGTATTATGTTGATCTTGAAGGACGTCAAACTTGGAGTGAATTTTCTGAAGACATTCACCCAATGCTTTTGACTGATCCATTTCTTTGCGCAACATATTATCAATTCTTTCTAGCATATCTTGAGTTTGTTCTAAAACGGTTTGTTGTTTAGTGGCAACGCAAATAAGTTTGGTATAGCAGGATTCAATATCATCATCAGATTCATCATTGTCAGATTCATCATTATCAGATTCATTATCACACAACTCGGATGAGGAGCATTCGGTTACCTCAAAGACCGCTTGCCATGAGACAAGATGCGAAGATGATGATTACGCTCGAAAGTCATCGATTGAGAGATTCCTTGAAGTCCTCAAACCAGGGATCATGACAAGTTTGATGACCTTCATAGACATCAGAGATTCGGTCCCAGATGAGCTTTGAATTGCCAAGATGCATAATTCGCCCGAATTGATCTCTGGATAGGCAGGAGCAGATGATATCCTTCGCTATAATATCAAGTCAATTGTACTTGCGAATATCATCAACATTCGCCATCTTGCATAGATCAAGAAGACCAATCTCGTTGACGGTCCACAGCTCACCGTTTTTGCCATGAGGCGCTTCTCATCATGGCCTTCCACTTGGGATAGTCATGACCGTCAAAGATAGGGCATGTCACTTTCTTCATACCTGCGGTCGACATAACTAAAACTCCAAAGCGGTTAAACTAAAATCACACGTAACAAGGAGTACCTTGCTCGATACCAATTGAAAGTCGTTATATCGACTAGAGGGGGGTGAATAGGCGATTTTATGAATTCTTCATCGAGGAATTTGTTGGTGAGGAAATTCCTTAGCTTAATAACTACTTGCAGCGGAATATGTACTCGTGGAGTAAACATAACAGATACACACATAGTCAAGATGATGAAATGAAGACTAGAAAACAGAGTACGGAAAGCGTAAACACAGGATAGCAAGATGAAGACAAACAGATCAAGAAACTGAATCGAGGAATTTGTGAAAGTCTTCACCAAAGTCTTTAAGCACAGATATGAACAACATTCAACATGTAATGAGGAAATGAAAGAGTTGAGGAAATAGAACCGGTCAGTTGGTGAAGACAATGATTTGGTAAACCAGTTCCAACTGCTGTCTCGGTTATGCGTCTGGTTGGAGCGGTGGGTATTTAAACTCGAGGACACACAGTCCGGACACCCGATCTCGAGCCGCAACTCAGACACCCAGTCCTCACCGTATTCTCCTTGAACTAAGACCACACAGGCCTCGCCCAATCACTCGTGGTAA
Organism: Aegilops speltoides; assembly: GCA_021437245.1. NCBI lineage: Eukaryota > Viridiplantae > Streptophyta > Magnoliopsida > Poales > Poaceae > Aegilops > Aegilops speltoides. The sequence goes on along the minus strand of CM038143.1, from coordinate 470,632,780 downwards.
GTCTTCAGTGACTTCCAAACCTTCACAGACTTGGTCACTCAGCGATCCACAATTCCTCTTGATGCTCTAGACCTTGAAGCCTAACCGTCTGGAAGAAGCACAGTCTTCAAAGGTAACAAGCGCCGGATCCACGCAGATCAATTTCTTGATGATGCTCAATCACTTTGGGTTTGTGGGGGTTTGGTTTTGGGATTTTCCTCACTTGATGATTTTCGCCAAAGTCCTCGGAGGATGGGTTGCTCTCAAATGACAAGTGTCAAGTTCTCTCGGAGCAGCCAACCAGCTAGTGGTTGTAGGGGGTGGCTATTTATAGCCTAGGGAGCAGCCTGACATGATAAGACATAAATGCCCTTCAATGATATGACCGTTAGGTGGATAAGATATTTTAGGACAGCCATGCCAAGAGACAAGAATGGTCGGAAATTTTACTCTCAAATTCCTCGGGGCTATCATGTTCCTCATGTGTAGGCAATTCAAGACTGGCGAATTCCTAACTCCTCGATCGAGTAAAGTCCTCGGTGAATGTAAGAACTACGTCTCACATCGATGAATTTGATCGAATCTGTATGAGATTTCCAATGGCTTCACTCTAAGGGTTTGGTAGGTGTAGGATTTTGAGTTGAACACCACATGGAAATTTTTCCTTAGTATTTCCTCGACCCCCTTTAACAGTACGGTGTTTCCTATGACTCAAGAAAGAGAAAATGAAACTACGAAAACAAAAGTCTTCACGCTTCATATTCCTCGAATGAATATCAAGTCTTCAAGGTCACACCAATTTCTTCACTTTCAAAGTCTTCAAAAGTCTTCGAATATCAAAGTCTTCATCGAAGAACTTCATTTTAGGGTCGACTTTCTCTCAGAATATCAAACTCCTCATAGACTTATAGACCTGTGTACACTCACAAACGCATCAGTTACTTAACCTATAAGTCTTCAATACACCAAAATCACTAAGGGGCACTAGATGCACTTACACCTGGCTCGGATGCCACTGTTAGGAAATGTTGCATGGGAAACAAAAAAATTCTACGCACCCGCAAGATCTATCCATGGAGATGCATAGAAACGAGAGGGGGCAGTGTGTCTACGTACCCTCGTAGACCGTAAGGGAAGCGTTTGCCAATGCGGTTGATCTAGTCGAACTTTCTTCGCGATCCAACCGGTCGAGTACCGAACGTACGACACCTCCGCGTTCAGCACACGTTCAGCTCGATGACGTTTAAGCCTTCTTGATCTAGCAAGACGGCGAGGTAGTGGATGATTTTTGGTAGCACAACGGCGTGGTGACGGTGACGGTGAAGTTATCTCTGCAGGGCTTCACCTAAGCACTACAAAAATATGACTAGGGGTGTAAATGGTGGAGGGGGGCGCCGCACATGGCTAAGCATTTGTTTGAGGTGTGCTATGCGCCCCCCTCCCACATATATATAGGTGGGAGGGAGAGGGGAGAGGCCAAGGGGCGCCTCAAGTAGGTCTGAATCATACTTGGGCTTGCCCTAGGCCGCCCCCTTTCCTTCTTTTGGCGCCAAGGGGAAGGAAGGGGGAGGTGGCTCCCCCCTTTCCTTTCTCCCACAAGGGGGGAAGGCAGGAGGATGTGGCGCCCTCCTTTCCTTCTTCTAGGGCCAGTGGCCAAGGAGAGGGTGCGCCAGCCCCTCTGTGGGCTGGTGTGTGCCTCTCCTTGGCCCATTAGGCCCATAATTCTCCCGGGGCCTCCCAAAACCCCTTCCAATGATCCGATGACTACCCAGTGCACTCCGAAACTATTCCAATGTCCGAATACCACCGTCCTATATCAAGCTTTACCTCTCGACCATTTCGAGACTCCTCGTCATGTCTGTGATCTCATCCGGGACTCCGAACAACATTCGATCACTAAATCATATAACTCATATAACATTATATTGTCAACGAACGTTAAGCGTGCAGACCATACGGGTTCGAGAACTATGTAGACATGACCGAGACACCTCTCTGGTCAATAACCTATAACGGAACCTGTATGCCCATATTGGTTCCCACATATTCTACGAAGATCTTTATCGGTTTAACCGTTATGACAACATACGTAATTCCCTTTGTCCATCGGTATGTTACTTGCCCGAGATTCGATCGTTGGTATCTTCATACCTAGTTCAATCTCGTTACCGGCAAGTCTCATTACTCATTCTGTAATACATCATCTCGTAACTAATTCATTAGTCATTTGCTTGCGAGGCTTCTTATGATGTGTATTACCGAGAGGGCCCGGAGATACCTCTCCGATACTCGAAGTGCAAAATCTTAATCTTGATCTATGCCAACTCAACAAACACATTTGGAGATGCCTGTCGAGCATCTTTATGATCACCCAGTTACACTGTGACGTTTGATAGCACACAAGGTATTCCTCCGGTATCCGGGAGTTGCGTAATCTCATAGTCGAAGGAGTATGTGTTTGACATAAAGAAAATAATAGCAATAAAATGAACGATCATTATGCTAAGCTAACGGGTGGGTCTTGTCCATCACATCATTCTTCTAATGATGTGATCCCGTTATCAATGACAACAGATTTCCATGGTTAGGAAACCTTAACCATCTTTGATCAACGAGCTAGTCTAGTAGAGGCTCACTAGGGACACATTATTTTTTTATGTTTTCACACATGTATTTAGGTTTCCGATCAATACAATTCTAGCATGAATAATAAACCTTTATCATGAATAAGGAAATATAAAATAACAACTTTATTATTACCTCTAGGACATATTTCCTTCAGCGCCCGCACTGCGCAAGAAGCAGGAGGAAGCGAGAGGATCATCCGTGAGCGTCAGGCTGCTGCCGGGAAGCCCTATAGCGCCCTTCTGCCGTCCAAAGCCTGATGACGACGACTCCGACAATGGCTGGGGCAACGATGATGGAGGAGAAGCCAGCCAGTCCGGCATGGCCTACGAGGTAACCATCAGGTATAGTGGTAGTGTAGGCTTAGGTTTTTAGTTCACCAGACAAAATATCGTCCGATTTTATGTTAAAATTATCCTAATTGAAATGAATATCGTCCGGTTTATTTGATTTTGAATCAAAATTGTTCATTTTTGGTAAAATTCATTTGAAAGGTAACCGGACATATGTGGCTAGCTTTGGATAGCCTGATCTCTCCCCGGCCCGCAATACGAGAGGAAATATGGGGTCAGCGTTGAAGATGCCCTTAAAGCATCCACAATGTACGGTTTTTGCTACCTCTAAGCATTCTCTCTCCTCGTAGAGGCAACCTCCATACATTGCAAACCTCAGCCTCTAGTCCAAAATTGTTGGCATCACCTCTTAGCGTGGAGGCAGCCTCTACGGAATAAAGAAATTGAGTGACCCCATACGTCATTTCTAGGGTGTGGTTGTGGTAGAATAAAGTAAGTTGAGAAACTTGTTTTCTAAACTTGTTGGTAGGGTCCATCGAATAGGTGACCAAAACTTAGAGGCAACGTATGGACCCAGCATAGAGGCGATGCTGCCTCTAGACATTGTGGACGCCCTTATCGGCAATGATACGTACCGATAGTTTAGGCACCAATGAGATGTTGCCACATGTAAAGTGATACGACCACATGCATATATGTACTATATTTCTTTTTTTAGTTGTGGGGGTGTGTACTATATTTCAGTAGCCTATCTATTGTATCTATGATTTGTTGTCAAATCATGTGATGCAGAGTACTAGCTTTATCGCGAAACAACGTGTGGTTGGATGGTTAGAGGGACAGTGGTATGCCTAGCCCACCAGATATGTCGGCTCCTTCTCTCGAAGGTGCTCATGGGGATAGGATGTGCGTGTGTAAGTTCATAGGGGCGAGTGTATGTGTGTATGTATGAGCGCTTGCGTCTGTAATATGCTAAAAAAAAGAGTACTAGTTCTGTCGGGAAATCAGTGGGTTTATTCCATCTTAACCAATTTAAATCATTTATATCTTTTAAACCATAATATCGTTTTTGAAACTTTTATATATTTGTACTCTTGGCGCCAACACCTTTCGAAGAAGATCAATCTTGGATACATTTCAAACGCATTTACATTTTAACATTTCAATCCACTTATTTCACGCAATCTATTCCATTGTATGAAACTGCTTATTTCAAATCGGTTTCTTGAAACAAGTGAACTCAGCTAATTGAAACGACTGAAATCTGGCTCTGAAAGAGTTGAAATATGTTGTTTGAAAGAATTGGAATCAATTATTTTATAACAAGTGAAATACTCCCTCCATAAACTAATATAAGAGCGTTTAAATCACTAAAATAGTGATCTAAACGATCTTATATTAGTTTACAGAGGGAGTAGTTTTTAAATGAGTGTAATTGAAACAGTTGAAATCATTTTGTGAAACTTATTGTCTCAATGCGTGAAACAAAGTATTTCAAAAAAAATGAAATTGAAGTTTTCAAAAAATTAGTCTTGATGTTTAAAAAAATATATGTGAAATATCTTTTTCAAATGAGTGAAATCAGTTTTTCAATCATTGTAAGTAACTAATTTCAAATAGTGAACTTAGTTAATTGAAATGAGTAAAATTTGTCTCTCTAAAGGGTTGAAATAAGTTGTTTGAAAGAATTGAGATCCATTTTTTTAAGGACTGAAATGTTTATTAATGAGTGAAGCTAGTTACAGTAAACTAATTGTTTCAGTGTGTGAAACTTATTACTTCAGAAATATGAAACTCGTAGTTTTGAAAAAAAAATCAGTGATCTTTGACAAAAATGTGAAATCTACTTTTCAAAATGAGTGAAATCAGTTTTGAATGAGTGAGATTATTTTTTTGAACCATCAGTTGTTTGAAATAAGTGAAATAAGCAAAGAACTTTAGTGGATTTTTAGTGAGCGAAACCTGTTTTTTGAAATGAGTGAAATTAGTGTTTTCAATATGTTGCATATTCTCTGTTTATTAGAAACGAGTAAAATCCATTTTTGGAAAGTGAAAAAATCTTTTTTGAATTGAGTGAAATCCATTATAAGAAAATAGTGAAATATTTTTTTTGAAATGAGTGAAAAATATTCAAATGAGTGAAATTATCTTTTTATATGACTGCAATATGTTTTCTTTAAAACTCGTTAAAAATATATTCAAGGTTGGTCTTGTTTTAAAGGTCTCACCACCATGAATTCAAATATGTAAAATATTCAGAAACAAAAATTTGATTGGAAGTTATGATTCGTTTTAAAATATCGCAAGAGAAATAAGATTCAAGTTGGAGAGGGGGGATCTTATGTTTTTTTAGAAAAGGAGGATGATCCCCGGCCTCTGCATCTCGGAGATGCATACGGCCACTTTATTGATTATTCTTGAGGACCTTACAAAGTATTATAGACAATGTGCCTAAATGCACCATCTTGGCAACATATGCTGCTACTCCTATCCAAAATGATGAAGGGGTGCTAGCTGGGCCACTACCCAGACCACTCACCTAAGCCTAACATCAAAAGCCGGAAGCCGAAACACTCATTCGGAAGCCCCAGCCGAGCCACATACCGAGTCTGGGACACAATCTGGTCGACGCCTTTTCGTGTGTCGTCGCCGCCATCTTCCATGTGTCCTTCTTGAGATCATATTGAGGCTTCTACCTTGTCTGGCCACTCTGCCATCGACGTCACCATGACGCCAGACAGCAACCTCCTCTTGCGCGAGTCCATCTCCGTGCATCGGACGCCGAGCCTCCACAGCGCCATGCCGCTGATATCCGCCGCCATCAATGTGTGAGATGAAGCACCGCTCCACCATCCCCCCAGCCATCACTTACTCGAAAACGATGCCCCCAGGAGGGAAAGCGATAAAACGCCATCATCGTCCGATCCGGAAGACCCAGATCTAGGGTTTCCCCCGGAGCATCCCGAGCCTGATGACGCAGACTGCAACGACGATGCCTCGACAAGGGAACGACATCAAAGACGCCGCCATCGTCCGCCATGACCGTAGTCGGCGTGATTTTCATCGACAGTTGCTCCACCAGACGTGTGCCGCCGACGTCACTGGTCCCTTCAACCGGAGCAAACTCCAAAACAATGCCCTAAAGAGGGACTACAACGCAAAAGCACCGCCATCGCTTGATCCCAAGGAGATCTAGGGTTTCCCCCGAAGTTGCCCGCGCTGACAAGGACTAGACAAGGGTAGAATCCCACGGATCTGCCCAGCTGCCGACGAGTCGCACCCACCACCGTGCCGACGGCAGACCAGCGATCAAGTCCCACACTTGGGCATAGATCCGGCGGCGCCACCGCGAACCGATTCGGTCACGCCGCCGCCGTCCCTAGCGGCCGCGACGCACCAGATCGCGAGGCCTCCTGCCGCAGGAAAGCGAAGTCGCCGAGGCGCCGCCACCACCCGTTGTGGCGTCCGGCCCATCGCCACACTCCAGCCCGAGGGCGCCGGCCCGCGCCAGCCCCACCCAAGCGAGAGGGCACGAGTCCCCGCTGCTGCCGGCGATGGCAAGGCTTCGCCTGGCCGCGCCCTTGGGCGGCGGCGAGGGAGGAGGAGGAGGAGTGGGGGAGGTCCGGCCGACGGGATCTGGGGGCCTCCCGGTCGCCCACGCGGGGGGCGGCTTGGGAGGGGGAGGGGGCGGCTTGGGGTAAACTCTTCTCAGGCTCGGGATAAACTCTTCTCAGGCTCGGGGGGATCTTGTGTGCATGGTTCTTTTCTACTCTCTCTCTCACCTGACAAAAGGCTGCTATGGTGGATCCATGTCATTGTGTAGTACAACGTATACCTGCAGCAAAATGTTTGACACTTTTATGCCGCATGGCAATGCACAAATTATGACCCGAAGCCCGTCGGCTACAAATCTACCGATAAGTACCATTACCGGTGAACTTTTCATTTTGAGGTGATTGAACCAAAAGGATCTAGCAAATTCAGTCTTAAAACTCTGGTACTAGCACCACACCATCTAACTAGGGCATCAAATCCGCCAAACAGTACAAAACCTCTACCACTATTACAACAAAGAGTATCAGGAAATGAACTAAAAAGCATCCAGCATGACCTTTAGAATAACATTCTATCATCAACCAACCAGGATACACGACCAATTGACAAAACAAAAACAAGTGAACAAAGTTGAGAAGGTGCGCTCTCGGCCCCACATCAACCAGCAATTCTGAGTGCCGACGACGCCCAACTTCTCTTCCTGTTGTAGACCTCAGTAGCAACCCGCAACAATTATTTTGCTCCTCCGCCTTGCGGATTGCAAAACCCTCATCCTGTAAACAAGACCAATAGTCCAACTAATAGGTAGGCTGAGTTATAAAACTACTTTGATCATAAGGAAAAACATTCCTAATGCAGACATTGTTTTTGCTCTTCCAAAAGCTCAAAATATAGCAGAAACTCCTGCTGCCACTATCCCTCTCAAACTGATAGGAAAAATTCATGATCCAAGTACAAACTTTGGTAACAAGTGCTATACTTGTGTTAATGCCAAAAGCACAACTAACCAGCCCCAGACATATCTTGCTAGCGAGCAGTGAATAAACAAGTGATCAATGGTGTCATCAGCATCACAAAAGCCACATTTCTTACTTCCATCCAACCTCTCTTAGTCAGATTATCTTTAGTTAATATATAATTTTTAAACATAAGCATGATTAAAACTTTATTTTTTAATGAAACTTTAACAAACCAAAGGGCATATAACTTGTAAAGTTTTAAGCATTAGATATGTGGATCTTAGTGTAACTGACCAGAATTTGTTAGAGATCATACACATCTACTCCCTCCGTCCGGGTTTATTAGGCCTCTCAGCATCACAAGCATGTCCCCTTTTATAGGCCCCGGTTTGGAAAGATGCATCCATGTAACCATTTCATTGGATGCATTGAAAGCCATTGTTGTTGGTGCCATGGCTGGAAAATTAAAACACTTCATGCGCGCTTTTTCATTGGTTGCATGCATGTGAGAGAGTGCATTGGAAGTGGAATGGAAGAATTAATATGAGCAAATTACTATGTGTCTTGGTCTAAGAGAAGTTGTCCTTAGGCCTAATAAACCCGGACGGAGGGAGTATTTATATGTGGGATGGGGTTTACAATAGTATATAGTTAAGCAAGGGGTCGAAGTGGGTTCATCGCCTTAATCGTCAACTCTGAATTGAAGAAGAATGATTTCTAAGGTGATTGCTGACATTTTGTTTCCGGCTTCTCCTTTGTTTGCATTGTTTACTAGTTTGTATCAAGCGTCGTTTGAAACACTTACCTTGTAGTTTCTATTGGCTCTTTCATCACTAATGATCAATATAAAGCGGCATACATCCGCGTGTTTGCAAGCAAGTGGATGAAGACAAAAAAAAATTAAATATGTTGTAATAGAAACAGACGACACATAAGTTTGTTTACTCTATGATAGTTTTCAAAATTGAAGAGTAAGTGCATAAATTTTGGCATACTTGGTTGATTTCAAGCGAGTTAGGGTGAGGGATGCGGTGGTATTTTCAATTTGAATTGTACATTCTTATGAACATTGAATATAAAATAATGAGAAGAAGAAGCACAAACTTTCCTTCTTATCTTGTAATAGTGTAACTATACCAAGTACAAGCAAACATTTTGTATATCAAACTTGGACGCATTTCATGATAGTTGAGCTAACTAGTATTATTCAAGACCAAATGCAAAGTACACACCACAATGCCAACTGATTATTAAACTCGACACATGACACTTAGACGTATCTAGCCATGAAAGAACTAAGAAATGAGCAATGCCAAAGATTTGAATACAAATCCCTCGTAGATACTTTGTACTCTAGAATTTTCATTTACTTACATTTGAGGTAGTGAGTCATGCACTCTCAAAACATGAAGATATTTGGTAGATTTCCGATTTGCAAAAATATTTAAGGATGCTAATGAAGGAAATATGCCCTAGAGGCAATAATAAAGTTATTATTTATTTCCTTGTTTCATGATATTCATGCTAGAATTGTATTAACCGGAAACATAATACATGTGTGAATACATAGACAAACAGAGTGTCACTAGTATGCCTCTACTTGACTAGCTTGTTAATCAAAGATGGTTATGTTTCCTAACCATGGACAAAGAGTTGTTATTTGATTAACGGGATCACATCATTAGTTGAATGATCTGATTGACATGACCCATTCAGTTAGCTTAGCACCCGATCGTTTAGTATGTTGCTATTGCTTTCTTCATGACTTATACATGTTCCTATGACTATGAGATTATGCAACTCCGTTTACGGAGGAACAGTTTGTGTGCTACCAAACGTCACAACGAATCGGGTGATTATAAAGGTGCTCTCTGGTGTCTCCAAAGGTACTTGTTGGGTTGGCGATTTCGAGATTAGGATTTGTCACTCCGAATGTCGGAGAGGTATCTCTGGGCCCTCTCGGTAATGCACATCACTTAAGCCTTGCAAGCATTACAACTAATAAGTTAGTTGTAAGATGATGTATTACGGAACGAGTAAAGAGACTTGCCGGTAATGAGATTGAACTAGGTATTGGATACCGACGATCGAATCTCGGGCAAGTAACATACCGATGACAAAGGGAACAACGTATGTTGTTATGCAGTCTAACCGATAAAGATCTTCGTAGAATATGTAGGAGCCAATATGGGCATCCAGGTCCAGCTATTGGTTATTGACCGGAGACGTGTCTCGGTCATGTCTACATTGTTCTCGAACCGTAGGGTCCGCACGCTTAAGGTTTCGATGACGGTTATATTATGAGTTTGTGTATTTTGATGTACCGAAGGAGTTCGGAGTCCCGGATGTGATCACGGACATGACAAGGAGTCTCGAAATGGTCGAGACATAAAGATTGATATATTGGACGGCTATATTCGGACACCGGAAAGGTTCCGGAGAAAACCGGAGTGCCGGAGGGGTTACCGGAAACCCCCGGGGAAGTAATGGGCCTTAATGGGCCAAGAGGGGAGAGAGAGGGCTGCGCCAGGAGGTGGCGCACGCCCCCCCCCCCATGGGGAGTCCGAATAGGACAAGGAGGAGGGGGAGGGGGCGTGGCACCCCTTTCCCTCTCCCTCTCCCTCTCCTTCCTTCCCCCTTCCTCCTTCCTAGTTCCTGGCGCGACCCCTCTTTCCCTCTCCCTCTCCCTCTCCTTCCTTTCCCCTTCCTCCTTCCTAGTTGGACTAGGAAAGGGGAGTCCTACTCCCACTAGGAGGAGGACTCCCCCTCCCTTGGCGCGGCCCCCCTTTCCCTCTCCCTCTCCCTCTCCTTCCTTCCCCCTTCCTCCTTCCTAGTTCCTGGCGCGGCCCCTCTTCCTCGTTCCTTAGCCGTGTGCGGTGCCCCCCTCCACCATAATCCACCTCGGTCATATCGTAGCGGTGCTTAGGTGAAGCCCTATGTCGGTAGAACATCAAGATCGTCACCACGCCGTCATGCTGACGGAACTCTCTCTCCTTGGAGCTTTGCTGGATCAGAGCCCGAGGAGCGTCACCGAGCTGTACGTGTGTCAAGAACTCGGAGGCGCCGGAGTAACGGCGCTGGGATCGGTTGGATCGCGAGGAGAATGTACGACTACTTCCTCTACGTTGTGATCGCTTCGCCCGGTCTCACGAGGGTACGTAGACAACACTCTTCCCTCTCGTTGCTATGCATCACCATGATCTTGCGTGTGCGCGAGGAAATTTTTGAAATTACTACGTTCCCCAACAGTGGCATCCGAGCCTAGGTTTTATGGTTTGATGTTTTGCACGAGTAGAACACAAGTGAGTTGTGGACGATACAAGTCATACTGCCTACCAGCATGTCATACTTTGGTTCAGCGGTATTGTGAGATGAAGCGGCCCGGGCCGACATTACGCGTACGCTTACGCGAGACTGGTTTCACCGTTACGAGCACTCGTGCTTAAAGGTGGCTGGCGGGTGTCTTTCTCTCTCACTTTAGTTGAACCGAGTGTGGCTACGTCCGGTCCTTGAGAAGGTTAAAACGGAGTCTATTTGACGAAATATCGTTGTGGTTTTGATGCGTAGGTGAGATTGGTTCTTGCTTAAGCCCGTAGCAGCCACGTAAAATTTGCAACAACAAAGTAGAGGACGTCTAACTTGTTTTTGCAGGGCATGTTGTGATGTGATATGGTCAAGACGTGATGCTATATTTTATTGTATGAGATGATCATGTTTTGTAACCGAAGTTATCGGTAACTGGCTGGAGCCATATGGTTGTCGCTTATTGTATGAAATGCAACGCATACTGTAATTGCTTTACTTTATCACTAAGCGGTAGCGATAGTCGAGAAGCAATAGATGGCATAAAGACAACGATGCTACGATGGAGATCAAGGTGTCGCGCCGGTGGCGATGGTGATCACGACGGTGCCGGAGATGGAGATCACAAGCACAAGATGATGATGGCCATATCATATCACTTATATTGATTGCATGTGATGTTTATCCTTTATGCATCTTATCTTGCTTTGATTGACGGTAGCATTTTAAGATGACCTCTCACTAAAATTATCAAGTAGTGTTCTCCCTGAGTATGCACCGTTGCCAAAGTTTGTCGTGCCGAGACACCACGTGATGATCGGGTGTGATAAGCTCTACGTCCATCTACAACGGGTGCAAGCCAGTTTTGCACACGCAGAATACTCAGGTTATACTTGACGAGCCTAGCATATGTAGATATGGCCTCGGAACACGGAGACCGAAAGGTCGAGGGTGAATCATATAGTAGATATGATCAACATAAGATGTTCACCATTGAAAACTACTCCATCTCACATGATGATCGGTTATGGTTTAGTTGATTTGGATCACGTGATCACTTAGATGACTAGAGAGATGTCTGTCTAAGTGGGAGTTCTTAAGTAATATGATTAATTGAACTTAAATTTATCATGAACTTAGTACCTGATAGTATCTTGCTTGTCTATGTTTGTTTGTAGATAGATGGCTCGTCTTTGTTGTTCCGTTGAATTTTAATGCGTTCCTTGAGAAAGCAAAGTTGAAAGATGATGGTAGCAATTACACGGATCGGGTCCGTAAATCGAGGATTATCCTCATTGTTGCACGTAAGAGTTACGCCCCGAAGCACCGCTGGGTGCGAACCTCGCTGATGTAACCGACGACGTTAAGAACGTCTCGCGAGCAAAGCGATGACTACTCTATAGTTCGATGTGCCATGCTTTACGGCTTAGAACCGGGTCTTCAACGATGTTTTGAACGTCATGGAGCATATGAGATGTTCCAGAGTTGAAGTTGATATTCAAAGTAATGCCCGGATTGAGAGATATGAAGTCTCCAATAAGTTCTATAGCTGCAAGATGGAAGAGAATGGGTGCGTCGGTGAGCACATACTCGTAATGTCCGGGTATTACAATCACTTGACTCAAGCGGGAGTTAATCTTCCGGATGATTGTGTCATTGATGAATTCTTCAATCACGCCACCAAGCTACAAAGGCTTCGTGATGAACTATAATATGCAAGGGTTGGTAAAGACCATGCTCGAGCTCTTCGCAATGCTAAAGGCTGCGGAGGTAGAAATCAAGAAGGAGCATCAAGTGTTGATGGTCAATAAGACCACTAGTTTCAAGAAGAAAGGCAAAGGGAGAAGAAGGAACTTCAAGAAGAACAGCAAGCAAGTTCTTCGCTCAGAGAAGAAACCCAAGTCTGGACCTAAACCTGAAATCGAGTGCTTCTACCGCAAGCGACTGGTCACCGGAAGCGGAACTGCCCCAAGTATTTGGCGGATAAGAAGGATGGCAAGGTGAACAAAGGTATATGTGATATACATGTTATTGATGTGTACCTTACTAGAGCTCGCATAGCACTGGGTATTTGATATGGTTCTGTTGCCAATATTTGCAACTCAAACAGGACTACGGATTGCGAACACGGCAAAGGACGAGGTGACGATGCGCGTGGGAAATGGTTCCAAAGTCGATGTGAACGCGGTCGGCACGCTACCTCTACATCTACCTTCGGATTAGTTTTAGACCTAAATAATTGTTATTTGGTGCCGCGTTGAGCATGAACATTATATCTGGATCTTGTTTGATGCGAGACAGTTATTCATTTAAATCGAGAGAATAATGGTTGTTCTATTTATATGAGTAATATCTTTTATGGTCATGCACCCTTGAAGAGTGGTCTATTTTAATGAATCTCGATAGTAGTGATACACATATTCATAATGTTGAAGCCAAAAGATGCAGAGTTGATAATGATAGTGCAACTTATTTGTGGTACTTGCCGTTTAGGTCATATCGGTACAAAACGCATGAAGAAACTCCATCTTGATGGACTTTTGGAGTCACTTGATTATGAATCACTTGGCACTTATGAACCGTGCCTCATGGGCAAGATGACTAAAACCCGTTCTCGGTACTATGGAGAGAGCAACAGATTTGTTGGAAATCATACATACAGATGTATGTGGTCCGATGAATGTTGAGGCTCGTGGCGGATATCGTTATTTTCTCACCTTCACAGATGATTTAAGCAGATATGGGTATATCTACTTAATGAAACATAAGTCTGAAACATTTGAAAAGTTCAAAGAATTTCAGAGTGAAGTTGAAAATCATCGTAATAAGAAAATAAAGTTTCTACGATCTGATCGTGGAGGTGAATATTTGAGTTACGAGTTTGGTCTACATTTGAAACAATGCGGAATAGTTTCGCAACTCACGCCACCCGGAACACCACAGCGTAATGGTGTGTCCGAACATCGTAATCGCACTTTACTAGATATGGTGCGATCTATGATGTCTCTTACTGATTACCGCTATCGTTTTGGGTTATGCTCTTGAGACGGCCGCATTCACGCTGAATAGAACACCGTCAAAATCCATTGAGACGACACCTTATGAACTATGGTTTAGCAGAAACCAAAGTTGTCGTTTCTTAAAGTTTGGGGATGCGATGCTTATGTGAAAAAGCTTCAACCTGATAAGCTCGAACCCAAATCGAGAAATGTATCTTCATAGGATACCCAAAGGAGACATTGGGTACACCTTCTATCACAGATCCGAAGGCAAGACATTTGTTGCTAAGAATGGATCCTTTCTAGAGAAGGAGTTTCTCTCGAAAGAAGTGAGTGGGAGGAAAGTAGAACTTGATGAGGTAATCTGTACCTTCTCCCTTATTGAAAGTAGTTTATCACGTAAACCGGTTTGCGACATCTACACCAAATAGTGAGGAAGTTGATGATGTTGATCATGAAACTTCAGATCAAGTTACTACAAACCTCGTAGATCAACCGAGTAAGATCCGCACTGAGTGGTATGGTAATCCTTTTACGGAAGTCATGCTACTAGATCATGATGAACCTACGAACTATGAAGAAGCGATGGTGAGCCCAGATTCCACAAAATGGCTTGAGGCCATGAAATCGAGATGGGATCCATGTATGAAAACAAAGTGTGGACTTTGGTTGACTTGCCGAGGGTCGGCAAGTAATAGAAAACAAGTGGATCTTCAAGAAGAAGACCGACGCCGACGGTAATGTTATCGTCTACAAAGCTCGACTTGTCGCAAAGGGTTTTCGACAAGTTCAAGGGATTGACTACGATGAGACCTTCTCACCGTAGCGATGCTTAAGTCTGTCCGAATCATGTTAGCAATTGCCGCATTTTATGATTATGAAATTTGGCAAATGGATGTAAAGACTGCATTCTGAATGGATTTACGGAAGAAGAGTTGTATATGATGCAACGAGAAGGTTTTATCGATCCAAAGGAGCTAACAAAGTATGCAAGCTCCACCGATCCATTTATGGACTGGTGCAAGCATCTCGGAGTTGGAATAAACGCTTTGATAGTGTGATCAAAGCATTTGGGTTTATCTGAGACTTTGGAGAAGCCTGTATTTACAAGAAAGTGAGTGGGAGCTCTGTAGCATTTCTGATATTATATGTAGATGACATATTACTAATCGGAAATGATATAGAATTTCTGGATAGCATAAAGGGATACTTGAATAAGAGTTTTTCGATGAAGGACCTCGGTGAAGCTGCTTACATATTGGGCATCAAAATCTATAGAGATAGATCAAGACGCTTAATTGGACTTTCACAAAGCACATACCTTGACAAAATTTTGAAGAAGTTCAAAATGGATCAAGCAAAGAAAGGGTTCTTGCCTGTGTTAGAAGGTGTGAAGTTGAGTAAGACTCAATGGCCGACCACCGCAGAAGATAGAGAGAAAATGAAAGATGTTCCCTATGCCTCAGCCATAGGCTCTATCATGTATGCAATGCTTTGTACCAGACCTGATGTGTGCCTTGCTATAAGCTTAGAAGGGAGGTACCAAAGTAATCCAAGAGTGGATCACTGGACAGCGGTCAAGAACATCCTGAAATACCTGAAAAGGACTAAGGATATGTTTCTCGTATATGGAGGTGACAAAGAGCTCATCGTAAACGGTTACGTTGATGCCAGCTTTGACACCGATCCGGACGATTCTAAATCGCAAACCGGATACGATTTACACTAAGCGGAGGAGCTGTCGGTTGGTGCAGTTCTAAACAAAGCGTCGTGGCGGGATCTACATGTGAAGCGGAGTACATAGCAGCCGGAAGCAGCTAATGAAGGAGTCGGATGAAGGAGTTCATATCCGATCTAGGTGTCATACCTAGTGCATCGGGTCCAATGAAAATCTTTTGTGACAATACTAGAGCAATTTCTTTAGCGAAAGAATCCAGATTTCACAAGAGAACCAAACACATCAAGAGACGCTTCAATTCCATCCGGACTTGGTCGGTGGGAGACATAGAGATTTGCAAGATACATACGGATCTGAATGTAGCAGACCGTTGACTAAGCCTCTTCCACGAGCAAAACATGATCAGCACTAAGACTCCATGGGTGTTAGAATCATTACTATGTAATCTAGATTATTGACTCTAGTGCAAGTGGGAGATGAAGGAAATATGCCCTAGAGGCAATAATAAAGTTATTATTTATTTCCTTGTTTCATGATAAATGTTTATTATTCATGCTAGAATTGTATTAACCGGAAACATAATACATGTGTGAATACATAGACAAACAGAGTGTCACTAGTATGCCTCTACTAGACTAGCTTGTTAATCAAAGATGGTTAAGTTTCCTAACCATAGACAAAGGAGTTGTCATTTGATTAACAAGGTCACATCATTAGTTGAATGATCGATTGACATGACCCATTCCATTAGCTTAGCACCCGATCGTTTAGTATGTTGCTATTGCTTTTATCCATGACTTATACATGTTCCTATAACTATGAGATTATGCAACTTCCGTTTACGGAGGAACACTTTGGTACTACCAAACGTCACAACGAATCGGGTGATTATAAAGGAGTACTACAAGTGTCTCCAAAGGAAGATGTTGGGTTGGCGTATTTGAGATTAGGATTTGTCACTCCGATTGTCGGAGAGGTATCTCTGGCCCTCTCGGTAATGCACATCACTTAAGCCTTGCAAGCATTACAACTAATAAGTTAGCTGTAAGATGATGTATTACGGAACGAGTAAAGAGACTTGCCGGTAACGAGATTGAACTAGGTATTGGATACCGACGATTGAATCTCGGGCAAGTAACATACCGATGACAAAGGAACAACGTATGTTGTTATGCGGTCGACCGATAAAGATCTTCGTAGAATATGTAGGAGCCAATATGGGCATCCAGGTCCCGCTATTGGTTATTGACCGAGACGTGTCTCGGTCATGTCTACATTGTTCTCGAACCGTAGGGTCCGCACGCTTAAGGTTTCGATGGCGGTTATATTATGAGTTTGTGTATTTTGATGTACCGAAGGAGTTGAGTCCGGATGTGATCACGGACATGGCGAGGAGTCTCGAAATGGTCGAGACATAAAGATTGATATATTGGAGGGCTATATTCGGACACGAAAAGGTTCGGAAGTTTCGGAGAAAACCGAGTGCCGGAGGGGTTACCGGAAACCCCGGGAAGTAATGGGCCTTAATGGGCCAAGAGGGAGAGAGAGGGCTGCGCCAGAGGTGGCGCGCGCCCCATGGGGAGTCCGAATAGGACAGGAGGGGGGCGGCCCCCTTTCCTCTCCTCTCCTCTCCTTCCTTCCCCTTCCTCCTTCCTAGTTGGACTAGGAAAGGGAGTCCTACTCCCACTAGGAGGAGGACTCCCCCTCCCTTGGCGCGCCCTCTAGGGCGGCCGGCCCCCCTTGCTCCTTTATATACAGGCAGGGGGCACCCTAGAACACACAAGTTGATCCTTGAGATCGTTCCTTAGCCGTGTCGGTGCCCCTCCACCATAATCCACCTCGGTCATATCGTAGCGGTGTTAGGTGAAGCCTGCGTCGGTAGAACATCAAGATCGTCACCACGCCGTCGTCTTGTGGAACTCTCTCCCGGAGCTTTCTTTGGATCGGAGCCGAGGAGCGTCACCGAGCTGTACGTGTGTCAAGAACTCGGGGCGCCAAGTAACGGCGCTGGGATCGGTTGGATCGCGAGGAGAACGTCGACTACTTCTTCTATGTTGTGATCGCTTCGCTTGGTCTCACGAGCGTGAGACAACACTCTTCCCTCTCGTTGCTATGCATCACCATGATCTTGCGTGTGCGTAGGAATTTTTTTGAAATTACTACGTTCCCCAACAGCTAAAATTAACATTAACACACACACATATATATACCTGTAATTCATCTAAACGGTACAAATTAATCTTTGAAAAGTATTTTTTTATTTAATCAAGTGAAATTCGTTAAAGTGTATTTTAGAAAGGAAATTACTACTAACTCCAACCTAATGTGTATCTCAGAAAGGAAATGACTACTAACTCCAATCTAGAGACCTTACAATTATACTATGATCATACCTAGTATTTAGTAAAAACAATGTATACCTAGAAATGATTTATATGGAAGTAAAAGAGTTTAATATAAAGAAGTGAGTCCAGACTTGGATGGGTTTGATTTTCTAGCATAATATACAAAATTGTGCAATCAAGTTTATTTTGATAGTTTGACATTGGTGGCACAGTAGCTGAGACGGTACAACACCTACAACACCTTCACTATTCCAAATGTAAGCGAATTGACAATTCTAGAGTATAAAGTGTCTACAATGAATTTGTCTTCAAATCTTTGACATTGCTCATTTCTTGGTTCTTCCATAGTTAGATATGTCTAAGTATCATATGTTGAGTTTAACAATCAGTTGGCATCACAGTATTAACTATACATTTGATCTTGAAATAAATCAGTTAACTCAATGGCAGTGCATTGTCTGATCCAATCATTCCTCTCATACCCTCGCACTGAAGGTTGCTTTGGTTTTCCTAATAACATGATATAGGCTTGTCCACAAATGTCTGCAATCAAGAAAAAAGTATCATCAGCAACAATCTTTTTTGAATTCTTTATATTACCATATCATTAGAGAAAAAAATGAATTTTAAATACCAAGATTAGTACTTCAAACAACATTAGCAAAAGAAAAAAATCTCAACGCGTGCAAGTTTAGGATTTACCATTTTACAAACAAACAATAAGAAAGCATTGACTAAAAAGGTGAGAATTTTAAATACCAAGATTAGTACTTCAAACAACATTAGCAAAAGAAAAAATCTCAACGTGTGCAAGTTTAGGATTTACCGTTTTACAAACAAACAATAAGAAAGCATTGACTAAAAAGGTGAGAACTTTCACAGTATAAATAAATGGAAAAACATTTCATCACAAAATTCCATCATATGTAGTGGTTACAAATTATTAATTTTATTCAATCAAGCCTCTCTTGTTCAAATGATCAATCCTCTCATCAGCATCACAAAAACCACATTTCTTAGTTCCTTCCCAACCTCTTAGTCCGATATCTTTAGTTAATATACAATAAATTTCTTAAAATTTTCAAAATCTCAAATGGTTCGAAAAAATGTTCAGAACTTTAAATTTTTGTTCCCGTTGAATTTGTTTGAAAATTCAGAAAATGATACCATTTTTTCAAATAATGTTATTGTTTTAAAAAATTGTTCTAGATTAAAAAATCAAATTCGAAAAATATTTGAGTTTTATATAATTTTTCAAATTTGTAAAAAGTGTTTGTGTTTTACAAAATTCTTCATGTTTTGTAAAATTGTTCTGATTTTTAGCATATTCTTATTTTTTAAAAATTGTTCATTTTTCATAAAAAGTTCAGCTTCTCAAAAAATGTCCAAAATTTTGAAAAAATGGTATTTTGAAAAAGTGTTCGGAATTTTCAAATAAATATTCACATTTAAAAAAACTGTTCAGGATTTTAAAAATTGTTCACAAATCCATAGAATGTCAGCTTTTTCAAATTTTGTTCAAAGTTTCAAAACAAGTTTTGTATTTAAAAAAAATCATGTTATCAAAAATTGTTCACACATTAAAAAATGTTCATGATTTCCAAAAAGTTTGAGTTTTTTAAAACATGTACATAATTTGAAAACATTAGTGTTTCAAAAAATAGTTTATTTTAAAAATAACATGTGTTTCAAATTTCAAAACCTGTTTAGATATGTTGTTGTTACTAGCTCCTATCTCACCACATAGGTTCTTTGGTATTTTGAAAATTTGAACTTTTGAAGCAATACGTTTGAGATTCTTTTTGGGCGGTTCCCACACTGGTCACGCTTCCCGTTGGAGAGACGGCGGGTGCGAGCATGGTTGCAGGACCGAGATTCCATGCATTAATTAAAACTTCACATTCTCAGCTGACTATACTATTAGCTATGCTTTTTTATGATTGAGTTGCCTCTGGCGGCATGAAGATTGGTGGACGCCACATGTCGGCCGGGGTAAGGCGTGAACGGATCGGATGCCTCGGCACCTGTTGGATGGCATGCAAGATAGTCGTCCGATCTGCCACCACGTCAACTTCAACCTTTACAACAAGCATCATGTTGCGCTCGATTATTTTGCAACACAAACCTTATTGAAGCCGTTTCACATCTTTGTAACAAGCCTTGTGTTGAAGCCAATGTTTGCCTTGGTAGCTCTGCAACAAAGTCGTTGTTGCGCACGTTTGGATTGTAACAAGGGTCAAATTGTCAAGTTGGACTACAAGCGACCCAACATGTGGTTGGATGCTTAGGCGGTATCCTGAGCCCAAGAGTTCAAGTCCTAAATTTGACATTGGTGCTCGCATTATTTCTGAAATTATTTCAGGCTTTCGGTGATGTTCATTCAGTGCGAGGAGAAGTTCCTATAGACTGCGAGGCGCCTGTGGTGACTTCATAGAATCTCAAAATGCTACACGGGCTCAGTCACTCGAAGGTGCTCATAGGGGTAGGGTATCTGTGCATGTGTTCATAGGGGTGAGTGTATGTGAGCGACTTTGGTTGTACTCTGTTAAAAAAAAGTTGGACTACACGACGAGTTGTTGTGACCGTCAGATCAAACTCAGATCCGACGGACGAGCGGGCGGCCGAACACTGACGGTGCCTTTTTATAACACGAACGCTGACGGTGTTTTTTTTGGATTAGTTTGAATTGCTTACCACATATGTCATGTGGTAACGTTGATGGTGTTGATTGCAATCGTTTCTCGGCGATCCTAAGGGCGCGCTTGGAACCGATGTAATTGAGAGGTGTTTCACTGACACGCATATCGTACCCTGAGCAATTTACTTTCGGAAATGAAACGATGGGCCGAGACAAGTACTATTATTTACAACTGTGTTTAAAAGGAAAACGGTTATCCAAACAAGGCTTAAAGGAAAGGTTTTTCACGGGCCCTAAAAGAAAGGTTGACACGATTAGTTTTTTTACACGACTAGCAAAAATGACAGTGCGTTGCAACTGGAGAAAAGAAGTTGACGTGCTTCACAACAAAGCAAATGTTAGTTATCATTAATCGGGCTGGATAGGTAGAGAATTAGTTTGATGGTAACAAAAATTATGGATCAATTAAAAATAGGATTCTTTGAGGCGCTAGTTAATTGGATTCTTTGGGGCGCTAGATTGAAATATGTGACATGAATCCTAGTCAAATAATCGGGTGAATAAACTTATCTTTAATACCTTTGTTTAAGGAAGTAAGCTAGTTCACTAAAGTAGCTTACTTTTGTTTACTATATTCTTCTGTTTAAAAATATATTTGTCTTGTGGTATCCTAAACATAGTTTGAAATGAGCATGAGTGAGTTAATTGATGTTGGTGCATGTGTTGCTAATGCCATATTTTTATGGATACAAATTGGGAAGCAGAAAAATGTTATGACATTGTAGATCAGACCGTTGGTGTCTAGTGATAAAACATACCACATCGACATATTAATCATTGTACGCCCATCAAAGAATGAAAAAGTTGTGCATGCAGTATTTCCAAAGTAATTTTACCTGATTGCAATTGTTTTTGTTCCCCCATAGCATCAATGTTTGCGACAAAATTGTGTATAATGTGGTTGCCAAGTTCCTCCATACCACATCCAATATGTCCAGCTTTAGGCTCATCAGGCATGGCACGAAACAATAGCTTCATTAATATCAAAAGACTCTATTGCCATGACATATAAATGTCTTTATTACGGTGTCGATGACTTATTATGCACTTGTATGGACCGGGATCTATAGCGCTTGTAGACAATTTATTTTGTATTTACTTTATTGGACGGGCAAGCATATATGTTTTTGTGGTGTGTGCCCTAAACTGTGTATATACTTCTATAAGTTAATCCAACATTGCCTAATCTTTCTCCATCTAGGTGTACACTTTGTTTCTTTTTTAGTACATAGTCAATTCAACCTTAAAACAAAATATTGAGTACGGTATCGAACGTGGGCATAATTTAGGGAGGTTAACCGAAATCAGATTTTTTTTTTCGAAAACAGCGAAACATTCTTTATTCTTTCTTAAATTAGGACTGCAGGTAGATTAACCGAAACCTCAGGGGTTTTTATACAAAAAGCAAAATGTTTTTCTGTTCCCACTTAAATCTGGACCGCGCGTTGATTTCTCAGAAACAGAGGGACTTTTCTGTTGCCATTACATATAAAATGTTGCAACGGGGGAGATTATTTTCCGAGAAGCATCGAGAGAGATAATTGATGTGTCCATCAAAACGGTCTCCACAACAGTGGAGCGACATAGGGAAGAGTTGTAGTGTTCTCGCGGGTCATGTTTGGCCCGGGACATCTTTACAGTAGTGGGGTTGGTCGGAGTGGCGGCCACTACCCAACTCATGCCTTTTTTTCTTTCACGTCGGCCTCCTTGTTGAGGTTGTGGTGACCTCCTGATTTTTAAAGAAAGATGTGATCTTTTTTTTTTCAAAAAATCGTTAATTTCTGGAAAAGGCAAACAAAACTTGAATAGGAGGATTTTCAAAAATTCACGAACATTTTTTGAAAATAGGAACCATTTTTAAGGCGAAGAAACGAACTTTCTTTGAATTTGATAGCAATTCTTAAAAATGGAAACTTCTTTTGAACATTCAAAAAATTTTAAAATTTTGTTTTAATCATGAACATTATTTCTAATTTTGAAAAATCCATAAAAGGAACAATTTATGAATTTCTATAACTTTTTAAAAGCAATTTATTCTAAAATTCACGAGCAATTTTGTATTTTTTAAAATGTGTCATTGTTTCTCAATTTCGAACAAATTTAAAACAAGAATAAAAATTAAAGTTCCAAATATTTTTGAAAAGGGGAACGTATTTTGAAATTTTGAATATTTAACGTAAATTTGTACAAAAACGAACTTCTGAAGAAAAAAATGTGAGAAAAAGGAAAAAACTTGGAAGGGAAAAAGTAAATAAGAAAAGTTGAAAAAGAACACAGGAAAAAATAAAATGGGCGGACCCAACATTGGGCGATAGTTGCAAAGCTCCAACTATATGTCGCTCCGGCCGACAAATAAGGTATCCCAACTGCATGGGCAGGATTTAAATGGGTGGCTTCACCAGGCCTTAGCGCGTGCAGCCCACGTATGAAATTCAGGACAAAACTCTTTTTTTTTTCTTTTCTAGCGGATGGACCACAAAACTTAGTACCACCTCGGATAATTTTTTTTCCAGTGGTGAACGGGTGAATAAATTGGAGAAACACACCTCGCTTTATTACGAGGTAGGCGCTAGCAAAAATACCCGTGATTGCAACAGGTGAAAAATTTATTAACTTCCCTAGCCTAGGCTAAAATATAAATCATATTTAATTCATGATCCACAAGATTTTTTCCCAAAATAGGAAAGAATGATGCTTTCAATCATCCCGTCTTTGCAAAATGATTACAATTCAGTTTGCGGCTTAATGGTTCCATTCTCACCTCCATGCCACGATCGATTGAGAGGAAAGAAAAAGATGTTTTGGAATAGGGCCATCTCAGCCCATGTAGGGGAGAAACAAAAACATATCATTTTTCTGCCCGATGGCGCCCAAGACAGAAGCACATCAGTGCGGGCGTCGGCTAGTTGATGCGGTAGATGGTGAAGATCTGATGCTATGCCGTGTGCATGCACGCACCTTGTACACGTCGAACACCCGTCTCCTGGAAAATTTCATATGTCTAGGTTATCTATGGGAACTTTCATCAAAAAAAATGAAAAGTGTCACGATAATAGCGTGTTTGTCTGTATTTGGACATCTGGCGGGAGGTGCACGGCAGCATCAACATTGACGACACGTTCAGATGTTGCGATTGCTTCCACTGAAGCTTGAGCAAAGGATTTATGTAGGCCTTCCTTAAAAGATGTCTTCAGACGTAGTACTAATTAGCAATCAATCCGTTATGGGTGGTGTCTGATCACACCGCACGCTCATGAGATGTCTGTAACGGTGTGAGTCATGGAGGCAAGGACAAATCAAAGATGGATGATGGGGTTCCGACATGTGCTCCATGAACTCTTGGACGTAGAGTTAGTTTTGTACCTTACCTAGAATTACTTTTCTCCTAAATTTTTAAATATATTTTTCTCCTGATTTGTAGTGTTTTTTTAAGTGAGAGCAAGAACAGTTTGGTTGTCAAACGCTTTGATCATCAAAAGTCAAAACACATCCTGAATAGGGACGTGTGGCACGACGAAAAAAAGGCTGGCCCAACATTGTACCTTATTTTTTTATCTTTTTTGTTTGGTTTTTCCCCTTGCTTGCAGCTTGTTATTTCTTTAGTATTTTCGGTTTTCCTTTTCCTATTTCATTTTCCCATTTTCACTGTTTTTTCTTTGTGTTTATGATTTCCTTCACTTTTTTCCTTTCAGGTTTCATCAATTTTTTCCTTTTCTCAACGCCTGTCTACTTTCTTCACGTATAATGTACAATGTACAATTTTCTTACACATAAGGGACATATTTATTGCATGCATTTTAATGTTGGTTTTGTTGTCTATGTTTTTCTTACACATTTTATATTTGTTTGTATATATCAGAAACATTTCTTTATACATGTTTAACATTTTTCAAATAGATACTTTTAAATAAATGTTTGATGTCTACTTTTTCAGCGCATGTCTACATTTTTAGCACACTTCCTACATACTTTTATACATGTTTAACATTTTGATAATATATGATTAACGTCTTATCATATATATATTTTGATGTCTATTTGTTTCTACATATTGTACATTTTTGTGTACATATGAAATATTTTATTATACAGGTTAAAATTTCATGAAACATATGTTTTGATGTCCACTTTTTCATACACGTTGTACAATTTTTATATACATTTGAAGCATTTTTATATCTGTTTGACGTTATATAAATACATTATTAACATTTTCTTCAAATAAATGTCTTGATCACTGTTTTTTCATACACATTATACATTTTTCTTGTACATCAAAAACATTTTCTATACATGTTTAAAAAATTCAAATACAAGATTTACATCTTTTTAAAGAGCGATGATTACTTTAAAAACATAAAAAGGAAAATGAAAATAAAAACATAAGAGGAAAAAGAAACAGAAAGTACGAACAAAGGAAAAAAATATGTGAGACGTCATCCTTTCATATTGAGCCGGCCCAAAAAAAAGGCGAGCTATGGTCAGACTCAATAATATGGAACTTCCGCTGCACCTGCATAGACATTAGCTTGGCTTGCTTGTTCTGCGTGCGTGCCTCTTTCCATGAGATCACAGTTCGACTCCTGTGTACAATTTTTTTTTATTTCTAAAACGGACGACGTACAAAACTCCTCAGATGATGGCGTACAAAACACTTGCGTGACGAAAAAAAGTGAAGAAACGTTCCTCCCTTTAAATCAGGTAGAGATAGAGATAGTAGAGATTAGTTTTCATGGAAAGATGGACTAGATTAGGGCATGTACAATGGTTCTATCTTAGCAATGCCACGTAGGATAAATGATTAGGTGGAGGGAAGAGAAATAATAAGAGAATGCTTGTCTTCTCTTAATTAAGAGAAGGCAAGAGATAATCTCTTAGCACAATATATCTCACCATGTTTTTTGGAATAACTAATTATTGAAGATAAGGCTAAGAGATAACTCATTGTAGACATGTTTTTTTGTCATATCTAAATTACATGCAAGATTTAAGATAAGACTACCTTATCAACCATTGTACATGCCCTTAATCGCACCCACACGCACGGACGCAGCTATAGGGTCCCCTGTCTATCTCTTTCTCTCTCGAATTGTTGGGTCTCCTCTCTCGATCCCCAGGCGATCTCTTCACCCGGCCAGGGCCAGGTAATCAACCGGCTTTACCGCAATACGGAGCGTGCCAGCCGTCCGTGACGTCAAACTGATTACGAGTCGGCGGCAAGCAGAGCCCCGATCTATCGAAGCCATCCGTCTATCTCATCTCATACAGATAGATGGTCACGACTCACGAGCAGGTACGTAGCTAGGCCTACCTTAGCTTTGCTGGCTTGATCCGATCCGCCGCCGGCTTAGCCTTGCTTGCTTGGTCGATCATGTCGTCGGTTGTTTGCCCCTGGCCATTAGGCAGACCACCCAGCACAAGGAGGTATCGTCAGCCTCAGATCAAACAAGACCTCCTGCTGCACAGGATGGAACAAGGCGGCCAGAGCCAGACAGAAGATTATTCTTCCACCGCACGTGCAAACTTGAGAACCTTTTGCAGGATCTTCACAAGGGTACGTACTTAATACGACGTATTGCTACCCAGCTTCCAAAACCATTTTATATTACTCCCTCCGTCCCAAAATAAGTAACCGAGTAAAGTTAGTACAAACTCGAGTCACCTATTTTAGGACGGAGGGAGTATAATATACTTCCCCGTAAATTAATATAAAAACGTTTAGATCACAGTGTTTTGAATGAAATTCGCCATTAGTTGGGCCAAAAACTCAGGAAGTGATCAAATTTATACTCCCTCTGTTCCTTTTTAGTCCGCGTATAAGTTTTCGTCAAAGTCAAACTACACAAAGTTTGACCAAATTTATATTAAAAAATATGAACATCTACAATACTTAAACTATATAATATGAAAATACATTTCATGGTGCATCTGAAAATGTTGATTTCATGTTGTGAACGTTGATATTTTTTAATATAAAGTTAGTCAAACTATGCAAAGCTTGACTTTGACCAAACCTTATATGCAGACAAAAAAGAAACGGAGGGAGTAGCATAAACACGTTTAAGTGATCAACTTAGGGCATATGGAGCTATGATTAAAACAAATTCAGGAACGTTCTCTAGGCTTTGTTTCTAGTATTTTTAGTCATGAGAACCTCGAATGTTGAGGCTCACAATCTCGCAAAGAATGGTATTATTTTAGGGGTTGGTCGCCATGTCTGGTTAGGCCAACCCGAAGATCTTCTCTTCGTCCATGTAAATATTGTGACGTCTTAATAAAGCTTGCGAGTCCGTCTAAAAAAACTTAGGGCAACAAATTGATTGGGGAACGTAAAATCGTCCATGTGGCTGTCAGGTCGGATGCAGATTGTGTTTTTTTTATATATTACACTGTTAAGAGGGTTTTATTTTGTGTTCAACTCGTAAATATATGTATGATGGTGTTCGCAAAAAAATAATACTTCTCTTAGTAACAAAAAGGTCTTATATTTTGATACAAAGAGAGTAATATGTATGATGGGTTTTGGGGAGGCCAAATTTAGAACAACGCAACCAAATAATGTTGTAACTTGCTGAAGAGATTCTGTATTCTTAGCTGATTTCGAACCTTGTTGTAGTTGTACTATTATTTATTTTTGTCCTACTGCGTACCTAGTACTCACTCCGTTCCAACATAAATGTCTCAATCTTAATATAATTTTGTAGTAGAGTTAGTATAAAGTTGAGACACTTATTTTGGGACGGAGGGATCATATATGAACTGATCAATTCAACATATTTTGGTGCTTATATATTTAGTGGAATTTCACTTTTTTTTGCTAGGTAACTAAAGCGATCAACGGTATCGATTACTTCCAAAATAAATAAAATAATAGAATTGTGCTCTTTTTAATTAACGAATTGCAATTCTAGTACTCCTTCCGTCCCGTAATATAGTGTGTATTGCTTTTTTTTGGCAAAACTCAAGCTTCACAAAGTTTGAAAATTATCTATATCTGCAATATAGAGAAATTTATCTATACTATAATATCAAATATATATATCATAGGAAAATATTTTGCATGATGGTATTGATATGGTATTCCACTTGTTAATATATTTTTCTATAAAGTTGATAAAAATTTATCGGAAACACTAACGCCCACACGTGTGGGCGTTCTTCAACTCGCCCACACGCCTGGATGATCGTTGATTGTCTTTTGCACGAATCTTGACACGAAAAGATGGATTTGGTGTGCCACGTAGGACGGAGCTGGTGTGTGGGCGTTGGAGAGTTTGCCACACGCTCTGCATCACGCTGTTGCCAGCTGCGCTGTGTGGGCGAACTAGTTTCTGCCCACACAGCCACCACCTAGTCCATGCGTGTGTGGGCGAACTGATTTTCGCCCACACGACACTCCTACGTTGTGGATGACAACTGCAGTTACGCGAACGTGGCAACTAGGTAAACAAACATGGCAACTGTGATTCTTTTGCTAGACGGCAACTGCAGTTGCGCGTATGTGGCAACCAGATAAACACACATGGCAACTACGATTAACTGTACATGGCAAATATGGTTGGACCACACGTGGCAACTAAGTAAACACACATGGCAACTACTATTTGACCATGTGTGGCAAATAGTTAATCACACATGGCAACTACGGTTTGATTACACGCGGCAACTACCATAAATTAGACATGGCAACTATAGTTAATCAAAATAGATAGAGTTGTCATGCTTTTACAACTACACTTGCCGTCCCGGATAACTACATCTGCCAACCAGGATGGCAACTAAATCGTCATCCTGCGGGTACCTAACGTGCGCTAGGACGTGTAGTCATTTTTACTTCGTGCCCACACGCGGGTGAAAACGAGTAGTACTTGTTGGGCGTGTGGCACGAAGTAGCCGTACCCACACGTGTGGGCAATTCTAATATCCTCCCACACACAACCCGTGTGGGCTGCCTCCTACTCACACCATACACGGTGTGTGGCCAGATCCTTTTACGCCCACATGTGTGGGCGTTATCGGCGTCTAAAATTATATATTTATAGGAAACTTCCTCGTCCTTGTTTCCTTCGCTACTAAGCCAGCTCCACATCAACCGGCTCTCCTCTTCTCTCACAGCCAAATCCTCTCTCCCTCGCCTCGTCTCCGACGATTTTGCCTCTCAACAACGAATCCAGATCCGGTGGAGATCGACCTTGGAAGCCACGCTGGGAGGCACCAGCCACCAGGAGCAGGACGGCAGGAGGAGAGGCCCCAGCGGTGGATGAAACGCTGCAGATCGCTGGCGTCTCTGCCTCTCCCTCGCATGCCGCCTCCTCCACTCCCCTTCCCTCACAGCCCCACCCCCTCTCATCTCGTCTGCTACCCCTTTTTTCCTCTCAATACACTCAATAATGAATCCTGATCCGTGCAGATGGATGGCAGAGTCCCTATGGTCGATGGCGCCGGGGAGGAGGCAGAGCGGCAGGACGGGTTCTATGGGTGGAGCGGCGGCTGGAACGGGTCACCGGCGTGAGAGGGTGGAGTCCTTTCGTTTGGCCAGGTAAGCAGATATCTAGCTGGTGGTGAATTTTTGAAGATGGTGTGAAGCTAGTCCGGCTTGCTGTGCTGAAATTATTCCTACATTTGATATACATTCTGTGCAAGTGTCAGTTAATTCATTCACAACCCATTCATGATTCTTGTTTTTGATTGACTACGACATACTACAGAAATACTCCTATGATATGATTCTTATGCAGCTTCCCTTTTCTAACAGAAATATTCCTACACGCTACATCGCCCTTACTTTCAGAATGTCATACTATAGTTTGCATAGAGCGGGGCATGCTCAGTTTGGAGGCCAAGATGACACCAGATGGACCTTACTTTCAGAATGGCATATCGCTATCTATTATATTTTCTACTTCCTCTGTTCACTTTTATAAGACGTTTTATACAATTCAGACAGTGCCCAAAATAGTTCAAAGCTAGCTGTCCAAAACGTCTTATAAAAACGAACGGAGGGAGTAAATTTAACCTCTTGAAAGAATCACATCTACTGTATATTCTGATTCTACCGGCTTAATCAATAGTTGTGGATCCATATTCCTTGCAACACCGTTGATCTCTTGGTGCGGTGGCGCGAGGCCAACCTGGGTTTGCCGGGGTGATCTCCCTGTCACTGGACGAGGAGGTTGACAAGGACACCATGGTGGAACTTGGTGACGCAGACCACAGGAGGCAGGAGGAGGAGAAGAAGAAGAACCAGCGCAAGAAGAGGAGGAAGAAGCAGTGGAAGGAGGCCGCCACCGCAAACAAGGAGGTAAATGTTGCAGGCCTATGCTCAGCTCGTGACTATGCAGTATCATGTATTTATTTTAGCAAAAGAGGGTTTAGTAGCAATGTCATGTAGAATCACTTTAAATTGGAAGCTACTTTTTCATCTGCATCAAGTGTGAGCTCATTGGAAGTTTTTTTTATGTGTGGATCTAGAGGAGCATGCCCGTTGCTTTTCTTTGGTAATGCTATTGTATTGCTACGGTCATTTGTTTAACTATGCCTTACTAGGATTCAATGGTCAATACTATCCAATTTTCTTTTTTTTGCAGACAATATAAATGCAAGCATGTTGTTTCCTGTGCAAAACGCACATACTTTTTGGTTTTGTGAAAATCAAAATGATGCAATGTTTTTGTTTTCACCCATTAAAAGTTAGTGAAACATGTGCGTGCACACTGAAACATTCACGAACTGAATAGCGAATTGAAAACCTTGCATGTGTAGTACAACTAATTTTATCTTAGTGACTCGACATCTGTGTTTGATCTTCATGGAGCTGCAGTTGATGAATATATGCCTTTGATCAACAATTATGCAGTACGATTTCTGCTTGTATTGACATCAGTTCTTTCTTTGCACAATTATTAGTTTTGCTGAACACCACAAGATTTGTTTTATGTTTCTTCTTTTTTATGATCCATGTAGCTATTGCAAGATAAGTACCCTCGAAATAGAACTTCATTGTTGTTGCCTCCAGTTCAAAAACAGCAAGGTACATCATGTAGATTGATAGCCAGCTAATATATTGACGACCTACCATCCTCCATAAGTTCATCCATCTACGTGTGGGTAAATAATATAGAAAGAACAATCTTAACCTATTAGAGAATTCAGGAATACCTAATTTCTGGAACACACATAAGGTCATCCATCTAGGTGTGGATAAATAATACACATAGAACAATGTTAACCTATTTAGAGAATTCAAGAATTGCTAATTTCTGGAACACACATGCTCTTTGTCAGCTGAAATAGAAAAGCATCACGATATGCAATCTGCTACTCAAAGTAAAGAAAGACGAGCATAAATGAGTTTTATGTTTTGCTATGTTATATGCATTCAATTAATTACTGTTTGTATAAGAGCTATGCCTAAAACTGGAGTGAATTGCTGAAACTGATCATTTAGAAAGCATAATGAATTTGAATATGCAAAACTCCACCGATATTTAACTATTATTCTAAGTTTTTGTGTGCAAGGTCTTGCTGCTTGAAAAACTAATTCTACTGTCATCAACAAGTTGTGAGTGTTATGTGCATAAGAAGTTAACAATAAATTTTTTCTTGTCTATATCTTCTTACAGATATCACATCTGGTTCCAAATTGGTGCTGTGATGTATGCTTCAAGAATTGAAGATCGACACGGTGGCTGAGGGTTGTGTGTTGGCTGTCAGGGCTAGCTGTAGCGGAGGCGACAGCGGCCATTGCTAGCTAGAGGTATTGGCATCGTCGGTGGCACACTGCAAACACAGGAGGCATGGTCGGAGGCAACAAAGAAGGAACTCTCTAAAGTATAGTATGAATCTCTCCCTGCACTATTAGCTTGATTTACTTGGTTATCTAGGTCACAGAGCATGTCACTGCTGTTACATGTTTCACTTCACTGTTTTTTTTCCTTTTTGTAGAGATGATTTCAGTACTCTATCAGTGTGATGTTAATTAGCACCAAGATGCATGTGTCACTCGTTCGATCAAGTGTGTGATGAATTTTGTATTTTGTTCCTGGTGATCTGAAATCCCGGTTTTGTCTCGGCTAAATGTTGCTTAATATACACCTGATATTTTGAATCTGATGCAATAACAATAGATAATGTAAACAGGAAAGTGAAAGTGGCG
The DNA here is from genome assembly GCA_021437245.1 of Aegilops speltoides. NCBI lineage: Eukaryota > Viridiplantae > Streptophyta > Magnoliopsida > Poales > Poaceae > Aegilops > Aegilops speltoides. The sequence continues at coordinate 470,601,191 of CM038143.1, read as the reverse complement.
CCTCCCACCACCGCTTAGCTTTCTCTCACGAGGCGCCACCAGGTGGCGACCCAACCGCTAGTATTATATGAAGGGAGGGAGTATCTTCAATTCGCTAATCGATATATGTACTCACCTCTAGGTTCTCCTCCTTTTCTTTTCTTTTCTTTTCTTTTCAGTGTTTTACTCCGCTGGCCGGCGTGGCTTTGGTGGTATATCTCTTCATGCCGACAGGGTACCTGTTGACCCAAGATGATTAAAACTAGCTATATTCCATAAATTTCTTACTCATGGAGTGTGTCGATCTAGCTCAATTTTTTGGCTATAATTTCTCAATGTTCTCTTAGTAAAAAGTTCCCCGGTCATGTGCAAGCCAGAAAGGTGTGTATATGATTGTTATTCCTTTCAAATTTATCTTTTCCGATCAACCAACACTAGCATAACACTTTCATATAGAAGAAAAAGAGGTTATATGTACGGAGGTGCCAAGTTTTTGAAAGGAACTTGCCGAAAGTCCTTATGTCCACACAAAAAAAACTACGAATTCTTTGGTCAATACCCTCGCTGGTGTGGGCCTGAATGAAGGCCATCTCCCTCTAGTTGATGTCCTCGAAAGCGAGGGCTGCCACCAGAAAATGAGTGAGGTGTGTTCCCCTAAAAATGCGAAAAATATTTCAAAGCATACGGAGGAGCATTGTGTTTTGCTCTTGTTTCTTCTTAGACGCGGAGGTTAACATCGAGCCCCACTATTCAATCTCCCCAGGCAGAATTGTTGGGCTTCTGGGACGGTTTCACCTGTCCATTCCTTTATATTGCTCCAGGAAGTCTTTGAGAATGGACATGTCTTCAAAAGCTGCATTGCGGTTTCTGACTCTTGCAGGCAAAACTGACATCTAGGGTCCTGTGGCCACCCACAAATATCTAGCATGTAGACCGTCATGGCTTTCCCATGAAGCATCAACCAAGAAGATAATTTACATTTAGGCTCCGTCAAGACATGATTGATGCCGACCTACTCACAAGTGGATGAGTATTTCTTTTTAATTTTTTTAGAGAATTGTTAGTCACTAAATTTGAGATTAGTTTCTCTTTCATCGGCATTTTATATTGCCATGTAAACAAGTTATCTCAACTACTCCCTCCGTTCCTAAATATAAATCTTTTTAAAGATTCCAATATGGACTACATACAGAGCAAAGTGAGTGAATCTACACTCTAAAATATGTCTATATACATCTGTATGTAGTTTATATCAAAATCTCTAAAAAGACTTATATTTAGGAACGGAAGGGTAGGTTAAATAATTTTCTTGTAAGTGGTGTTTATTTGGCTCAATCCTTTCTGCTTATACTATCTCAATGCTTGTTTAGGCAATATATTATTATTATTCCTTTGGAGGCATATTTAGTCCCTATTCTACAAAAGATCTTATTTTGGGTCATAATTCTTTCTAAAGTGTGTCACCGGTGGTCCAAGCTCGCCAGAAACTTCTAGCGAGACCTAGGGAACCCTCGCGTCAAGCAGAGTGCGAGATGGGCCGACCCAGGTGCGTTGGAGGCCACAACCTCATTTTTTTTGTTTTTTTGTTTTTGTTTATACTTTCAAATATACTAAATAAAATATATACAAAAATACTTTACATAAAAAATTAGAAAACCAAATGCTAAATGTGTATAAAGAAATTGTTTCTCATGTATACGAAAAAATAAACAATGTGTGTCAAAAAAGTTGATCGTGTCTTACGGAATATTAATCAAGCATTTTAAAAATGAATAAAAGTATTTGTAAGATGTGTATAGAAAACATGTTGCACATGTATTGAAAAATGCTAAACTTGTATTTAAAAAAAATGTTAATCAAGCATTTGAAAAATGTTAAATGTGTATAGAAAAATGTCAATCATGTATTAACAAAATTGTAAATCTTGTATTGGAAAAATGCGAATCAACCATTTGAAAATGACCATGTATTAAAAAATGTTAATCTTGTACTTGAAAAATGTTAATCAAGCATTTGGAAAAAGAAAATAAGTATATATAAAAATATTTACTATGTACTAAAAATGTTAATCTTGTATTTAAAAATGTTAATAAAGAATTTAAAATGTGTATAGAAAAAATGTTGACTGTGTACTGAAAAATGTTAAATTCGTATTTAAAAATGTTAAACATGTATTAGAAAAATGTTTTTGACGTATGCAAAAAATGTAGAATGGAAACCAAAAGAAACAAAGAAAAAAACATTGAAAACCGAAAAAAGCAAAGAAAACCAAAGAATAACGTTGAAAAGAAAACCAAAGAACCAAGTGCAAAAAATGGAAACTGATGAAACTGATAAAGAAACCGATGTGTTATACGTTTAGTCCCAAAATGATAGGTATACAAGAGTGGTATAATACGAATGTGATAGATACTGATAAGTCCTCGAAAAGGTGAGGATGAGGTTCATGGTATTGTTCTAAAAAAATAGAAGGGGTAATGTTTCTATCCTTTACCACACTTGTGCTTCAGAGTAGCACCATGTTCTTCATATAAAGAGTCTCCATCATTTGTCACTTTCATATACTAGTGGGAATTTTTACATTATAGAACTCGTTTTGTATATTTCGATGACGATTTTCCTCAAATGCCGAGGTCTTCATGAGCAAGCAATTTGGATGCACACCCACTTAATTTCATATAGAGAGCTTTCATATACTTATAGCTTTAGTGCATCCGTTGCATGGCAATCCCTACTCCTCGCATTGATATCAACTGTAAGGCCTCTCCATTGCCTAACGACCCCCCTCGTTGATGCGAGACTTTCTCAAGTTTTTGTCTTCCATTATAAACCCCTACCATCATTCTCTAACCATCCAAAGTGCTAAGTCCATGGCTCACGCTCATGTATTGAGTGGAGTTGAAAAAGCCGAAGCGAGAAAAATTATGATACAATTGCTTGGTATGGCACCGGGGTGTTCATGATTTATACTTTATGCTAGGAAGACCGAGCTATGCCATGCTTACATGATTAAATGAGTAGGGATAACGTCCTTTAGCATTGTTTATTTTGAAGAGTGGTGATTATTTTCTAGCATTCTTACATATTATCATTTTATATTTATTAAGTCATCGACTACCAACACTCATACCCAAATGATTACATGATTAAGAAATGTTAGGTAGCATTTCACAGAAAAAAATAAATTCTATTTGTATCATTTACCTACTCGAGGACGAGCATAAATTAAGCTTGGGGATGTTGATACGTCTCCAACATAACTATAATTTTTTATTATTTCATGCTTTATATGTCATTTTATATTATCAATCTTGTATGTTGTATATGTCATTTTATATTTTTTTATGGACTAACCTATTAACTCAGTGCCCAACATCAGTTCCATTTTTCTGTATATTTTTGGTTTTCCAGAAAGTCTATACCAAACAAAGTCCAAACACGATAAATTTTTTTGACGATTTTTCCTAGGCAAGAAGAGACCCTGAAAGCTTCGGGAGGAGGCCAGAAGAATCGTGATGGAGCGATAAGGCAGAGGGGCGCGCCCAGGTGCCTGTGTGGTGCCCTTGTGGCTCCGTTTGACCTAATTCTAGTCCTGTAAATTCCCATATATCCAGAAACCCTCAAGGGAGGTCCCGAAACAATTCTTCCGCCGGCGCAAGCGTCTATTCTTCCGTGATCCCATATGGAGGCCTTTTTTATACTCTGTTGGAGGGGGAAACCCTTGGAGAGGCAATATTCATTGACCTTGTTGTTGGGAAATATAGTAGAAAATAAAACAAAAATCATCCTACGGTCAACCAGGAACACTATGAAGATGTAATAACGGTTTTGATCAGAACATTACAAACTCTGAGTTGCAGCGAAGGAAGGCGAGTCGGCGTAGATCGTACTTGCAGTCCCTCGAACCATTCACGAGCGATCCCTCGAATGGAAGACTGAAAACATGGCCTCTCCATAGATCTAACTCTAATTGGATCAACTAGAACTAGAACTAGAGAACTTGAGGAGGCTCCAAAACTTGTGTATCCATAAGTGCCCAAAACCATTAGTATATGTAGGTTGGAGGAGGGAAGAGGGGACGCCACAAGGGGGAAGGTCCCCTCCCCCCTTAGTCCGGCCATGAGGTGGGGGAATCCCCCTCTGATTCGGCCTCCCCCTTCCTTCTCCAAGAAGAAAGGGGCACCACCTCCTATTGGGCCCAAGTGGCCCAATATCCTTTCCGCCACTTGGCCTTTTAAGTCGCATTGGTATTTAAATAAATATAAAAACCTCCTAACTATTATTAGAGCCTTTTATTACTAATTTTACATCTTCGGAAACATTTTCCACCTATATATTATTTATCGGTATTACCCGGTAAATCCTGAAAACCTTTCGGTGACCCCGAAACACTTATGGTTCCTCTCGAAACTATTTCATAACATTTCCTCATTACTCCTCTCCTATTAACACTCAACAAATCTTGATAACCTTATGCTTGTGATCTTGATAACCTTATTTTTGTTCAATGACTGAACCGTGGACATTCGATCTGTATGAGTACAAGAATGACATTCGAGTGAACCTTTTGTTATCATGTGTTATTCCTTTTGCTTCGCGGTACTCTACAAACCAGACGTGAGATATATCGATATCCTATTGATTCATACACAAACTCACTTTACCGGTCTCCCCATTATCAGTTTTGTTCTTCTTTCTCGCTGACATATTTCGGCATCCCCGTGACCTAGTCACCTGTGTATATATGGCCAAACGATGATGGATGTCGTAACTAAAGGAAATATGCCCTAGAGGCAATAATAAAGTTATTATTTATTTCCTTATTTCATGATAAATGTTTATTATTCATGCTAGAATTGTATTAACCGGAAACATAATACATGTGTGAATACATAGACAAACATAGTGTCACTAGTATGCCTCTACTTGACTAGCTCGTTTATCAGAGATGGTTATGTTTCCCAGCCATGGACAAAAGAGTTGTCATTTGATTAACGGGATCACATCATTAGGAGAATGATGTGATTGACTTGACCCATTCCGTTAGCTTAGCACTTGATCGTTTAGTATGTTGCTATTGCTTTCTTCATGACTTATACATGTTCTGTAACTATGAGATTATGCAACTCCGTTTACGGAGGAACACTTTGGGTACTACCAAATGTCACAACGTAATCGGGTGATTATAAAGGAGTACTACAGGTGTCTCGAAGGTACATGTTGAGTTGGCGATTTCGAGATTAGGTTTTGTCACTCCGATTGTCGGAGAGGTATCTCTGGCCCTCTCGGTAATGCACATCATTATAAGACTTGCAAGCAATGTGACCAATGAGTTGGTTACGGGATGATGCATTCTGAGCGACTAAAGAGACTTGCGGTGACGAGATTGAACTAGGTATTGGATACCGACGATCGAATCTCGGGCAAGCAACATACCGATGACAAAGGAACAACGTATGTTGTTATGCGGTTTGACCGATAAAGATCTTCGTAGAATATGTAGGAGCCAATATGGGCATCCAGGTCCTGCTATTGGTTATTGACCGAGAATAGTTCTAGGTCATGTCTACATAGTTCTCGAACCCGTAGGGTCCGCACGCTTAAGGTTTCGATGACAGTTATATTATGAGTTTATGAGTTTTAATGTACCGAAGGAGTTCGGAGTCCCGGATGAGATCGGGGACATGACGAGGAGTCTCGAAATGGTCGAGACGTAAAGATCGATATATTGGACGACTATATTCGGAGTTCGGAAAGGTTCCGAGTGATTTGGGTATTTTTGAGTCTGGGAGAGTTACGGAATTCGCCGGGAGAAGTATTGGGCCTTATTGGGCCTCGGGAAAGAGAGAGGGCTGCCTAGGGCAGGCGCGCCCCATGGCCTAGTCCGAATTGGACTAGGGGAGGCCGCACCCCTCCTTCCTTCCCTCTCTCTTCCCTTCCTTGTCTCCTACTCCTAATACATGGAAGGACTCCTAGTTGGACTAGGAAGGGGAATCCTACTCGGTGGGAGTAGGACTCCCCATGGCGCGCCATAGTAGAGGGCCGGCCTCCTCCTCCCTCCCTCCTATATATACGGGGGCAGGGGGCACCCCATGGACACACAAGTTGATCTACGGATCGTTCCTTAGCCGTGTGCGGTGCCCCCCCTCCACCATATTCCACCTCGGTCATATCGTCGCGGAGTTTAGGCGAAGCTCTGTGCCGGTAGAACATCATCATCGTCACCACGCCGTCGTGCTGACGGAACTCATCTCCGGAGCTCGGCTGGATCGGAAGCCGGAGATCGTCATCGAGCTGAACGTGTGCAGAACTCGGAGGTGCCGTACGTTCGGTACTTGGATCGGTCGAATCGTGAAGACGTACGACTACATCAACCGCGTTGTCATAACGCTTCCGCTTACGGTCTCACGAGTGCGTGGGCGAACACTCTCCCTCTCGTTGCTATATCATCACCATGATCTTGCGTGTGCGTAGGAAATTTTTGAAATTACTCGTTCCCCAACAAATGGCATCCGAGCCTAGGTTTTATGCGTTGATGTTATATGCACGAGTAGAACACAAATGAGTTGTGGACGATATAAGTCATCCGCCTACCAGCATGTCATACTTTGGTTCAGCGGTATTGTTGGATGAAGCGGCCCGGACCGACATTACGCCAGACGCTTACGCGAGACTGGTTTTACCGCCGTGCTTTGCACACGGTGACTAGCGGGTGTCGGTTTCTCCAACTTTAGTTGAACCGAGTGTGGCTACGCCGGTCCTTGTGAAGGTTAAAACGGAGTCTATTTGACAAACTATCGTTGTGGTTTTGATGCGTAGGTAAGAACGGTTCTTGCTAAGCCCGTAGCAGCCACGTAAAATTTGCAACAACAAAGTAGAGGACGTCTAACTTGTTTTTGCAGGGCATGTTGTGATGTGATATGGTCAAGACGTGATGCTATATTTTATTGTATGAGATGATCATGTTTTGTAACCGAAGTTATCGGCAATGGCGAGGAGCCATATGGTTGTCGCTTTATTGTATGAAATGCAAGCATACTGTAATTGCTTTACTTTATCACTAAGCGGTAGCGATAGTCGAGAAGCAATAGATGGCGAAACGACAACGATGCTACGATGGAGATCAAGGTGTCGCGCCGGTGGCGATGGTGATCACGACGGTGCTTGAAGATGGAGATCACAAGCACAAGATGATGATGACCATATCATATCACTTATATTGATTGCATGTGATGTTTATCCTTTATGCATCTTATCTTGCTTTGATTGACGGTAGCATTTTAAGATGATCTCTCACTAAATTATCAAGAAGTGTTCTCCCGAGTATGCACCGTTGCGAAAGTTCTTCGTCTTTGAGACACCACGTGATGATCGGGTGTGATAGGCTCTACGTTCAAATACAACGGTGCAAAATAGTTGCACATGCGGAATACTCAGTTATACTTGACGAGCCTAGCATATCTGAGATATGGCCTCGGAACACGGAGACCGAAAGGTCGGCGTGAATCATATAGTAGATATGATCAACATAGTGATGTTCACCATTGAAAACTACTCCATCTCACGTGATGATCGGACATGGTTTAGTTGATTTGGATCACGTGATCACTTAGATGACTAGAGAGATGTCTGTCTAAGTGGGAGTTCTTAAGTAATATGATTAATTGAACTTAAATTTATCATGAACTTAGTCCCGATAGTATTTTGCAAATTATGTTGTAGATCAATAGCTTGCGTTGTTGCTTTCATATGTTTATTTTGATATGTTCCTAGAGAAAATGTATTGAAAGATGTTAGTAGCAATGATGCGGATTGGATCCGTGATCGAGGTTTATCCTCATTGTTGCCTGTAAGAATTATGTCCTTGATGCACCGCTAGGTAGCAGACCTATTGCGAGAGCGGTCTGCGGCGTTATGAGCGTTTGGCTAGCTCAATATGATGACTACTTGATAGTTTAAGTGCACCATGCTTAACGGCTTAGAATCGGGACTTCAAAGACGTTTTGAGCGTCATGGACCATATGAGATGTTCTAGGAGTTGAAGTTAATATTTCCAAGCAAACACCGAGTTGAGAGATATGAAGTCTCCAACAAGTTCTATAGCTAAAAGATGGAGGAGAATCGCTCAACTAGTGAGCATGTGCTCGATATCTGGGTACTTCAATCGCTTAAATCAAGTGGGAGTTAATCTTCCGAGATAAGATAGTGATTGATGAATTCTCTAGTCACCATCACTAAGTTACTAGAACTTCGTGATGAACTATAGTATGCAAGGGATGACGAAAACGATTCCCGAGCTCTTCATGATGTTGAAATCGACGAAGGTAGAAATCAAGAAAGAGCATCAAGTGTTGATGATTGACAAGACCACTAGTTTCAAGAGAAGGGCAAAGGGAAAGAAAGGGAACTTCAAGTGGAAAGACAAGCAAGTTGTCACTCCTGCAAAGAAGCCCAAAGCTAGACCATAGCCTGAAACTGAGTGTTTACACTGCAAAGGAAATGGTCACTGGAAGCGGAAATGCCCTGAATATTTGGTGGATAAGAAGGATGGCAAAGTGAACAAGGGTATATTTGATATCTGATTATTGATGTGTGCCTTACTAGTGTTTATAGTAGCCCTGAGTATTTGATACATGTTAGGTTGCTAAGATTAGTAACTCTAAACAGGAGTTCAGAATAAGCAGAGACTAGTTGAAGGAAAGTGACGATAAGTGTTGGAAGTAGTTCCAAGATTGATATGATCATCATCGCACACTCCCTATACTTTCGGGATTAGTGTTAAACCTAAATAAATGTTATTTGGCGTTTGCGTTGAGCATGAATATGATTTGATCATGTTTATTGCAATACGATTATTCATTTAAAGTCGAGAATAATTGTTGTTCATTTACATGAATAAAACCTTCAATGGTCATACACCCAATGAAAATAGTTTATTGGATCTCGATCGTAGTGATATACATATTCATAATATTGATGCCAAAAGATGCAAAGTTAATAATGATAGTGCAACTTATTTGTGGCATCGCCGTTTGGGTCATACCGATGTAAAGCGCATGAAGAAACTCCATAAAGATGGATTTTGGAATCACTTGGTTATGAATCATTTGATGCTTGCGAACCGTGCCTTTTGGGCAAGATGACTAAAACTCCGTTCTTGAAACAATGGAACGAAGCTCTTGACTTGTTGGAAATAATACATACCGATGTATGCGAGACCAATGAGTATGAATGCTCGTGGCAAGTATCATTATTTTCTGACCTTCACAAGATGATTTGAGCAGATATGGGTATATCTACTTGATGAAACATAAGTCTGAAATAGTTGAAAGGTTCAAAGAATTTCAGAGTGAAGTGGAAAATCATCGTAACAAGAAAATAAAGTTTCTGCGATTTGATCGCAGAGACAAATATTTGAGTTACGAGTTTGGTCTTCAATTAAAACAATGTGGAATAGTTTCACAGCTCACGCCACCTGGAACACCACAACGTTATGGTGTGTCGGAACGTCATAATCATACTTTATTTTGATATGGTGCGATCAATGATATCTCTTACCGATTTACCAATATCATTTTGGGGTTATACATTAGAGACAGCTGCATTCACGTTTAAAAGGGCACCATCTAAATCCGTTGAGACGACACTGTATGAACTATGGTTTAGCAGTAAACCTAAGCTGTCGTTTCTTAAAGTTTGGGGCTGCGATGCTTGTGTGAAAAAGTTTCATCCTGATAAGCTCAGACCCAAATCGGAGAAGTGCGTCTTCATAGAATACCCAAAGGAAACTATTGGGTACACCTTCTATCACAGATCTGAAGGCAAGATTTTCGTTGCTAAATTCGGATCCTTTCTAGAGAAGGAGTTTCTCTCGAAAGAAGTGAGTGGAAGGAAAGTAGAACTTGATGAGATAACTGTATCTACTCCCTTATTGGAAGGTAGTTCATCACGAGAACCGGTTCCCATGACAACTACACCAATTAGTGAGGAAGCTAATGATATTGATCATGAAACTTCAGATCAAGTTACTACAGAACCTCGTAGGTCTTCCAGAGTAAGATCCGCACCAGAGTGGTGTAGTAATCATGTTCTGGAAGTCATGTTACTAGACCATGATGAACCTACGAACTATGAGGAAGCGATGATGAGCCCAGATTCGCGAAATGGCTCGAGGCCATAAAATCGAGATATGATCCATGTATGAGAACAAAGTATGGACTTTGATTGACTTGCTCGATGATCGACAAGCCATGTTAAATGAATGGATCTTCAAGAGGAAGACGGACAACGATAGTAGTATTACTATCTACCAAGCTCGACTTGTTGCGAAAGGTTTTCAACAAGTTCAAGGTGTTGAATACGATGAGATTTTCTCACTCGTATCGATGCTTAAGTCTGTCTCGAATCATGTTAGCAATTGCCACATTTTATGAAATCGGCAAATGGATGTCAAAACTGCATTCCTTAATGGATTTATTAAAGAAGAGTTGTATATGATGCAACCGAAGGTTTTGTCAATCCTAAAGGTGCTAACAAAATGTGCAAGCTCCAATGATCCATCTATGGACAGTGCAAGCATCTCGGAGTTGGAATATACGCTTTGATAAGTTGATCAAAGCATATAGTATTATCTGAGCTTACGGTGAAGCTTTGTATTTACAAGAAAGTGAGTGGGAGCACTACAACATTTCGATAAGTATATGTGAATGACATATTGCTAATCGGAACTAATGTAGAATTATTCTGCAATGCATGAAAGGATACTTGAATAAGAGTTTTCGAAGAAAGACCTCAGTAAAGCTGCATATATATTGAGCATCAAGATCTATTGAGATAGATCAAGACGCTTGATAAGATTTTTCAATGAGTACATACCTTGACAAGATTTTGAAGTAGTTCAAAATGGAACAGTCAAAGAAAGAGTTCTTGCCTGTGTTGCAAAGGTATGAAATTGAGTAAGACTCAAATCCCGACCACAGCAGAAATTAGAAAGAGAATGAAAAGTCATTCCCTATGCCTCAGTCATAGGTTCTATAAAGTATGCTATGCTATGTACTGGACCTATTGTATACCTTGCTCGAATTTAGCAAGGAGTACAATAGTGATCTAGGAGTAGATCATGGACATTGGTCAAGAATATCCTTAGTAAGGACTAAGGAGATATTTCTCGATTATGGAGGTGATAAAAGAGTTTGTTGTAAAAGTTACATCGATGCAAACTTTTACACCGATCCGATGACTCTAAGTCTCAACCGGATACATATTGAAAGTGGGAGCAATTAGCTAGAGTAGCTCCGTGCGAGCATTGTGGACATAAAATATTTGCAAAATACATACGGCTCAATGTGACAGAGACCGTTGGTGAGCTTCTCTCACAAGCAAAACATGATCACACCTTAGTACTCTTTGGGTGTTAATCACATAGCGATGTGAACTAGATTATTGACTCTAGTAAACCCTTTGGATGTTGGTCACATGATGATGTGAACTATGGGTGTTAATCATATCTGAGATATGAATATTGGTGTTAAATCACATGGCGATGTGAACTAGATTATTGACTCTAGTGCAAGTGGGAGACTCAAGGAAATATGCCCTAGAGGCAATAATAAAGTTATTATTTATTTCCTTATTTCATGATAAATGTTTATTATTCATGCTAGAATTGTATTAACCGGAAACATAATACATGTGTGAATACATAGACAAACATAGTGTCACTAGTATGCCTCTACTTGACTAGCTCGTTTATCAGAGATGGTTATGTTTCCCAGCCATGGACAAAAGAGTTGTCATTTGATTAACGGGATCACATCATTAGGAGAATGATGTGATTGACTTGACCCATTCCGTTAGCTTAGCAATTGATCATTTAGTATGTTGCTATTGCTTTCTTCATGACTTATACATGTTCCTCGTAACTATGAGATTATGCAACTCCGTTTACGGAGGAACACTTTGGTACTACCAAACGTCACAACGAATCGGGTGATTATAAAGGAGTACTACAGGTGTCTCCGAAGGTACATGTTGAGTTGGCGTATTTCGAGATTAGGTTTTGTCACTCCGATTGTCGGAGAGGTATCTCTGGGCCCTCTCGGTAATGCACATCATTATAAGCCTTGCAAGCAATGTGACCAATGAGTTGGTTACGGATGATGCATTACTGAGCGAGTAAAGAGACTTGCGGTGACGAGATTGAACTAGGTATTGGATACCGACGATCGAATCTCGGGCAAGTCACATACCGATGACAAAGGGAACAACGTATGTTGTTATGCGGTTTGACCGATAAAGATCTTCGTAGAATATGTAGGAGCCAATATGGGCATCCAGGTCCCGCTATTGGTTATTTACCGAGAATAGTTCTAGGTCATGTCTACATAGTTCTCGAACCCGTAGGGTCCGCACACTTAAGGTTTCGATGACAGTTATATTATGAGTTTATGAGTTTTAATGAACCGAAGGAGTTCGGAGTCTCGGATGAGATCGGGGACATGACGAGGAGTCTCGAAATGGTCGAGACGTAAAGATCGATATATTGGACGACTATATTCGGAGTTCGGAAAGGTTCCGAGTGATTCGGTATTTTTGGAGTCTGGGAGAGTTACGGGAATTCGCCGGGAGAAGTATTGGGCCTTATTGGGCCTGCGGAAAGAGAGAGGGCTGCCTAGGGCAGGGCGCGCGCTCATGGCCTAGTCCAAATTGGACTAGGGGAGGGCCGCACCCTCCTTCCTTCCCTTCTCTCTTCCCTTCCTTGTCTCCTACTCCTAATACATGGAAGGACTCCTAGTTGAACTAGGAAGGGGAATCCTACTCCGGTGGGAGTAGGACTCCCATGGCGCGCCATAGTAGAGGGCTGACCTCCTCCTCCCTCCCTCCTATATATACTGGGCGGGGGCACCCCATGGACACACAAGTTGATCTACGGATCGTTCCTTAGCCGCAGCGGTGCCCCTCCACCATATTCCACCTCGGTCATATCGTCGCGGAGTTTAGGCGAAGCTCGTGCAGTAGAACATCATCATCGTCACCACGCCCGTCGTCTTGTGGAACTCATCTCCGAGCTCGGCTGGATCGGAGGCCGGAGATCGCCATCGAGCTGAACGTGTGCGATACTCGGAGGTGCCGTACGTCGGTACTTGGATCGGTCGAATCGTGAAGACGTACGACTACATCAACCGCGTTGTCATAACGCTTCCGCTTACGGTCTACGAGGGTACGTGGACGAACACTCTCCCCTCTCGTTGCTATATCATCACCATGATCTTGCGTGTGCGTAGGAATTTTTTTGAAATTACTACGTTCCCCAACAGTAACACCGAGAGGTCCCTAATAATATCTCTCCATTATTGGAGGAGCAGATCCCACTCTTGAGCTATCTAGCCTCTTGTCAAACTTTTCGATGAATATGTAAGTTATCGTTATGATCACCGTGTTACAAATAACGTTTGTGCAACCCCAAAGTCCACTGTACAGTAAGAAGAGACTAAGATCTCTTATGGTCTAAGGAACTAAATCACACTTTAATACTCCGTGTCATAACAATTGACTTGTGACAATTATATATCAAAGTATAACAAACAAATTTGGGTCGATTCAATATGATTGTTCTTCCAATGTCATATTATCAAAGTTGTTTTAGGACTATCGTTACACTTAACGATATTCTAAGATCCGGAAAACATGATCACCAACAACACTTGAGCTAGTCTTAGAGGCGAGACTAGGAATCATATTTTACCGTTTGTCATTTCACACGTTCATATGAGTTTTACACTGAATCGCATATTCCAGGATCATATCGGTTATAGAATGAAATATAAACTCTTAATTATAAACATGAAACATAATAATACAATATTATTGCCTCTAGGACATATTTCCAATACGTGTTGCCTCCATGATGATGTGTGAGTAGTTCCTACAGGACCCACAGGTCCATAGCAGTAGATAGATGGTTCTCCCTCCCTCTCTCTCTCTCTCTCTCTCTCTCTCTCTCTCTCTCTCTCTCTCTCTCTCTCTCTCTCTCTTCAATCCAATGATCTCATCTGAGATCAATCCGATTTAAAATTTTGCGATGTGTTTGTTGGGATCCGATGAATCGTTTGTTTATGATCATATTATTCATTGTAAGTATTTGAGTCTTTTTAAATTTATTTATGTGTGATTTTATAGCCTTGTATTTCTTTTTGATCTATCTATCTCCTTTGGCCAATTAGATTGATTTTTTTTCAGTGCGAGAGGTGCTTGGTAGTAGGTTCAATCTTGTGGTGTGCTTACTCTATGACAGGAGGAGTTACAAGGCACATATTTGTATTATTGCTACTAAGACTAAAACAACGGGGTTCGAATATATTATTTGATCTTACTTTGTCTATATTATCTCATTATGCTTCAACATTACTCTGTTTGTTATGAACTTAATACTTTGAGATGCATGCTGGATAGTGGTCTTGGGGTGAAGTAATGGTAGTAGATGCAGATGGATGTTGGTCCACTTGTCTCGGATGTAATGCCTATATATTGATCATGCCATAAAGAATCATCATAACTATGCGCTATTTTATCAATTGCCCTACAATAATTTGTTTACCCACTGTTGCTATGCTTATGAGAGACCTCTAGTGAGCGCTATGACCCCGGGGTCCATTCACTTTATATTTACTAAAACTCTAAAAAATACTTGTTGTCATTTATTTATTTTTATTTAATTTATCTACCACTATCAGATTTAATCCTTACAATTGATGAGTACAAGGGGATTGACAACCCTCTTTCCCGTGTTGAGTGCAAGCATTTGCTTTGTGTCTGTGCAGGTACCGCTTATCTTATTTCTGTGGTGTCTCCTATTGGTTCGATAATCATTGGTTCTTAACTGAGGGAAATACGGACTATCTGCTACTATACTACATCACCCTTCATCTTCGGAAAAATCTCAACGCCAATCACAAGTAGCAGCGGCCGTGCGCGCGACGGCGAGGTCCACAACCATCGCGACCTGCATCACCAATCTCGACCAGTGCGGGCTCCCCTCTCGCCTTCGGCGTCCAATGCGTGCCAGGAGAGCTCCGTCATGCGGGCGGACTTTTAGGGAGAGGAGGATTTTTTTTGGGAAAATACCTCGTCTAACGCCATCAAATGTCAACCGTTATGCCACATCAGCTTTTGCGGATCCCACTTGTCATAATTGTCATGGGCCAAAGCCATTAACTAGTGCTTTTTTGCCCATTAATAGGCACAACATTAGTGTTTTTTGGCACAAACTATAGAAATGTGGTTCCTGCAATCCTAGCCTTCATTGTCGGTGGGTTCTGCAATTCATTGATCTTCATACCGTGCATATTTAGTGTTGTAAATCCTGATGCATTTCTGACTTGGTGAATATTTTAAAAATAATAATTAAAAAAACCTAAAATTGTACTTAGTTTGGAACTGAGGGTTCTCAATGCAAAGTGAGTGCGGACAGGGTAAGACGACCGACGTACTAAAACGAACGTACGACGGTCGACATATCTTTCCCTACTAATAAAGCACGGAGTGCTTCTGGTCGTACATCGTCATCTTTTTTTACCGTAGTTTCTTCCGCACGTAGCTTATCTTATGTTGACCCTCGCTTTCCGCTTGATCCGTTTATGGTACGTCCCCTCCTCCTTCCTATCGCCTCTGGCTGGGCCTTTCTGGCGCCCCAGGTGGGCCTACGCGCGCACACAAATTGGCCCAATTAATCCAGCTCACCTATCCAATTTAAGGCAAAAATACTTGCTGGTGACAATTGCCTCAAAAAAAAAAAACTTGCTGGTGACAAGACTCGAACTCGGAACCTAACGGCCAGCAAAAACAACACGGCCAACCAAGCTAGCATGTGTTATTTGTAAAAAAATACAAATTGATTCAGATAATAAATAGTCCCACCTCGCTTTTTTACATCCAAACTACTCAATTTATATACGTTTTTGAGTTTCCTAGGTGTCAGGAAGCCGTCTCGGAATTCATTACAGAAAAACAAGAAAGGAAAGAGAGGCTAATTAACTGGAAAGCGAGGCAACGAAATAAGGAAGGAATCCTGAGAGATATATTCTCAAATCTAAATTGAGAAGGACATGAGGTGACAAAGATGAAATAAGGAAGGAAATTGGGGATCCTGAGACATATTCTAATCTAGAGTAATATATTTACACACGCAAACAAAATAAAAAACAACATTGTTTTCGCAAGAAAGAACAAGCCATGCAGACGAAGGTGCATTGCGCCAAAATAGTTTGGGTGTATACACGATAAGCAATTGTTCCGCATATTTTCTTTTACCATCAGAATGATGACGAGAAATGCATTCTTGTGTTTTTACACAAACACATTTAGGCAATAAATCCTGACGACACTACCATGCCAACACAAAATTAATCGTTACTTTGATGCAGTTGCCATATCAAGTGACCAAATGAGAAGTCCACTTGCCTTATCTCATTCGCTTCTTGATTCCTGAAGGTATCCACATCAGATTGCTATTTCTAAAAGGTGTTTTATCCTGAGAAAGAAGTAGAATATATTAGTCGGTGGTACAAGGTATACAACTGTTCAAAAATAATTTATGGTATATATACAACTGAGGGTTCAAGATGATGATAAAAGTATCAGGTACAAAAGTAAAAAAAACGGTCACATAACACAATGATGATTAGGAGCTACCTAAGATATAATTTTTAATATCTAGAGAACCATAGGATTCTGAATTTGGGCATCAGTGGATAGAATTCCGCACAAACTATAACACTGTTTGTTCTTAATAGCAGTATCAATTTGACCGTCAAACTGAACCGGATTAGTCAATGATCCACTGAGCAGGAGTTTACCCAGTTTCAAATAACATAAAATTTCTATGCTCCAGTTTTGATGTGAAAAGGGTACACATGTTAGCACACTTCATTCATCCAAATACATTCAACATCTACCGAATTGTCATTGCATGATAAATTCAGGTTTTAATCTGATGCATAGAACCTCATGTAGCCTGAATGGTACACTTCGGATGCATTCAATATCAAATGAAGTGTACTAAATGGATCTGGATGTACCCTTCAGTTTTAATTCGGTTGTTGTTCTTCATATTCAAAGTGATGCATACAAGCTCATGTAGCCTGAAATTGTCTGCACGTAAGATTTCAAATAAAGTGCACCCTTCAGTTTTAATCCAAATAAACATCCAGATCCCGAACTCTGAATAAAAATGCGAAGCTAATGTAGGAATCCTCAGCACGTAATTCCCCAATTCCTTCATCCAGACCCATTCAACATCACAAAAATCAAAGAAATTACAAACCACACAGTAATCGAGAACCCACCATATCATGGAAGCTCACCGGTGGTAGACTGCTTTGTATCCTCACTTGCAACACCTCGTGCGTCATACGGAAGGAGGTGGACCTGCGGCAGGATGCGGGTGAGAAGATCAGGGAGATGAGACGACGAGCAGGAGAGTCATCAGCGGCACAGCACAGTGCGGGCACCGGGAGCAGCAAGCAACAAAGGCAAGCAGCAGCGGCAAGCAAAGCAACCACCAGCAGCAAGCGGTAAAGCAAGCAGCCAGCAGCGGCAACAACAGCAAGCAGCAAAGCAAGCCAGCAACGAACAGCAGCAGCAAGCAGACAGAAGCGGGTAGAGGCGACTCCTCACCTTGCCGTTGGTTGCGGCCGAGTCGGACAGATCAAGGAGGCGAGAGGACGGACAACAGCGAGTTCCGGACAGCGTCAATGGCGGTCAGCGGTCGAGGAAGCTGTAGGAGGGACCCGTGGCTTCGAGTCCGTGGCCCAGATGTGGACCCCTTCATGGTCACTGTAGCTGCTTGGGGAGGACGATGGCCGCCGCGGGGTCGCAACGGCGGCTGACGGAACCAAGAAAGGTGGCCTTGGTTCAAGAGGTTCCTGCATGCCGGCGCCCGGAATCACCATTAAAGGGACGGCATGAGCAACAATTGAGCTAGGGAAATACACAGGAGCATGAACGCACCGGAGAAACGAGGTGATTCACGGCGGCGTCTAGCGGGCATGCATGTCGGAGCCGGAGGCGTGGACGTCGATCCGGACCGACGGCTGGCGGATCCTGTCGGCCCCTGCAGCTGGCGTTGCAACGGCGAGCGGCGGCATCCCCGGCGAGCTTGACGAGACAGGGGATCCAGGGAGGGAGAAAAGGAGTGAGGAGTGAGGTAATGGAGTGGAGGAGGAGAAAGATGAAGGGACAACAGGGCAGGAGGCGGCGCGTGTCCCTTGGAGATGATGCTGCTGGACTGACCTAGGAGACCCACTTGTCATTGGCAAAGGAGAGGTTGAAAGAAAATAAAAATAAACAAAATTAGCTGGAATATCTCTTCCTCCTCTACTCCTTCATAGGCTTCTCAGGATTAGCATAATCTAAATATCTCGGTGCTAAAAAATACAAAATATATTGGAAAATTTCACAGATGTTACTACTTATATAATCTAAATCTAAAAGTTTTCGGAGAGTATTTGACTGCCCTTTTTCAAATTCGAATTCAAATCTGCCCCAACTTTGGGTTTGAACTATAAGTAGGTGATATAAGATTCCAATGCTCATGGAATGTTTACAGATCTTGTAAATAACATATGATCTCCATTTATTAATTTTCATGAACTTTGAACAATGGAATCATCACCAACAAATATATTGCAGTTCTGACATTTTCTTGAATTTGAACAAAAGCAATTGATTCAAATATCGTAACAAATATATTGTAGTTTAATTCTATGGATGGATGGCTCGATCTCACTGTCGTCCAAAGATCATCTTATTGGACACTTGAGAATGGGGAACCATAAGCAAGATGAGTTCGCGCGTCCTTATTTTATTAAAAGTTAACGTCAATTGCTTTGTTTGGGCCAAGCCTAGATAGTTAAAAAAGAATAAACTCTTCCCAATTAAACAACCATCGGTAAAAATTGCCTAACAAAACAGCTATAAAAAACATGTGTAAAAAATTTCAACACAATAAAAAAATTTCAAAATGTTCACAGTATTACATATGTTCACAAAACAAAGTCCATCTAGAAATGTAAAACCAAAAACAAAACATTCTTTTCATCAAAAACCTGTTCAAAAAATGTTTTTTTTCCGTAAAAAAAAGTTCTTTTCTAGAGAAATGTTCCAATTCTCATAAAAACGTTAACTACTCTTAAAAAGTGTTCCAATTTTTATGAAAACATCAACTTTTATTTAAAATAAGGAATTTTGACGTTTAACCTTATTATGGATGTTTATTAAATTTTGATATAAAAACTGATGCACAATGGCACATGAAGCTGGTTGTGCCTTTTTTTGCCCGGTGCAACGCACGGGCATTTGTACTAGTACTAAATCTATAGCCCGATGAACCGTCAAATGGTAAACGAAGTTCCCAAGTTTCCATGATGTCATACAAAGAAATAATGAGGCTCCAACTTGGGGTAATCAGAATCCCAATCAAAGTCATCTAGTATCTCGTATAGATAGATCCCACTCCCAAAAAAAAAAAAATCATATAGATAGACCAGGGGGCACGTACATAGCTATCCGCTTGCTTAATTCGCCCGGCCGCTTAATTTCTCGATCAATCGATCGTCCACGTTACACGTTAGTTCTCGGAACCCATCAGATCTGCGAAGCGCCCGCGGGCAGGAAAGCATCCATATATCTGCCGGCGGCCAAGCTTCACCATGCCGCCGGCGTGCCCCTGGTCATCAGGCAGGAGTTATCGACAGCCTCAGATGGAAGAAGACCTCCTGCTGCAAAGGATGGAGCAAGGTGAATACGGCGAAACTGATGATTATTCTTCCGCCGTCCGTCGGTTCATGGCCGTCTGGACGATCTTCTTCAGGGTACATGCGCCTTGCACGCATATACGTACTACTCCGTAGTATTCTGTTATCACTTTCCTCTAAACGAATTGCCATTGTAGTTTCTTCGATACGTTCGTCGATATATTTACTCACAGCCAGGCGATCTCTCTCCGCAGTGTTTTACTTCGTTGGCAAGCTTGGCGTTGGTGGTTTACCTCTTTGTGGCGAGGAACACGTATCATGATCCTGAATTGCAGAATCCTGGGCACATGGCGTTCCTTGTGTTCATAGCTATTTGCATGATTCCTATCGGGTATCTGTGTACTCCAGATGTCTAAACCAAGCTAGATTCTACAATTTTCTTTGTGCAGTCTAGTTCAATCCTTTTTTGTTATAGTTTCAATTCATGTGCAAGTCGGAAATTTGAATCTGAATTTTCTAGGCAACAACTCATCAATTCATGTGCGAGTAAGAAATTTGAACTTTTTGAGACGGTTATTAGTCCTTAAATTTAGGATCAGTTTCTCTTTTGTAAGCATTTATATGTTATCTGTAAACAACTTACATGAATTTTGTTCCATGCCGTAAGCGCAGCCTGAACACAAACATTTGCTTCCATGTAGTATTATTTACAATGTGTCTTCTCTGTGTACACAGATACTCCACGTGTTGCTAGTTTGCTACGAGCATTGATTGTGTTGGAGTTGTGTTGTGTATTATTTACAATGTATTTGGGTTTAAATCGCACACACACAATGTAAAATATGCCACATAATAGCACATGCATAGCCAACGGCATGTGTCAATGTCCATGTGGCCGGTGTGTGATATTGTAGCGGTATCAATGGGGAGGAGCACCCGTAGTAATACTCCAGGAATGTTACCGAGTTCGATGAACCTTGTTAACAAATCTTGGTGTCGAGTTTCGTATGGTTGCTTGGTCATCGATAGATTGGCTATGCTTTTCGAATGTTCATAACAAGTGATATTATGAGGTAAGTTGTTTGGGTTATCTCGGGAAGTCACCAAATTTCCGGTGGGCACGTCCGAACACGTACGTATAGAACATACAAGGCTCGGTCATCCGGCTGTGGTCATAAAAAATCCGGAAAGTGGCAATGGGCCAGGTAAACATAGAGGAAAAATAGATGAATGAGACACATGAACTATGGGGGAGATGTGGTCCAACTAACATTGGGCTAGGCCGAAGTTCGAACTTCTCCAAACCTCCCCTAGTTTTTTTTTAGAGAAAAGTCATACAACAGACTTCATAGATAAAGCCACTAGGTAGAGCGCGAACACACAAGCAAGCAACAAATGAAACAGAAAACCAGAGTAGCAAGGCCAACAACTTTGCCACGCAGGCCATCAAAGTTCAGGGCACGTAGGCCAGAGATAAGGCAATAGACTAACAAGCGCATAGGCCAACAACCTACTACCAAAAAGAGAAGCGCTGCTATGAATGAGCTCGGCCATCAGGATTTTGCGTAGACAGGGAGACGACAGAAGCCTGAACTTTAGCAATCAGCACCTCCAAAGCATCCCGATCGGCAACCTTAGCCAATGATCTCCACTGCGGCAAGAACACACACATTTTAAAGAGACAGACGGCAGGCTTGTTAAGGAACACATGTTCAATGGTAAATTTATTCCTGGTTGTCCACAAAGCCCAACAAAGAGCAGCAAACCCCAACTAGAACAAGTTCTTGTTTAGACCCCGGAGCCCAGAGGTAAGAAAGCGGAGCTCCGCAAAAGAATTGGGCTCCCAGGACACCCCCTTCGAGGACCTAATGCAACACAGCCAAACAAAATGTGATTGGTATCCAAGATTAGAACATAGAACGCAATGATGCGAACCAGACCCATTCCGTTTTTGAATTTGATCAGCCGTAGTAAGATGTCCCCAAATGGACTGCCATATGAAAATCTTAATCTTGGGGGGAGGGGGGATTTGGCTTGCCACATAGGATTGAATTTAGAAGTAGGCGCGCCTGAAATAAGCCTGGAATACATTGATTGAATAGAAAATCTGCCAGAAGTAGAGTGGGGCCAAACTACAGAGTCTTCCTCCTTCGAGAGCATAGGGAGGAAAGCAACAAGATGTTGCCAATCATCCAACTCTACAAGAGAGAGGGATCATTTGAAAGAGAGGTCCCAATTATTATTAGAGAGCTCAGAGATTGAGATCTCTGAGGCAAAGCAATAAGAAAATTAAACAGGAAAGGCAACAGCTAAAGAAGAATCACCACACCACCAATCAAGCCAGAACCGCGTAGAGCATCCATTACCCACCACAAAATTGATGTGCTCCCTAAACACATCCCGAACTTTCACCAGATCTTTCAAAAACTGAGAGCCACCCGAAGCAGAAGCAAAAGAGGGCTCCCATGTGGAAACTATTTACCTTTGAGAAGCAAGAACCAAAGAGTAGCAGACCCAGAGGTCATAATCTTCCACCATCACTTGATAATAAGGCAGTCGTTCATCACCGAAGTGTTAAGAATGTCCAACCCTCCAAGAATTTTAGGCCTACACATGATCTTCCATTTCACCATCCTATATTTACAACTATTATCCATGGCATTCGAGTAAAAAGTACCCCTATGCTTATACCATCATGTGTCCCTTCAGATAGATGATAAAAACCCATGGTAAACATAGGAAGAGAGGACAAACACGCATTAATGAGACACACCTTTCCCGCGTTGGTCTTATATCTACCACACCACAACATCACTCGATTCCCAACCTTGGTCACCAAGGGAGCGAACTCCTTGGCACATAGCCGGAACGACGGAATGGGAAGACTCAGATATCTAAAGAGAAAGGATCCCAAACTATAGTTGAGAAGTTGAAAAACCCTAACTGCCTCCTCCTCGGAGGCACCAGTAATGGTAACCTTGCTCTAGGAAAAATTGTTTTTCAGCCCCGAGAGAACCTCAAAGCATAGGAACAAGATTTTTAGGTGGGCAATACAAGAGTCATTCATGTCCACCATAATGATTGTGTCATCCGTGTACTGCAAATGTGACACCCCCTCCAGAATTAAATGTGAGGCAATATGAGAAATATGTCCTGCAGCGGCCGCTTGAGATAAAATGCAGGAGAGAGCATCAACAACAAAATCAAAAAGGAATGGAGATATAGGAGCCCCTTGCCGTAGGCCCCTACCACTGGCAAAGTAATTGTTGACCTTCCTATTAATAGACACATCCGCATGGCCACCGGAAACAAGCTGCATGATACAGTGGACGTAAGCACTATCAAAACCTTTGGCAAGCAAAACTTGACAAAAGAACCCCCAACTAACTGAATCATACACCTTTTCAAAATCAAGTTCAAGAATGATGGCTTTGATAACCCTCACCCCGAGGTCATGCACAATTTCATGGAGATTAAGGATCCCATCTAAGATAAACCAGCCTTTTACTAAAGCCGATTGGTAGGGGCTAAGGACCCCATGAGCAACAGGGGAGATAGATGCGTAGCAAAACCCTTTGCTAGAAATTTAGTAAAGTTGTTGATGAGAGCAATGGGAGGAAATTGAGAAATCAGATCAACACCTTTGACTTTTGGGATTAGGAGATGATCGCATAGTTTAACCATGAGATATCCACGGTGCCGAAACAAAAACCCTGAATGACCGCACGGACCAAGTAACGCAAGACTGACTATAGTTTCTTAAAGAAGGGGATAGAAAAACCATCCGGGCCCGAAGCAAAATTAACATTAGTAGAATTGATGACTATCTCAATCTCCTCGACAGATAAAGGCAGCATAAGAGTATCATTTTCGTTGTCAGACACTCTCTGACGCCAGGACCAGAGAGGAGGAGAAATGACAAATCCAGACGCGGGTTTAGCAGCAAGCAGGGGAGCGAAAAAAATCATGCAGATGATTTAAAATAATTTGCGGGTCTAAAACCCTAACAACGACAACGACCAAATTATCAATACGACGTCGACATCTCCGATCATTAGCAATGACAAAAAATAGGCACTGAGAGAATCCCCTTTAAGAGTCCAATTAATAGTGACTCTCTGATGCCAATACACTTCCGCGTGACGATGAGATTGCATCAGAAGATCTTCCAAACTATATCTCAATTGCCACCCACCATGGGACAACCCAGTCCCATCCGCCACGGAATCTAAGGCGGAAATCTAACCCAACAAGTCAGACTTCTGCCTCTGGGCCTCCGTGGCCCTATTACGGCCCCAACCTCTAAGAAACTTCCTAAGATTACAAGATTAGAAGTGCCAATCATCAACTGGACCAAAAGAGTGCCTATCTGACGCAAGCAAGGAGGAAATCTTATCGGTGAGCAGCGAGTGGAAGCCCTCCAATAGCAACCAAGACGCATCAAATTGGAACTGCGAAACGCAGGTAGCCGAAATCCCCAGATCCAACAGCAACAACAGAGAGTGGTTAGACCCCATGTGCGGCTGGGCGGCAAGGAAAGCACGAGGGAATAGCGAGTACCAACCAGGACTAACAAACACACGATCAATGATACGTCTCCAATGTATCTATAATTTTTTATTGTTCTATGCTATTATATTATCTGTTTTGGATGTTTAATGGGCTTTAATATGGTCTTTTATATTATTTTTGGGACTAACCTATTAACTGGAGGCCCAGTGCCAGTTTCTGTTTTTTTGCCTATTTTAGAGTTTTACAGAAAAGGAATACCAAACGTAGTCCAAACGGAACAAAACCTTCACGAGGATCTTTCTTGGACCGAAAGCACATCAAGAGACTTGGAGTTGAAGTCTGGAACGCCACGAGGAAGCCACGAGGCAGGAGGGCGCGCCCCCACCCTCGTGGACCCCTCGTAGCTCCATCGACGTACTTCTTTTGCCTATATATACTCTTATACCCTAGAAACACCAGGGAGACCCACGAAACCACTTTTCCACCATCGCAACCTTCTGTACCCGTGAGATCCCATCTTGGGGCCTTTTCCGGCGATCTGGTAGAGGGGGAGTCGATCACGGAGGGCTTCTACATCAACACCATTGCCTCTCCGATGAAGCGTGAGTAGTTTACCACAGACCTTTGGGTCCATAGTTATTAGCTAGATGGCTTCTTCTCTCTCTTTGATTCTCAATACAAAGTTCTCCTCGATGTTCTTGGAGATCTATTCGATGTAATACTCTTTTGCGGTGTGTTTGCCGAGATCCGTTGAATTGTGGATTTATGATCATGTTTATCTATGAATATTATTTGGTTCTTCTCTGAATTCTTATATGCATGATTTGATATCTTTGCAAGTCTCTTCGAATTATCGGTTTAGTTTGGCATACTAGATTGATCTTTCTTGCAATGGGAGAAGTGCTTAGCTTTGGGTTCAGTCTTGCGGTGTCCTTTCCCAGTGACAGTAGGGGCAGCAAGGCACATATTGTATTGTTGCCATCGAGGATAATAAAATGGGATTTATATCATATTGCTTGAGTTTATCCCTCTACATCATGTCATCTTTCTTAATGCGTTACTCTGTTCTTATGAACTTAATACTCTAGATGCATGCTGGATAGCGGTCGATGTGTGGAGTAATAGTAGTAGATGCAGAATCGTTTCAGTCTACTTGACACGAACGTGATGCCTATATTCATGATCATTGCCTTAGATATTCTCATAACTATGCGCTTTTCTATCAATTGCTCGTCAGTAATTTGTTCACCCACCGTAATACATGCTATCTTGAGAGAAGCCACTAGTGAAACCTATGGCCCCTGGGTCTATTTTACATCATATTAGTTTCCCGTCAACTTGCCAATTTCTGTCGCCATTCTTTTATTTTGCAATCTTTACTTTCCAATCTATACAACAAAAATACCAAAAATATTTGCTTTACTATCTTTATTAGATCTCACTTTTGTGAGTGACCGTGAAGGGATTGACAACCCCTTTATCGTGTTGGTTGCAAGGTTCTTGATTGTTTGTGTAGGTACTAGGTGACTTGAGCGTTGTCTCCTACTGTATGATACCTTGGTTCTCAAAAACTGAGGGAAATACTTATGCTACTTTGCTGCATCACCCTTTCCTCTTCAAGGGAAAACCAACACATGCTCAAGAGGTAGCAATCAAGAACTGACCTAACATGGTTAGCCTGATGATTATACCAAGTAAAATGTGCACTGTCACGCCCTCGATGCGGCTATATCTCCCACGTGTCGAAGCACGAGTTAGAGGCATAACCGCATCGAAATCAATGTCGCAAGTGAGGTAATCTTCACACAACCCATGTAATACATAAGGGAAAGAGATACATAGTTGGCTTACAATCGCCACTTCACACAATACGTGAGTAAAGCATTACATCATACACATACAATCAAGGTCCGACTACGGAACCAAAATAAAAGAAGACTACCCCAAATGCTACACAGATCCCCGGTCGTCCGAACTGGGCTCCACTACTGATCAACTGAAACGAAACAACACAAAGAACAAGATCTTCATCAAGCTCCTCCTTGAGCTCGGATGCGTCACCTGCACGGTTTCATCGGCACCTGCAAACTGGTTTTGGAAGTATCTGTGAGCCATGAGGACTCAGCAATCCCATTACCATGGGTATCAAGACTAGCAAAGCTTAATGGGTAAGGAAGGGGTAAAGTGGTGAGGTTGCAGCAGCGGCTAAGCATGATATGGTGGCCAACATACGCAAATGAGAGCGAGAGGAGAAACAAAGGAATGGTCGTGAAGCTAGCAATGATCAAGAGGTGATCCTGAACACCTACTTACGTCAAACATAACCCAGAAACCGTGTTCACTTCCCGGACTCCGCCGAGAAGAGACCAACACGGCTACACACGCGGTTGATGCATTTTAATTCGGATCTGGTGTCAAGTTATCTACAACCGGACATTAACAAATTCCCATCGCCACATAACCGCGGCACGGCTCTCGAAAGTTTATACCTGCAGGGTGTCCCAACTTAGCCCATGACAAGCTCTCGCGATCAACCAAGGAATAGACCTTCTCCCAGAAGACCCGATCAGTCTCGAATCCCGGTTTACAAGACATTTCGACAATGGTAAAACAAGACCAGCAAGGCCGCCCGATGCGCCGACAATCCCGATAGGAGCTGCACATATCTCGTTCTCGTGGCAACACCGGATAGGTCACCTACGAGTAAAACCAGACCTCGAGTTGCCCGAGGGGCCCATGATCTGCCGGTTCGCACCAGACTTAGAGAAGCATCGCCGGGGGCTAAAAATAAGACGACCCTTGGGTTGGCCGACCCAAGGAAGGGTATAGGTGGTGGTGAGGCAAATGGTAAAACCAAGGTTGGGCCTTGCTTGGACAAGCTTTATTCAAAGCGAACCGTCAGGGGTCCCATAAATCACCCGACAGCAGAAGGAACGCAAAATCCGGGAACATAACACGGTATGACGGAAACTAGGGCGGCAAGAGTGGAACAAAACACCAGGCATAAGGCCGAGCCTTCCACCCTTTACCAAATATATAGATGCATTAATTAAATAAGAGATATTGTGATATCCCAACCAAAATCCTGTCCACCATGGAGAAATCTTCAACTTCACCTGCAACTAACAACGCTATAAGAGGGGCTGACCAAAAGCGGTAACGTAGCCAAACAACGGTATGCGAGGAAGGGTGTCAAAGGTTAGAGGTTCATGGCAATTTGGGAGGCTTGATGAGCAACAGATAGGTAACGCAGCATAGCGATAGAACGAAGCAACTAGCATAGCAATGATAGTAGTGAGATCCAGGGTAGCGGTCATCTTGCCTGAAATCCCGCTAGGAAGAAGAACGAGTCCATGAAGAAGACAAACGGACGTAGTCGAACGAATCCTCACAATCGTAACATTACCGGGACTAAGAAGCAACACCGGAAAGAAACAAACAACATGGTAAACACACAAGCATAAGTATGGCATGATGCGCAATCAAGTATGATGCATGTCCGGTTTAATGAGACATGGCATGGCAAAGTGCAACACACAATACTACAAGTTAAGTGGAGCTCAATATGCAACGAGTTGCATATTGACGAAACACCACATCCGAGTTATTTAGTTCGCTCTCGTTTAGGTACAAAACAATGTTAAATGTTGTTAAACATGTCAAGGGGTGTAACAAAAGTGAACTAAATATTTAGGCAAGTTTAAATGAGGCCAGAACAACAAACAACATTTCCGGAAAAACCTCATATGCAATTTATGAATTTGCTACTGTTCTGCCCTAAAACATATTTTAAAGTTGTTAAACAACAAAATAAGGTGCACCAAGTTAACCTATGCATTTTTCCACCCCATTTATATATAAAGTTTATTTAAAATGGAGCTACGGTTATTTAGTTATGAAATAAAACATTTTAGCATGGCATTTGAGCAAATTTAAACAAACATCATTTTAAACATTTTAAACATGGATGAAAGTAGCATATTGTTAAACTACACAAATTTCTGAGCATTTTACATATCTAAAACATTTTAATCCAATGCACGGTTAATTAGTTATTACATGCATGATCATGAGGGGTTTTCTGTAAAACAACTAAACACTGAATAATTGCTAAAATCGTCCAGAGGAAAAAAAACGCATCGGGCCAAATCTGGCTGGGCCAACAGAATGGAAAAAAAAGAGGGCGCTGGGGGGTGGCCTCACCATGGGCCACGGCCCGGCTGGAGCAGGCCGGCTGGGCGCTGGGGACTTGGCGCTCCCGAGGCCACGCGACTGGGACGCGCTGCGGGCGCGGTCAACGCGCCTGACCGGATCGAGCCATGCTCGATACAGGGGAAGCAGAGGGCGGCGACAGGGACTTGGGGACGCTGGCGGTGGGATCCAGGCGAATCTAAGCGCGGGGATGGAGCTCCAGCGGCGCGATTTGGGCTCCATGGAGGGCAGCGGCCGATGCTGTTGACTGAAGAAAGAAAAAGCAAAAGAGGATTCAGAGAGGAAACACGGGGAGGAAGTAGAGAGAGACGGCGGGCATGCGGGAGGAGATGAGGTGGCGCTGGTCACCTGCGGGTCGCCGGCGAGGTTTGGTCGAGGGGAATGCAGCGGGGACTCAGGACTGCTGCTGCTTGGGTGGCCGACGGCCATTGACGCGAGGATGACGAGGAACGCCGGCGAGCTTGCTCCGGGACGACGCATATCAGCAAGAGGAGACGGGCGCACGAGGGAGAGGAGCTCGGCTGAAGGAGAGGTCCGGCAGGGCAGCGCGTGGAGGAGGGCACGGGCATGGCTGAAGCCCCGGTGGACTTGGGCGGCGACGAGGCCAGTCTTTGGCGAAGCAGAGGCGCAGGGACGAGGAGGACTGCCTCGAGCGTGAGGGTCCTGGGCGGCGACGAAGCAGAGGAACGCCAACATGGCGCGGCGACGGGAGCTCCTGTTAGTCCTGTACAGAGAGAGGTGGGGTGGCGCTGTGGATGGATGGATTTGATGGGTGGCGGCTGCGGCTGATCCGAGGAGGAAGGAGGCTGGATCGAGCGAGGGGACTGGCTCGAGGATGAAAGCGAGGAGGGAGATGGCTGCGCGTGGTTGGCTGGATCGGATCAGGGAGGATCCCAAGAGCGAAGGGAGTTGGTCGGGTGGTGGCGGAGGGAAAGGAAGGATGGGACAAGGCGCCTAGGATCTAGGGTTAGGCTAGATTAGGTATGGGGTTGGTTTATATATAGGGAAAAGGGGAGAGTTTGGATCATCCGATAAAAATCGGATGGTCGAGAAAAATAGGCTAGGGAGTCCAAATAAGAAAACGGGGATGTTTTATAGATGTTAGGGGATGATCTGGATCCAACGGTCACGACAGAACGGGTCATGTTGGGTGGAGTTTCGGACACGCGCGCGAGGGGGCTGCGAGCTGGCAAGAGAGGTTAGGTGGTCACGGTCAATAGGGAAGCAAAACCCGGTTGGTCTGGAACGGTCAGCGCGGGCAAGGCGATCCGAGGGAAGGTGATGAAGGCAAAGGGAGAAACGACAACGACAAACGAATGCAAGTTTTAAAATATGACGGCAACGGAGTGCCGATGCAATGCGAATGATGCGATGATGAAATGCAAGACATGAACAAAATGCAAAACAAAAACAACAAAAACAAACAAAAAAACAAAAACCCAACCACGGAGGAAAATAACATATGGCATCTCCGGAAAAGGCAAGAGTTGGAGTTACGAATATGGAAAGTTGCATCCGGGGCGTTACATGCACCCACCCTCGGGGATCTCACACAGGGTAAAATCGTGAATGAACTCGTTGAAAGAATCGGTAAGAGGCCAAGAGAACGTACTATTATTCTTATCAATAGGGGACCGAATTAGATTGAAATCACCTCCTATCCGGAGGGGGAGAGTATAAGAATCAATCTTAGAAGATAGCTCATCAAGCAACATAGAAGACAACGAGGTTGGCCGGCTCATGGACCACGATCACCTCCTAGAGAACGTTAAGACACTTGTGCAACAGCACCATGCTAGCCCAAAATACACCATGATCAAAGGCAACAAAGTCAAAAGCGTCCAATTTGGCCCCAATAAGAATACCACCCGAGTGCCCAGAGGCACGAAAACACTTCCAATAAAATCTATTATCCCCAGTAAGAGAAGATAACTCATTTTTAGAAAATAAGGCTTTAAAAGTTTCAGTTAAACAAATCAGATCAACGTTTGCATCCCTAACCATCTCACGAATCGGATCTCGATGCCCCTAGCGTTGAAACCCCTAATATTCCAAAAAGGAGCTTTCATTTGAACGAAAGATTTTGATGCGAGGACTCGACCTGCACGGGGCAACACATGAATTAGCACGTTTGGATTGCACCCCTTTTACAGGAACCGACGGTGACTGGCCACTACCAGCCATCGATGGGCCAACCGCCTCAACCAAGGCAGACAACAATTTCCCCGCCGCCACCGCCTTAGCTTTAGCAATGGTGGCTTGTGCTACCTCATTAGCACGGACGAGAGACAGGAGAGAAGTGATACGTCCATTTTGCATCATGTTTTCCTACTATCATTTATAGTGTTTTTATTCAATATAACACTTTGTGGAGTAATTCTAATGCCTTTTCTCTCATAATATGCAAGATTTACACAAAGAGGGAGAATACTGGCAGCTAGAATTCTGGACCTGGAAAAGCTATGTTAGAGATACCTATTATGCACATCTCCAAATGAGCTGAAATTTTATGGAGAATTATTTTGGAATATATAAAAATATTGGAGAAAAAAATACCAAAGGGGGCCACCCAGGTGCCCACTAGGCACCAGAGCGCGCCTGCCCCCCTGGCGTGCCCTGGTGGGTAGTGGGGGCCCTAGCCCACCTTCGATGCCCATCTTCTGGTACATAAGGTCTTTTGACCTAGAAAAAAAAATAAGGAGAGGACTTTCGGGACGGAGTGCCACCGCCTCGAGGAAGAACTTGGGCAGGAGCACTTTTGTTCTCTGGCGGAGCGATTCCGTCGGGGACACTTCCCTCCAGGAGGGGGAAATTGAAGCCATTATCATCACCAACAACCCTCTCACCTTGGGAGGATCAATCTTCAGCAACATCTTCACCAGCACCATCTCATCTCAAAACCGTAGTTCATCTCTTGTGTTCAATCTTGTATCAAAACCTCATATTGGTACTTGTGGGTGACTAGTAGTGTTGATTACATCTTGTAGTTGATGTTAGTTGGTTTATTTGGTGGAAGATTATATGTTCAGATCCATTATGATATTTATTACTCCTCTGATCTTGAGCATGAATAATATTTGTAAGTAGTTGCGTTTGTTCTTGAGGACACAGGAGAAGTCAAGTTGCAAGTAATCATGTGAATTTGATATTCGTTCGATATTTTGATGATATGTATGTTGTGATTGCCTTAGTGGTGTTATGTGAACGTTGACTACATGACACTTCACCATCTTTGGGCCTAAGGGAGTGCATTGTGGAGTAGTTATTAGATGATGGGTTGCTAGAGTGACAGAAGATTAAACCCTAGTTTATGCGCTATTCCGTAAGGGGCTAATTTGGATCCACATGTTTAATGCTATGGTTAGATTTTACCTTAATTCTTCTTTCATAGTTGTGGATGCTTGCAAGAGGGGTTAATCATAAGTGGGAGGCTTGTTCAAGTAAGAACAACATGATGGAAATATGCCCTAGAGGCAATAATAAAGTTGTTATTATTATATTTCCTTATTCATGATAAAGGTTTATTATTCATGCTAGAATTGTATTGATCGGAAACTTAAATACATGTGTGGATACATAAACAAATACCGTCTCCCTAGTAAGCCTCTACTAGCCTAGCTCGTTGATCAAGAGATGGTTAAGGTTTCCTAACCCATAGACATGTGTTGTCACTGGTTAACGGGATCACATCATTAGGAGAATGATGTGATGGACAAGACTCATCCGTTAGCATAGCATATGATTGTTCAGTTTATTGCTACCGCTTTCTTAATGTCAAATACATATTCCTTCGACCATGAGATCATGCAACTCCCTGATACCGGAGGAATGCCCTGTGTGCTATCAAATGTCACAACATAACTGGATGATCATAAAGATGCTCTACAGGTATCTTCGAAGGTGTCTGTTGAGTTGGTGTGAATCAAGATTGGGATTTGTCACTCCGTATATCGGAGATGTATCTCTGGGCCCTCCCGGTAATACAACATCACAAGAAACTTGCAAGCATGACTAAGGAGTTAGTTACAAGATGAGGTATTATGGAACAAGTAAAGAAACTTGCCAGCAACAGATTGGACTAAGTATGGAAATACCGACGATCGAATCTCGGGCAAGTAACATACTGATAGACAAAGGGAATTACATATGTTGTCATAAAGTTTCGACCGATAAAGAACTTCGTAGAATATGTACGAAACGATATAGGCATCTAGGTCCCGCTATTGGTAATTGACTGGAGAGGCGTCTCGGTCATCTCTACATCATTCTCGAACCCATAGGGTCCACACGCTTAACGTTCGTCGACGATATAGTATTATATGAGTTATGTGAGTTTTCACGCCCAAGATGCGACCTTATCCTAAAGGAACTCGAAGGTCCCACCAAGGATAGAAGCGCATCTTGAAGACGCTTTTGCAAGGTGGATATCATTACATCAACATTACATAATAGAGGGGATACATACAAGGCATACAATGCCACACGAATACAACATCATCATACATAAGAGCACCATCCGACTACGGATGAAACGCAAACATAAACTCAAACGACATCCACCCTGCTAGCCCAGGCTGCCGACCTGGAACCTATCCCCTGATCGAAGAAGAACTAGAAGAAGAACTCCAAAACAAGCAAACATCGCTCTCACGTCATGATCATCGCATAACATGTACCTGCAACTGTTGTTGTAGTAATCTGTGAGCCACGAGGACTCAGCAATCCCATTACCGTGGGTATCAAGACTAGCAAAGCTTAATGGGTAAGGAAGGGGTAAAGTGGTGAGATTGTAGCAGCGACTAAGCATATATGGTGGCTAACACACGCAAATAAGAGCGAGAAGAGAAGCAACGGAACGGTCGTGAACCTAGCAGTGATCAAGAGGTGATCCTGAACTCCTACTTACGTCAAACATAACCCAAAGACCGTATTCACTTCTCGGACTCCGCCGAGAAGAGACCATCACGGCTACACACGTGGTTCATGCGTTTTAATTCGGATCTGGTGTCAAGTTATCTACAACCGGACATTAACAAATTCCCATCGCCACATAACCGCGGCACGGCTTTCAAAGATAATACCCGCAGGGTGTCCCAACTTAGCCCATTATAAGCTCTCGCGATCAACGAAGGATATTCCTTCTCCAGAAGACCCGATCAGCCTCGTAATCCCGTTTACAAGACATTTCGACAATGGTAAAACAAGACCAGCAAAGCCGCCCGAATGTGCCGACAAATCTCGATAGGAGCTACACATATCTCGTTCTCGTGGCACACCGGATTGTCCAAACTTCCTCGGTACACCGCGGCCGACAAAGTTGGACCAACACTCACGACGAGCACTAGCCCGGGGTAATAAAGATGACCTCTGCTCCGAAACCCAAGGGAAAAAAGGGCTAGGTGAGGCAAATGGTAAAACCAAGGTTGGGCCTTGCCGAGGAGTTTTATTCAAAGCGAACTGTCAAGGGGTCCCATAAATCACCCAACCGCGTTAGGAACGCAAAATCCGGGAACATAACACCGTATGACGGAAACTAGGGCGGCAAGAGTGGAACAAAACACCTGCATAAGGCCGAGCCTTCCACCCTTTACCAAATATATAGATGCATTAATAATATAAGAGATATTGTGATATCCCAACAAAATCCTGTCCACCATGGAGCAAACTTCAACGTCACCTGCAACTAACAACGCTATAAGAGGGGCTGAGCAATGCGGTAACATAGCCAAGCAACGGTTTGCTAGGAAGGGTGTCAAAGGTTAGAGGCTGACATGGCAATTTGGGAGGCTTGAAGATCAATTGATAGGTAGCGCAGCAAAGCGGTAGAATGAAGCAACTAGCATAGAAATGATAGTAGTGAGATCCAGGGTAGCGGTCATCTTGCCTGAAATCCCGCTAGGAAGAAGAACGAGTCCATGAAGAAGATGAAGCCACGAAGACGAACCAAGCGTAGACGAACGAATCCTCACGATCGCAACGAAACATGAACTATCGAGAAGAAGCACACAACAAGGTAAACACACCACACATAGACAAGACATGATGCTCAACCAAGCATGATGCATGACAAAGCTAGATGAGGCTACTCATGGCAAGAGATGATGCAAACAAGAACAACACATCAAGGCAAGTTTAAATGAGGCCGGAAACAACATATAACTAATCCGGTAAGTCCTCATATGCAAATTTTGAAATTGGTCCAGATCTGAATAAACCTTATGTTCAAGTTGTTAAACAGCAAGTTAAGATGCACCAAGATGATCTACACAAGATTCTAGTCAAGTTACATATAAAGTTCATTAGATTTGGAGCTACGGGCTAGAAGATATGAGCAAAACAAGTTAAACATGGCATTGATGCAAAAGGCACTCAAACATCAAGCAAACACCTCAAACCAAGGATGCAACATGATAATATGAAACTACATGCAATTCTAAGCAAGTTTCATATAGAGCACACTCAAAACGGAGCAACGGTTCAACACATACACTCTATACAAGTTTAAAGGACATCCTGTCCAAAACAGCAACTAGGCATCTAGCAATCACCAAAACAACAAGCTACATCACCCCAACATAAGAACAAAAGGCATGGGCATGAAGTACAGGTGAAGCATGACAAAACATGAACACTGAGCTATCTCCAGAAATCAATAGATCACGCTCAAAAGGACATGGCAAGATTGCAAATAATAACAATTTCAGACTTTGCAGAAATAACATCAGGTTGCAATGCTTAGAGCTATCAAACAACATGCTACAGGAACTTATCATGGTAAACAAAGGCATGGCATGAATCTACTAATTACATATAACAAAAGTCCCTTACTGACCATGAGCCAAAAAGGGACAGAAAATATGATGGCACCCATGTAAACATGGCAAGTTGTATGACAGATTCATACATGGCAGGAACAACAGTAAGTAGGCATGTTGGTGAGCTTATACCACTCACCACAGATCAATACATGGCATGGCAAGGTAACCAACAGTAATACATGTTTATGAAGCTAAGCATGGCAAGTACAAGTTCGTAGGGTGCATGGATCACTAGCAAAACAAATGGCAAAACTGAACTTCATGTTAACAGGCTGACAGCAACATTTTTTTGAACCGAAAACCGTAGAACAATCATTCTACGGTAATTTTCATTCAAAGCAAGCCAAAGTTAATTACATGCAAGTAAATAAAAGAAACATTATGTAGCAACTTTGGAGCAAGATTACGACAATCTACAGTAGGCTATAATGCAACCAAGGGCATGGATGGATAGAGCATGACATGTATAACAAATCATCCTTAGTGAACATCTCCAGATTATGCATAGAATGACTTGTAGCAGCAGGTTTACATAGCATCATGATATGACAGAATCAGCATAGCAAAACAGCAACATCAAGTACCCTACTTAACAAGCTCGATGCACTCACTACAAGAGTCACAAAAACACATGGATAGAACCAATGTAAAGATGGCATGATGTAGCACAGAACACATGTAGACACCAAGCTCATAGGAGGCACACATCAAATGCAACAAAAATGACAAATCATCCAGTTTTAACAGTTTCAGCAGATTAACATCATATAGCACTTTTGCAATGAAGATTAGGGCATCAAGATGACCTCAAACAAACATGGCACAATGGAATGAAACGTAGAGCATCTCATGACAAACATTTTGACATATTACACGCACGAAACAGAGCAGTATGCATGGAGTTATGGCATGTCAAACAGGGCATGAAAATATCACAGATCTGAGGACTTAGTGGAATTTTCACCTCGTGAAAGAAACAACGCGGATCGGGTCGGAGACGTGGATCGGGTCGGGGACGAAGCGGGTCGCGGATCCGTGACCCGGCAGCGGAGAGCTCCAGCGAGGCCGGCGGAATCCGGCGAGCTCCGGGGCGGCGGAGGCTAGATCCGGCGGCACGGGTGGCGGATCCGGCCGGCGGGGTCC
The DNA here is from genome assembly GCA_021437245.1 of Aegilops speltoides. Lineage (NCBI taxonomy): Eukaryota > Viridiplantae > Streptophyta > Magnoliopsida > Poales > Poaceae > Aegilops > Aegilops speltoides. Next base: position 470,564,776 of record CM038143.1, on the reverse strand, counting down.
TTCCCCGGCCGGGATCTCGCCGGCGGCGAGTGAGGCGAAGGGTGGCGGGGCTGGAGGGGCATGGAGGGTTTCGGGCGCTGGCTGGACACCGGCGGCGGAGGCGCTTGGCGACACGCGAGGTCGGGCGGATGGCGGCAGGCTACGCCGGCAGCAAGGCAGACGGCGGGTCCGCGAAGCGGATCGGGAGGCGGAGGCCGGCGGAGGCGGGCGGCGGCGACGAGCGAGCGAGAGGCGGCGGCGGAAGGCGGCGGGTTTCGGGCGACGGCGGGCTGGCGGGCGGCGCGCCGGCGCCGGGCCGGGCGGCGGTAATAATGGGTCCTGCTGGGTTCGACTTCGCCCGGCGGGCTCGGCGCGCAGTGGAACGGGCGACGGGTGAGGTGGCGCGTTGCGGTTGGTTGGGGAGGCGGCGGTGATGACATGGCACGACGGGATTGGCCGGAGCGACGTGCCTGCTGGCGGTGGACACGTCCGGCGGCGGGGTGGACATGTCCGGCGGGCGAGAGGGAGGTTTGATCTAGGGTTTGCCCGAGATTTTGGGGGAGGGGGCTAATTTATAGGTAGAGGGAGCTAGGAGAGTCCAAATGAGGAGCGGTTTTCGCCCACACGATCATGATCGAACGACCGAGAGCAAGGACGGGGTTTGGATGGGTTTTGGGCCACTTTGGAGGGGTGTTGGGCTGCAAAGAGAAGGGGGTTTCTGGCTACACGGTTAACCGTTGGAGCATCAAACGACCTCCAAATGGCACGAAACTTGACAGGCGGTCTACCGGTGCTATACCAAGGCTGCTTGGCAAACCTTGGTCCATTCCGAGAATGTTTAACACCCGCTCACAATAGGAGACAAAAGGGGAACGCCGGAGGACATAGGAGTGCCGGACTGCAAAATGGACAACGGGGAAAATGCTCGGATGCATGAGACGAGCACGTATGCAAAATGAGATGCACATGATGACATGATAAAATGCAACACGCAAGCAAATGACATGGCAATGACGGCGAATAACTGGCAGACACCTGGCGCCTCGAATCCGGGGCGTTACATGAGTTGATGACTGTCGGTGTACTAAAGTAGGGGTACCTTAGTACCCCGAACTTGTGCACGGCATCAGAATACCAGGGCAAAGCTTGCAAGGCCCGCCAAGACCCTCCGTCATTTCCTTAATACTGCCATTCAAGAACAAAGTATTAACTAAGAAGACAAGGCCCCGGCAAGAGGAGCTTGCTGGGAAGGACAAAGACCCCGGCAAGAGGAGCTTGCCGGGAAGGCCAACCAAGGCGCTTCGGAAAACTTGCCACGACGCCCCGCGCGTCCCGGCAAGGCGCAGCGAGCGGCAAGCTTGCTGGCGCGGCAAGATGAGGGGCCGCGGCAAGGCTGCCACTCTGCACTCAAGCTCCAGCGCATCCAACGACGTGTCACCCCAAGACTATCCCAGGAGCACGTGGCGCAGGCGCCAGGCAGCCATGCGGTGCGAGGTGGCGAAGGTTGACAAGGAGGCCATCATGGCGAACGGTGGCGCCTCTAACGGTCGCTTTCTTGCAATTGTTGGGCGACCGACGGCATTAAATGCCCTTGTCCCCGCCGACAGAGTTAGGTAGGGACACTGCTGGACACTATTGTACCAACCTGCTGCTTACCTTTCTAGCCCTCTTTCTACGCTGCCACCGCCGGTAACCCCTTAGACTATAAAAGGGAGGCCCATGCACGAGAAGGGGTTCGTTCGAACTTTTCCACACCAGGGTTCGGTTCATCCGACTCATCCAACACCACTACACGCCAAGGCCTCGAGCAAGAACAAATACAAACACAAGGCAGCAGAGGAGTTTTATCTCTCCGAGAGCTCCGGCCGGGTAAAACCTCGCGTGCCGCCGCCGATCCGCTCTGCGCGGCGCCCGCCTCCCTTGCCGACCGAAGGGGCCCCTGCCCCATAGGTGTTCGTGTTCCCACAGATCGCCCACGACATCTTTGGCGCGCTGTAGGGGGCGCCGAGGTCGCGGCGACTCGATCCGCGCTCACGCCGCACTACATCACCATCTTCATCAACATGCCACCAAGAAGAAGGCTTGGAGGTGGCCGCCCATCGCGCCGCCCCACCGCCACCGGAGCAAACGGGCGGTGGGGTGGACGCCGCGAGGAGCAGCGCCAGCCGGGACTCGTGATCATCACCCGTCCAAAGACAAGGCCCCGCAAGGTTCAGCTTTCAGACACCCACCGCACCCTCTCAGAGGTGCAGGATCAACAGCGCCACGGTGCTCCTAGCACCGCACTCACGCTGGAGCAAGGCCAAGATGGTGGGTCGCGGACGCTCAAGGCCAGATGCACGCCAACACGCCGCACGAGGGCAAGATGGTCGCTGGGCAAGACATCGCCCTTCTAACACCGTTAGAAGTTTGAGCATGTTCGCACTCGCGCCGCTCGCCACCGCCACCTAAGATCAGAGGAAGCGCCGCCCGAGCCCAGCTGTTTTAGATTACCCTCCGCGCCCGACAAGATCGACGATCGAGGGCAACATTTACAGCCTCATCGGCCGCTTAACGGCGATAAGCCCCGCAACCGAAAGCACGCCGGCTCGGCAAGATGCCCAGGCGCAAGCCGACGCCAACAAGACCGCTGGGGGTGCCACCACCGTGCACTCCCAGCCCCGAAGGCCAAGATCGCCGACTCGCCGGGCCAACCTTGACGCTGACTCCACCGCGTCATCGGACCCGCGAACTCGTCGTGATCAACGTCAAGTTCTTCAAGAACGACGACACGAAGACGCCAGACACGATCGAGCATGTAAGAGAAGCGCGCGCCGATCCGACCAGCGCTACCGGGCCCTCCGCCGATATGCAAGCGCCGAGGGAACCAGCGACTTGTCAGACGCGACAAAGTTGCCCTGCGCTCACCCGAGAGCTGCGGCAAGTCCAAAGGGCCCGTAACCAAGAACTTCGCCGACGCGCCCGAGAAGTACGATGGCAGGATACATCCGCCGAGTTCTCGCTGTTCACACCATCGCGTGCAAGCGCCGGAGGACGAACGAGAAGATCTCGCCAACTACTTCTACCGGTGCTCAAGCCCAACGCCGATTTGGCTCATGCACTTGCCGGACGGCTCCATCTCTTCGTATGGGCGGACCAGGTCATCGCTTGTCGGCGGCTTCATAGGCGGCCACAAACCCCATGGCCAGGAGAGCGATCTGCATCCGCCGCCCGTATGAGGAGAGCCCGCGCAAGTACATACGCAGATTCAGCCAGTGCAACGCAACATCCCAAACGCCCACCCTGCCGCGGTTATCAGCGCGTTTCATCGAACGCGAATAACCGCAGGATGAGGGAGGAGATGGCGATGTGCAAAATCAGAGATGTCAGCGAGCTCTATGCTCTGGCCGACAAGTGTGCACGGGCTGAGGAGGGGAGGAAAATCCCCGGAGAGACTGCAGGAGATGAGGGATCTGACAGTGAGGATGCCGCCCCGGCAAGGAAGAACCGGAAGCGGAACAATAGGAAGAGAAAGGCTAAGGATGTGCTGGTTGTCGAGCAGTCTGGCAATGGAGGCGGCTCCGACAAGGCCAACGCTGGCGACTCCGGCGAGGCTGTGGTAGCCGCCGACAAGCAGGATGGCTCCGGCAAGCAATATTGCAAGATCCACCGCACCAAGGGCCATGACCTCCAAGCCTGCAAGAAAGTTGAGCAGATGGCGGAGCTACAGAAAGCTGAGTACGAGCGCCGCGACAAGGAGAGAGCCCAGGAAGGTGGCGGAGGATCCGGCAAGAAGCTTCCCGCCCGAGGAGGGCGCCGCGGCAAGGCCAAGCCGCGGCAAGGAGACAGGCCTCCCCGTGGCCACGACAAGGACGGAGATGAAGATGAGGATGATGAGATGGAGGAAGATGAGACTGATGACCAAGAGTTTCGTAAGGCAACGGAGGTGTTGGCATCGACGGCGGTGCTCTTCGCACACCTCGCACCGCCAACTCAAGCAAAGGGTACGAAGTGAACGCAGCGGAGCCGTCCGCCGAGTCGCGCAAGAAGCCGAAGTGGTCCAGACGCCCATCATCTTCGGCGTTGAGGATCACCCGATCGCATCATCGCGGTCCGGTGCTTGCCGATGTTGGTCTCGCCAACAATCCGCAACCTCAAGGTCACGAAGATGTTGGTTGACGGCGGGCCGCCTAAATCTGATCTCCTCCGCAGTGCTCAAGAAGCCCAGATCCCCGACAACGAAGCTCAAGAGACCGTACCTTTCAAGGAATAAACCCGGAAGGAGCAAGTCAAGGGGAAGATCACACCGCCAAGGACATTTGGCAGCGAGCTGAGTTTCGTGACGTAGAGGGTCACATTTGACGTCGCTGATTTCCCATTGCCCTACAATGGGATACTCGCCGACCCGCGCTTACAAATTCATGGCGGCCTCTCATTACGCCTACAATGTGCTCAAGATGCTCGGTCCGATAAGTGTCATTTCGTCCAAGGCGACAAGAAGGATGCACTTATCTGCACCGACAAGATCTACCGGAAGCAAGCAGCCGCAATGTAACATAAGCCACTTGCCGCTGAAGCTCCCCAGAAAAGAAGAAGACCAAGTCCGCAAGAGCAGCTCGTGCCACTCCGCAAGCGCACCTCTTCGAGTGCTGCGCTACCATCGCGACGCACCATCGAGCTCCACCGCAAGTGCAAGAAGGCAAAGACAGCTTCACCAGAGACCAAGAAAGTGGTCGCCAAGGAGGACGGCATCGGCGGTACCTTCACCATCGCCACGCTTGATCCTAATAGGAAAGCGCCATTGTTTCTCTGCGGGAGAATGTCGATGTGTTTGCATGGCAACCATCCGACATCCCCGTGTTCCTGTGGAAGTGATCGAGCACCACCTTGCCGCTCGCCTCACGCCGCCCGCAAGCAAAGAGTCGAAAGCAAGCAAGAGAGCGCCAAGAGTTCATAGCGTAAGAAATCAAGAAGTTGGAAGCAGCAGGCCTGGTCCGAGGAGTACTCCATCCGACGTGGCTAGCTAATCCAAGAGTCGCGGCGCAAGGCAAACGGAAGTGGAGGATTTGTATTGACTTCACCGATGTTAATAAAGCCTGTCCCAAAGATCCATTTCTTGCCGCCAGATTGACCAGATTGTTGACTCCACAACAGGATGTGATCTCGCCATTCCTTGATGCATACCGGGATATCATCGATCTTCATGGCAGAAGAGGATGAAGAGAAACCGCATTCATTACTCCATGTGGCACGCATCGCCAGCACGGATGCCTTTCGGACTAAAGAATGCTGGTTCGACATTTGCAAGAGTAGTCAGCCATGCCTTTGAGCCACAGCTGCACAGAAATGTAGAAGCTTATATGGATGACATAGTGGTCAAGAGCAAGGACAAAGAGACTCGATCCAAGATTTGGATGAGACTTTGCAAACTGCAAGGTCAATCTCAAGTTGAACCCCGAGAAGTGTGTGTTCGGAGTTCCTTCCGCAAGCTTCTCGGTTCTTTAGGTCTCGAGGGGATTGAAGCCAATCCCAACAAGATCAAGGCTATTGAGCAAATTGAAGCACCAAAGCGCGTCAAGGATGTGCGAAGGCTTGCCGGCTGCGTTGCTGCTCTTAGTAGATTCATTTCCAAGTCTGCTGAATGCGCCCTGTCGTTTTTCAAAATCTTGAAAAAGGTGGGTCCCATGAAATGGACTCCGGAAGCAGAGGCTGCGCTGCAAGACTTGAAGAAATATTTGTCCTCCACTCCAACACTTGTCGCACCTAAGCCACAAGAGAAGTTGCTGCTATACCTGGCCGCAACTAATCAAGTGGTTAGTGCTGCGTTAGTGGTGGAGAGGGAGGCAGATGATGAACCAGTGGCCGCGGCAAGCGAGTCCAGCGACAAGCAGGGGGCTTCTCCGACAAGCCCTGGTCCGACAAGTTCTGCCTCTGCCAAGGATGGATCTGTGCAGTTGCCGGAAGAAAAACAGAAGAAGAAGGTGCAAATACCAGTTTACTTTTGTCGGCCTTTGCAGGGGCTAGATCAAGGTACTGTGTGCAGAAGTTGCTTCTCGGCCTACTCATGGCCTCAAGGAAGCTGCGCCATTACTTTCAAGAACATGAGATCACGGTTGTCACTCGCTTTCCGCTGAAGAGGATACCGCAGTAATCCGTATAAACAGCAGGATTGTCAAGTGGGCACTGGAATTGTCAAGCTTTGGCCTCAGGTTTGAAAGTACTTCAACCATTCAGAGCCGGGCATTGGCAGAATTTATAGCGGAATGGACGCCGACACCGGATGATGAAACTCCGGAGAAGAGCATCCCCGTCAAGGAAGCTAGCAGAGAATGGATCATGTACTTTGATGGCGCCTTCTCGCTGCAAGGCGCCGGTGCGGGTGTACTACTTGTCGCCCCCACCGGGGAGCACCTCAAGTACGTGGTCCAAATGCACTTTCCCAAGGAGCAAGCAACAAACAATACTGCAGAGTATGAAGGCTTGCTTGCCGGACTCAGGATCGCGGCAGAACTTGGGATCAAGAAGCTTATTGTTAGGGGTGACTCACAACTTGTCGTCCGCCAAGTTAACAAAGATTATCAGAGTCCGTTGATGGAAGCCTACATCGATGAAGTGAGGAAGCTAGAAGAACATTTTGACGGCCTGCAGATGGAACATGTTCCAAGAGCTCTGAATGACATTTCAGATGGCCTGTCAAAGTGTGCTGCACTCAAGTTACCTGTGGAACCAGGGATTTTTGTGCTCAAGCTGACTCAACCATCCGTCACACCATCAACTGGACAGAGCAAAAAGAGAAAATTGCCTGCTGGCGACCACTTTCCGGCAGAGCTTCCCGAAGCCGCCGCCAAGAAGGTTCCCAGGCTCAATACAGAAGGAGCTGCGGAGCAGTCTGCTCCGACAAGCCCCAGGGCTTGTTTCGTTGAAGCAGACGCTCCCGACAAGCTGTGTCCCGACACGCTTGCCGGGGAGCATCATGCTCCGGCAGGATCCCTGATCCTTGCCGTCAAGCAGATGTTCCCGCAGCAAAGCATTTGCGCCTTTAGTCCTTGTTGTCGAGCCGCAAGCTCCAGCATGGGCACAACAGATAGTCCACTTCCTTCAGACAGGAGAACTTCCCGAGGATCAAGAAACAACGAAGAAAGTAGCCCGGCAATCAAGTATGTACCAGTTTGTCGATGACATACTGTACAGAAGAAGATTCAACGGAGTGAAATTGAAGTGCATCTCCCGGGAAGATGGATGTAAACTGCTGGCGAGATACATGGAGGCATATGTGGTCACCACATTGGCGCAAGAGCACTTGCCGCAAGGCTTTCCTAAGAAGGCTTCTTCCGCCGACAGCCCTCCAGATGCAACCGCACAAGTAACCAAGTGTGAAGCGTGCTGGCCCATTCCAAACAGATTCATCAACCAGCTCAAGCTCTCCAAACAATCCCTTTATCCTCGCCATTTTCGATCCGGGGCTCGACATCCTCGCCCCTTTCCCGAAGCGGTCGGGGCTTTGAGTACTTGTACGCTGTAATGGACAAGTTCACAAAGTGTCCTAAAGTGGAACCAAGGAGGAAGGTGACAAGACAACAAGCAATAAGTGTTTCAGTCGATTGTTTGCCGCTTCGAATCCCTAACAGGATCATCACCGACAATGGCACACAATTCACGAGCCGCACCTTCATGCAAGACGCCCAAGATCTTGGCACCAAGATCTGCTTCGCTTCGCTGCTCAGCCGAGAAGCAACGCTGCAAGCGGAGAGGGCAACGCTGAAGCGTCGCGCGGGCTCAAGACTAGAACTTTCGACAGCTGCACAAGTGCGAAGAAATTGATCGAGCAGCTGCCAGTGGTTCTTGGCTGATCGTAACAATGCCAAATCGAGCCATCGCCATACACCCTTTGCTCTCGTTTACGGAGCAGCAGGCAGTTCTCCCCACGGAACTCAGATACGGATCGCCTCGAGTGCTCGCTATGATGAGCTTGAGCAAGAGCAGCTGCGGCAAGATGACGCTGCTCCTCGAGGAAGATCGCCTTCAGTTGTCAGGCGAGCTACTCGCTATCGCAAGCTTTGCGCCGCTATCATAGCCGCAGTTAATGCCGAAGCTTCGAGGAAGGCGAATTTGTTCTTCGCGCGCTCAATCCGCCAAGAATTCCAACAAGTTGACGCCAAGCGGGAAGGCCCTTATCGGGTGAAATGAGTCACTAGGCCCGCGCCGTCCGCCTTTGAGACCGAAGATGGCATTCCGTGAGCAACTCGAACATAGAGCATCTTCGCAAGTTTTACCCATAAGGCGCGGTTGCCGGGCCCCGTTCCGGCAACCACCTTTTGTACAAGCCTTGCCGCTGTTGCATGTAACCCTTTGTACAAAGCCGGGCGCAGCTCCCGTGCGTAAATAAAGTTCATGTGCTCCGCACATCTTGTCAAATTTAATGCATCTTTCTTTTTTCCTGCATGAGTATCTGACATTTTGTGCAGCACTTACCCCCGGTAAGCAATAGAAAACCTTAAGGTTCCATATCATTATTTTCTCTTCTTTCTTCTCAAAAAGAGAATCCCTCCGCCCACAAGTTCACCGGGGGGGGAGGAGAAGATAAAGGTGGGGACCAGGCGTCGCTCAAGGGAATCTAACCTTGCCGGGACGCAGACGACAGAAAAGCAAAGTTGCCAAAGTTTGAGCTTAGTCAATTTTAAAATTTTAAGTTATATTCCTTGAACGTTCGTGCCTTGTATGGAAAACTCATGCGTGGAGGAATCGACTCATGCTAAGTTGCGCCTTGATTTGTTTTCGAGTCCGCCAACAATACAAGTGAGCTGCAACTAGCCCCGACAAGGTTTCTTGTCGAGGCAAAGATCGCCAATGGCTGCTGATGTTCCGTGACTCAACAAGTGTGCTTATGCCGCAAGTTCCCTCAAAGCGAGGGTAAAAGCATACAAGGGATGTAATAGAGTAAAGGAAATAACATAGCAAGCAATCTGTAACAAAGTTATATTACAAGAATGACTTATTGTGGCATTGACTAAATTGTTCTCAGAATCAAACGGCAGCAGAAGAAAAAGGAGAAGAAGGGCGGCCTAATCCACGCTACCACCGTCCGCCCCTCCCGACCTCGCTCACCTTGTCCATGATGGGTGCGACGATGGCCCCGAAGCTCCTCAAGATCAGCGTCCTCCGGCAGCTTCTTGGTGACGCGGGAGAGGTCGAGGCCCGGGTTGCGGAAGAGGACCTTGACCAGCACCTTCTCCAAGACCCTGGCACAGATCGCGCGCGACTCGTCGACCAGCTTCTTCGGGATCCTTTCCCGGAGCTGCTGGAGAGCCGTCACCACGCCCTTGAAGAAAAGCGTGAGCTTGGCGCTGGGCTGGAGATTTTCTCTCTGGAATACCCAAAGCCCGCCAAGTCAAGCTCCGCCAGCCTCGCCGATGGATGCAGCGATGTTGACGAGGCCCTCCGCCCAGATCTCCACCGTGGTCTTGAAGGTGTTCTGGTCTCGGCGCCCTCGCCAGCAGCTCCACGCTGTTCTTGAGCTCCTTCCTCAAGTCGCCTCTCGCTTGGCGGCGCCCAGCGCCCCCGCCAAGGTGGCCTGGCCAGCTCCAGATCAGACTCGAGTCTTTGGCGGCGCTCAGCTCCTTGATCTTCTCGGCAAGTGGACTTGCAGCTCGCCATGGGCGATGCATCCTTCTCGCTCATACTGGAGTGCGGCCAGCTCTTCGCTCTTCTTTGTCATGTCCGCCTCCACCAAGGCCACCTTCACCTCTAGCTCCTTCTTGGCGGCTCGGCGTCGCGGGCGGCATCCTTTGCCTCCTTGAGTGCCCCGCCAAGTGATTGCTCCCTGACGCCGAGCTCCTCCTCGTGGCTGTCCAAGCTCGCTTCTTCAGATCAGCTCACCATCCCGCTTTGGACAGCTCCTCGGCGGCGAGCTCGCTGCTCTTCGCTTCAGCCTTTCCAGATAAACGCTTCTTCGCTTCGCCGAAGGCGCGCTCTCAAAGAATGGACCGGAGGGCCTCTGGTTGCGGCTCTTGAGCTCCTCCGCGTGTTTCTATACCAACTCCCCGCCGCGCAACAAGCGCTTCTCGAGACTCAAGCTTCGCTTGCCGGGCGCGTAGAGCGACACCAGCTTTCAAAGCAGCTGCTCCTCCTCGACTCGCCGCTGCTGCTATTCGTCGACGACCGCCAGCCCAAAGAGAGGCGTAGTACTTCCTCACAAACTCCTCCCTTTCACCGGGCGCCTCGAGCTCGACGCCCAGGAAGTTTGATGAACACGCCGCCGCCTTCAAGCACGCTACCGGGCCGGGCTCGTTGGAGCCCGGCGCCACATCAGCGGCGGAGGGGTCGGCGGACGTGTAGCGCCTTGCGCCTCCGCGGCCCTCCGGTCGCTGGGCAGGATCGCTGACCCCCACCAGCTTCTGCGCCAGCAGCCTTGGCGGCTTCCTCGTCGGCAGGTTCGTCAGAGTCGGCCTCTTCCCCACCGGCGGCGACATCTTCAAGTTGTTGCAGGCGCCTCACGGAGGCCCCAGATCCATCGGGTCTCATGCGATGGGGATCTGAGGATAGGGAGAGGGAGGAAAAGTCAAGCAAATATCCGAAAGAAGAAAGGAGATCAAGAGAAGAACCGAAGGGAAGATTCCCGGCAAAAAGGGTTACCTGTGCTGGGCTCCGTGACCATGGGCTCCTCCACCAGGGGCTCACTGGTTCCACCCCTTGCCGGGGACCCCTCCCTTGCCGGGGAATGATCCCTTATCAGAGAATCGCCCCTTGGCGGTGTAGCCGAAGCAGACAGCACCTCCGGGTCGGCCTCCGATTGCTCCTGGTGGGTTTGTTCTGCTCCTATATGCAAATGAGTCAGCAATCAAGATGTGAGCAAAAGAAGAAGCACCCATGTGCGCCCCACAACGGGAAGTAAACCAAAACACTTACGCTGGGGGCTGTGCCAGGGGCTGCTGCGAGGAGAAGGGACCGGGTCCGTCAAGGTGGTCTCGGACGTATCTTCTGTCGTCACAGCAGGATCGTCCTCGATGTTAACCACGGGGACCTTGGCCTCTTCGCCTCTCTCCGCCAAAGTCCTCAAGCAGAACAGGATTTAGAGAGAAGCAAATTAGATACAAGGCAAACAACAACAAAGATCAAAGAAAGATTTAATACAAGAAGAAGAAAGCCTTACTCCTCCTCATCCTCCTCCTCTTCATCATCATCGAGCTCAGCTGAGAGGTCGAACTCCGCACCCTCTCTGCGCTGTGTGGTGGAGGAGTAGGCTCCTTCGGCGCTTGCCGGGGCTGCGGCAGATCAGCGTGGCGCCCCGGAGGACCCCGCCGATTGACGGCACAGCTCGGGACCTCCCGCTGCAACGGTATTTGCTGCGGTGGAGCTGTACCACGGCGCGCTGGCTGCTGGACGGCCTCGCTCCTCGCTATATCTCCAACTCGGCGGAGGCGCCTTGGCCGGAATTGGGGTTGTGCTTGAGGCCCCGCCGCGCAAGCTGCTCGAGGATGGCTGGCCACTCGCCTCGGCGGATCGCCGCACCGCCTCGCGCTCGCCTCGCCATCAACCTCCCCGCAAGATCTTCCTGGTCGGGCGAGGCTTGCCGCCCACCGCTTCCGCCCGCCAACGTGAAGCCAAACTTCGCCATGGTAGCGGCCGCCGCCGCTTTTGGCCTCGGGCGATGTACACCATCTCATTGTCGCGGTGGCGCTGGTGCGGAGCTTCGCCGCCGGAGTTGATCGCCACCTCCGCCAATTCATCAAGAATTGCTGCACGACTCGGCAGCGGGCTCTATCCAATTTGCACTTATCCCGCGCGAAGTCGCGACCGCATCATTGCGCAGATGCGATCGCTACCGAGTTGTTGCATTGGGGATGACGCCCACCGCAGCTTGAACCACTCGATGATTGGCGCTGCGGCTTGAACATCTCCTCAAAGATCGCGTCAAGCTCCGTAACTGTGAAGTTGAAGTTGAGGCCCGGACGCAGCCTCATGATATCCGCCAGCCGCCAAACAGCCAGCGGGCTCCCCTCTCTTGCAGAGGGGCGGCGCGACGGTGAAGGAAATCCGCGCTAACCGCCTCGCCGTGAGTCCGCATGCCTCGAGCTGGAGGATTCGTGGTGGCGATCGCCGCCTTGGCGCCGTCTGGCGACAGGCGCCCAGCCGCTGCCACGCATTCTCCGGTTCGGGCGCAGCTTGGTGAATGGCGGCGGATTGGCATCACAGATCCAGCACCACTCCGCCTCCACTCGCCCCACTTGCCGCGAGCACGCCCGCCAAGTACACCTCCTTCATGCCCATCCGGGAGGTCCAGCGATTCCGCCAGCCGCTGGCTCCTTTCTCGGCTCGGGGAGAAATAATGGCTAAAAAGAGCGACATTGGGGAGGATGCCAACAAAGTTCTCGCAGAGGAAGCGAAACCGCCATTGTCGAACGGCGTTGGGGTGAAATCAAGAAGATGAAACCCGAGGTGTTCATGATGTCGCAGAGGAAATCGGAAAAGGTGGGCAGAGCCCGCAATAGAAGAACACCGAAAGGAGTAGTACCCTCGGGGCACTTCTTCGACGGAAGCTTTAGTGGAAAGCATCGCGCGCGGATGCGCGCTGCCTCCATCGACCTGAAGAGGTAGAACTCCGCCCGCAGCGCCTTCGGGTGAGCTCGGGAGGAAAAGCGCTGCTTTTGCGCAGCGCCGAGCTCCAACGCCGCCGATTTCATGCCAGCAGCCTTCGCGGTCTTCGCAGCCTTCCCGTCTTCGGAGCCATGGCGGAAGCGGCGAGGGAAGGCGAAGACGACGGCGGCGACGGTGACGACGGGCGGCGGAGTGCTGCTCTCTTTCGACTTGGGAAGCGGAGGGGAGCGGCGGAGCTTTCGGAGGAAGGAACTGCAAGTGGCGAAAGTGGGGAACGGCCCCGCTTCTCTCGCTTATAAATGGGGATGCGAATGTTACGATTTCCGGAATTAAGTATTGACCACGTTTTCCCACGACGCCGCGAATCGACGCTGCGCTGCTTGTAGAGGGCGCGGTGGATATGGAGTAGGTTTTATCCGACCCAGCCGCCGCTGCATCTACATGACCTGCTTTTGGGCTCGCCCAACAGCTCAGCACCAGATATGGCCCAGCCCGGGCTCCGGTCGGTAGTACTAAAGTAGGGTACCTTAGTACTCGAACTTGTGCACGGCAGTCCACAAATACCTGCGGCAAAGCTTGCCGGGCGTCCGCCAAGACCCTCCGTCATTTCCTAAATACTGCCATTCAAGAACAAAGTATTAACTAAGAAGACAAGGCCCCGGCAAGAGGAGCTTGCCGGGAAGGACAAAGACCCCGGCAAGAGGAGCTTGCCGGGAAGGCCAACCAAGGCGCTTCGGAAAACTTGCCACGATGCCCCACGCGTCCCGGCAAGGCGCAGCGAGCGGCAAGCTTGCTGGCGCGGCAAGATGAGGGGCCGCGGCAAGGCGCTTGCCGCGGCAAGGCTGCCACTCTTCACTCAAGCTCCAGCGCATCCAACGACGTGTCACCCCAAGACTATCCCAAGAGCACGTGGCGAGGCGCTGTGCAGCCATGCGGTGCGAGGTGGCGAGCGAAGCTGACAAGGAGGCCATCGTGGCGAACGGTGGCGCCCCTAACGGTTGTTTCCTTGCACTGTTGGGGCGACCGGACGGGCATTAAATGCCCTTGTCCCCTGCCGACAGAGTTAGGTAGGGGACACTGTTGGACACTGTTGTACCAACCTGCGTTTTTACCTTTCTAGCCCTCTTTCTACGCTGCCACCTATCGGTGACCCCCTTAGACTATAAAAGGGAGGCCCATGCGCACGTAGAAGGGGTTCGGTTCGGAACTTTTCCACACCAGGGTTCGGTTCATCCGACTCATCCAACACCACTACACGCTCGCGCTCTCGAGCAAGAACAAATACAAACACAAGGCAGCAGTAGGAGTTTTATCTCTCCGGAGAGCTCCGAAGCTGGGTAAAAACCCCTCGCGTGCCGTCGCCTCGATCTGCTCAAGGCGCCCGCCGCCCTTGCCGACTGAAGGGCCCCTGCCCCATAGGTGTTCGTGCTCCCACAGACCGCCCACGACGATGACCAAATGTTGTCCGGAGTCCCAAATGAGATCACGGACATGACAAGGAGCTCCATAATGGTCTGGAGGTAAAGATTGATATATATGACGATGCTATTTGGTCACCGGAAAGGTTTTGGAATGTATCGGGTAGTCCCACCGGGCGTGCCAATTTGTTTGACACAAAAAATAATAACAAACAATGATGGTTATCGTGTTACTATCTCTCTACGCGCTAGTGGAAATAAAAAAAATTGCGGGCGTGCCAATGTAGTAAGTACACAAATAAACATAGGGAAACATGCACTTTATTAATCTCTCATTGGAGAAACAAACATTACAAGATCCCTTTACATATGCGCCCCGGGCCTACTAGCGCTGCCTGCCGATCAGAAGCGATTACGGTCTCCTCGTTCCTGTGGCCTCGGAAGGCTCCTGTTAATTACTCCCCGGGTTACTCCACGGGATACCTTCGATTAAGCCGTATGGTCGCGTTTTTGTCGCCCGCCGCGTTCTCCATGCATGATGATGATGATGTGTGTGTGGGCGGCGGCAGAGACCGTGTCCTCGTCGGGACACGCGCCGCATGTAGCGTGGCCTTAGCGATGGCCGCGCCCGCCCTCACCATTGTGCCTCATCGGTCTTGGCGGTGTTGGAGTAGTTGGTGTTGGACTAACATGGGTCGCGCTCGGCTTAGTTTTCTCGACGACATGTTGCTTTATCGGGGTGTTCAAGGGGCTACGCCTTGCGGGTGTAACAGTTTGGGAGACCGGCGTCAGTGTAAAAACTGACACGCGCTCACGTTGGCGTGGCCGGGGTGGTTGGTACCTCGTCTTGGCTAGACGCCGAGTATTCGGCGGTCCGCCAAGACAAAGGAGGCCGCCCCAAGAGGCCGTGGATAGGTGGTGTTATAGAGGCCGCATCGCCTTGGGCTGGTGCTACGCCAAGGGGTGACCTGTACGCCGGCGACGCCGTGGACCTGTTCACCATGGTGGGTGCACCTCTCAAAGGAGGGGCCGGTCTTGTATTGCGTCGCTGCAAACTCCGGCTCGGTGAAGGATTTGTACGCCATTGACCTATTCATTGGGGACGCGTGCCTCGTGAAGGAGGAACCGGTCTTAGATATGTGGTTGCGGATATTGTTTCCCCCAAGGACCTGTACGCCGTGATGGGAAAGATGAGTCTCGGGCTGCGCCGTCAACGAAGCTCGCTCGCCGCACCGCCCCTCCACGAAAAGCGACGCAAAACCTGTACGCCGTGATGGGAAAGGCGAGTCTCGGTCTGCGCCGTCAGTGAGCTCCGGTTCTGCCATGCCATCTCCTCCAAGAGCGTGATGCCAAAACCTATACGCCGCAATGGGAAAGGCGGGTTTCGGGAAGCGTCGTCAGCGTGCTCTGATTCCGCCGCGCCGTCTCCTCCAAGTTTGTGATGCAAAACCTATATGCCGGTGTACCCTTTGCCATGAACCTATTAACCGTGGCTCTGTTCATCGCCATTTGTGTGTCGCGACCTGTACACCATGGGGTGTTCGCCGAGTGCCATGAAAGCCGCCACGGTAGGGCCCCGGGCCTAGCGGTTGGGCTGCGTCGTTGGCGAGCTCCGGCTGCTCCCAAGTCATCTCCAGCCAAGAATATAACACCTGAAAGAGAAAGACTTTGCGTAGACAAACTCCGACGATGCCGAGGCAGTTTTCTGTTCAGATGAAGTCGTCTCCGGCGGCAGCGATGGGATCACACGAGCGTCATCTTCGGTGACCGGCATGTACCTCGGCATGCATGCTGGATGTGAAAGAGAGAGACAAGAGAAAAATTAGACGATCATCTCACCATCCGGAAAAGTGAACTTGGTGTTTATATCGATGCCGCCGAGGTCCCTTGTGTGTATATGGATGAACACTGGCCTCCTCCTCTTCGTGCACGCTGGTATAGATCGATGAACGCCGGCTTCCTCTCCGTGCACGCCGGCGTGCGTGAGTCCTTCCTCTCTCTGATCGTGTGCGGATGTGAAGGGCGGTGGATCACCGGAAGGGGTTCCGGGAGGCCCCGGGAGGTTATTGGGCCATATGTGCCAAAAGAGGGGAGCACGCCAGCCCACAAGGGGTTGGCACACCCCACCTCTAGGCCACTGGCCCTATGGAAGGAAAGGGGGGAGGGCTAGCCCCTCCTGCCTTCCCTCCACCTAAGAGAAAGGAAAGGGGGGCACCCCCTCCTGCCTTCCCCCCGCGCACACAAGAAGGAAAGGGGGCGCAGTTAGGGCAGGGCCAAGGGTGGCCGCTGGCCCCCTTGGGGTTGCCCTAGGCTGCCTTCCCTCCTCCCCCACCTATATATATATGTGTTGAGGGAGACGGGCAACACACAGCACGATTCCCTAGCCGTGTGTAGTGCAACTCTCCCTCTAGTTCATCATCGGTCATATTTTCATAGTGCTCGGCGAAGCTCTGCGTAGATAGTTGCATCACCATCGTCATCATGCCATCGTGCTGCCGGAACACATCTACTACTTTGCCCGTCTTGCTGGATCAAGAAGGCGAGGACGTCATCGAGCTGAACGCGGAGGTGTGATACGTCTCCAACGTATCTATAATTTTTGATTGTTCCATGCTATTATATTACCCCTTTTGGATGTTTATGGGCTTTATTTTACACATTTATATCAATTTGTCGGACTAACCTACTAACCGGAGGCCCAGCCCATATTGCTGTTTTTTGCCTATTTCAGTATTTCAAAGAAAAGGAATATCAAACGGAGTCCAAACGGAATGAAACGTTTGGGAGCGTGATTTTTGGAACGAACGTGATCCAGAGGACTTGGAGTGCAAGCCAAGAAGCAGCCGAGGCGGCCACGAGATAGGAGGGTGCGGCCCCCTATCTTGTGGGCCCCTCGGGCGGCCACCGACGTACTTCTTCCTCCTATATATGCCTACGTACCCCGAAAACATCCAGGGAGCCAACAAAACACAATTTCCACCACCGTAACCTTCTGTATCCGCGAGATCCCATCTTGGGCTTCCTCAAATGCCCTAGGTCTTCATGAGCAAGCAAGTTGGATGCACACCCACTAGTTTTCTTTTGTTGAGCATTCATTTATAGCTCTAGTGCATCCGTTGCATGGCAATCCCTACTCCTCATGTTGACATCAATTGATGGGCATCTCCACAGCCCGTTGATTATCCTCGTCAATGTGAGACTTTCTCCTTTTTTGTCTTCTCCACACAATCCCCATCATCTTATTCTATTCCACCCATAGTGCTATATCCATGGCTCACGCTCATGTATTGCGTGAAGGTTGAAAAAGTTTGAGATTATTTAAGTATGAAACAATTGCCTGGCTTGTCATCGGGGGTATAGAAGTTGGGAACATCTTTGTGTGACAAAAATGAAGCATAGCCTAACTATATGATTTTGTAGGGATGAAATTTCTTTTGCCATGTTATTTTGAGAAGACATGATTACTTTGATTAGTATGCTTGAAGTGTTACTATTTCTTTTATCAATGTGAACTTTTATTTTGAATTATTTGGATCTGTACATTCATGCCACATTAAATAAAATTACATTAAGAATTATGCTAGGTAGCATTCCACATCTAAAATTCTGTTTTTATCATTTACCTACTCGAGGACAAGCGGGAATTAAGCTTGGGGATGTTTGATACGTCTCCAACGTATATATAGTTTTTGATTCTTCCATGCTATTATATTACCCCTTTTGGATGTTTATGGGCTTTATTTTACACATTTATATCATTTTTTGGGACTAACCTACTAACCGGAGGCCCAACCCGTGTTGCTGTTTTTTTGCCTATTTCAGTATTTCAAAGAAAAGGAATATGAAATGGAGTCCAAACAGAATGAAACCTTCTTGAGCGTGATTTTTGGAACGAACGTGATCCAAAGGACTTGGAGTGCAAGCCAAGAAGCAACCGAGGCAGCCACAAGATAGGAGGGCGCGCCCACCCTCTCTGGGCACCCCCCTGTCTTGTGGGCCCCTCGGGCGGCCACCGACGTACTTCTTCCTCCTATATATGCCTACATACCCTGAAAACATCCAGGGAGCCAACGAAACACAATTTCCACCACCGTAACCTTCTGTATCCGCGAGATCTCATCTTGAGCCTTCAAGGCTTCACGGAGGGGGAATCGACCATGGAGGGCTTCTACATCAACACCATAGTCCCTCCGATGAGTTGTGAGTAGTTTACCATGCACCTTCAGTCCATAGTTGTTAGCTAGATGGCTTCTTCTCTCTTTTGGATCTCAATACAATATTCTCCCCCTCTCTTGTGGAGATCTATTCGATGTAAACTCTTTTTGTGGTTTATGATCAAGTTTATCTATGAGAAATATTTGAATCTCCTCCGAATTCTTTTATGTATGATTGAGTTATCTTTGCAAGTCTCTTCGAATTATCAGTTTGGTTTGGCCTACTAGATTGATCTTTCTTGCCATGGGAGAAGTGCTTAGCTTTGGGTTCAATCTTATGTGTCCTTTCCCAAAGGATGTTAGGGCAGAAGGCACGTATTGTATTGTTTCCATCGAGGATAAAAAGATGGGGTTTACATCATATTGCTTGAGTTTATCCCTCTACATCATGTCATCTTTCTTAATGTGTACTCTGTTCTTTATGAACTTAATACTCTAGATGCATGCAGGAGTCGGTCGATGTGTGTAGTAATAGTAGTAGATGCAGGCAGGAGACGGTCTATTTGTCACGGATGTGATGCCTATATACATGATCATGCCTAGATAATCTCATAATTATTCGCTTTTCTATCAATTGCTCGACAGTAATTTGTTCACCCATCGTAATACTTATGCTATCTTGAGAGAAGCCAGTAGTGAAACCTATGGCCCCTGGGTCTATCTTTTATCATATAAACTTTCAATCTACTTTTATTTGCATCTTTACTTTTTGCATCTATATTATAAAATACCAAAAATATATTTATCTTATCGTACTATCTCTATTAGATCTCACTTTCGCAAGTGGCCGTGAAGGGATTGACAACCCTTTTATTGCATTGGTTGCGAGTTCTTCGTTTGTTTGTGTAGGTGCGTGGGACTTTTGAGGAGCCTCCTACTGGATTGATACCTTGGTTCTCAAAAATTGAGGGAAATACTTACGCTACTATTGCTGCATCACCCTTTCCTCTTCAAGGAAAACCAACGCAAGCTCAAGACGTAGCAAGGTGTCGTACATTCGGTACATGATTGGGCGGATCGTGAAGGTGTGCGACTACATCAACCGCGTTGATAAACACTTCCGGTTAACGGTCTATGAGGGTATGTAGAGACACTCTCTCCTCTCGTTGCTATGCATCTCCATGGATAGATCTTGCGTGTGCGTAGAATTTTTTTTGTTTTCAATGCAACGTTCCCCAACACAGCACCCAAGCACCGGTCCACCCACATATCAAATTATCAAAGTAGCGAGCGCGAATCAAATAAACATGATGAAAGTGTCTAGATGAAATTCCCGTGTTTCCTCGAGAACATTGTTCTTATTATGAGAGACTGCCCCGGCCTGTCCTTTACTACAAAAAGGATCGGGCTACCTTTCCGCACTTATTGTTACTATTGTTACTTGTTACTTGTTACAAATTATCTTGCTATCAAACTACATGTTACCAACAATTTCAGTGCTTGCAAAAATTACCTTGCTGAAAACCACTTGTCATTTCCTACTGCTCCTCGTTGGGTTCGACACTCTTACTTATCGAAAGGACTATGATTGATACCATATACTTCCGGGTCATCAAGAAGACATAGATCCAAAATTCGCATCACAGGAGACCCCGACATCGGATAAGACTTTGACCAAATGACTATCAGGTAAGGAAGGCTACACCAAATGAACAGGGGACGGAATGGGGAAAGTACCTGGGTGGACCACATCCTTAGTAGCAGCCAAGCGAGCCACCTGATGAGGGATGGGCTCCCCGCTGTCCTTGCCCTTCGGCTTTTGCGCGTGATGGACACCAGGGAGTGAAGCGAAGCCGAACGCACCACCGATGACGACGCTACACCCACCGAGGCAGCAGTCGCTGCCGCACCCAACTCCGCGTCCAACGGATGGCTGAGGCCAGCCAAAGATTGCTTCCGAGCCCGACGAGGCCCTACTCTTGGCGGAGAACTTCATCACTCATGTCTTCATATTCTTGCTAACACGGCCCGAAGCAACCGAGGTCAGATATGGAGGAACATCCACTATACCAGGGAGCGAGGGAGAGGCAAGGCAGGTCGACACGTTGGAGCAGACAATACAAAACGGGGTGTCCGTGCCCTTCTCCGGAGGAGCAGATTGAGTACCCAGGGTAAACATCAAAGTGACAGCAGCTGCAGCTCTGGGTTCAAACCCCTCTAACGCACCCCTAGCGGGGACATTAGATTTGAACAAGCCATGAATCTCCGAGCCCAGGCCTTCCCCTTCAGATATGGTAAATTGGGCATCAGAGCCACCCCCGTGTTGCTGTCGTCTGGACCATCGTCCCCACGGGGCCCAGGAGGAGATGGGTTGGCAGGAGGAGTAGGAGGGGGGACCTGTTGAGCAGCCTAGCCTTCAACAGGAACCCAAAGACAATAAGCACGAAGAGGAGAAGACATCCACAAAGCCATGGACGAGTGCTGTATTCAAACACCAAATCTTCATACTAGCCGGGCCTAGACAATCAAGCAAAGACAATTCCACCTCAATAGGCTTGCCAACCAATTCACCAAACACCAACATAAACAAAGCAGTGTGAAGACCCTAACGGACATCATCAATCAAGACCCGGACATCAGACGGCGAGCCCATAGCCCTAGCCCTCCATCTGCCGCCTTAACAAACACTGCTACTTCTTGAGCTTGCGTTGGTTTTTCCCTTAAAGAGGAAAGGGTGATGCAACAAAGTAGAGTATGTATTTCCCTCAGTTTGAGAACCAAGGTATCAATCCAGTAGGAGACAACACACAAGTCACCTAATACCTGCACAAACAATCAACAAACTTGCACCCAATGCGATAAAGGGTTGTCAATCCCTTCAGGTTACTTGCAAAAGTGAGATCTGATAGAGATAGATAAACGGTAAAGTAAATATTTTGGTATTTTTGGTTTATAGATTGGAAAGTAAAAGATTGCAAAATAGTATATCAGAAACGTATGTGATGGAAAATAGAAACTTATATGATGGAAAATAGACCCGGGGCCCATAGGTTTCACTAGAGGCTTCTCTCAAGATAGAAAATATTATGGTGGGTGAACAAATTACTGCCGAGCAATTGATAGAAAAGTGCAAAGTTATGATGATATCTAAGGCAATGATCATGAATATAGGCATCACGTCCGTGTCAATTAGACTGAAACGATTCTGCATCTACTACTATTACTCCACACATCAACCGCTCCTGCCTATATCTGGAGTATTAAGTTCATGAAGAACATAGTAACGCATTAATTAAGATGACATGATGTAGCGGGATAAACTCAAGCAATATGATGAAAACCCCGTCTTGTTATCCTCGATGGCAACAATACAATACGTGCCTTGCTGCCCCTACTGTCACTAGGAAAGGACACCGCAAGAATGAACCCAAAGCTAAGCACTTCTCCCATTGCAAGAAAAACCAATCTAGTTGGCCGAACCAAATCGATAGTTCGAAGAGACTTGCAAAGATATCAAATCATGCATATAAGAATTCAGAGGAGATTCAAATAATATTCATAGATAAGCTGATCATAAATCCACAATTCATTGGATCTCGGCAAACACACCGCAAAAAAGTATTACATCGAATAGATCTCCAAGAACATCGAGGAGGACATGGTATTGAGAATCAAAGAGAGAGAAGAAGCCATCTAACTACTAGCTATGGACCTGTAGGTCTGTGGTAAACTACTCACACTTCATGGAAGGGTAATGGTGTTGATGTAGAAGCCCTCCTCGATCGAATCGCCCTCCGGCAAGACGCCAGAAAAGGCCCCTAGATGGGATCTCATGGTTATATAAGGTTGCGGCAGTGGAAAAGTGTCTTTGTGGCTCCCTCTATTGGTTTTGGGATATATGAGAATATATATGCAAAGGAACTAGGTCGGTGGAGTCACGAGGGGCCTACAAGGGTGAGGGCACGCCCTACCCCCTAGACGCACCCTCCGTCCTTGTGGCCGCCTCGTGGCTTCTCTGACTTGCACTCCAAGTCCTCTGGATGTCTTCTGGTCCAAGAAAAATCATCGCGAAAGTTTTATTCCGTTTGGACTCCGTTTGGTATTCCTTTTCTGCAAAACTCTAAAACAAGGAAAAAACAAAAAATTGGCACTCGTCTCTAGATTAATAGGTTAGTCCCAAAAATAATATAAAATAGCATGTTAATGCATATAAAACATCCAAAACAGATAATATAATAGCATGGAACAATAAAAAATTATAGATACGTTGGAGACGTATCAAACACCACAAGTTCATTGAGAGGCAAAGTGAAACTAGTGCATGATGAAACCATCTTGAAGCTTTCTTTAGAAGGCAAGACCACTGCAAACTCAAACTCCGAGACTTGCTGGACTTGCCAATACAAGCCGTCAAGCCCCCACTCTCTAAGCTCATTCGGGATCACTTGAGAAGACACAACAAGGGATTGAACAGTAATGATTGCCGCATTGGAGAGAGTAGGAGCAACCACAACAATAACCAAGTCACCATCCAAAGCAAAGAAAGCACATCCCAGGAGCCCAAAATCAATTTTTTAAAGGACGGCGGTTTACAGCAATTCTGTCAATCAACAGTGAGATGGCCCTCGGTCCGACAAATGAGATAGAAAGGGGAGAAGGTGTAGTGAGATTGGAAGTGCCCTGACCGGTGACAAGCAAAACAAGTAAGCATGGACGAAAAACTAGGTTAGGAGGGGGAATCAAGTGTCGTGGAAGAGGAGGAGGCAGGGGTAAGATGCCATCACGAGCAGCAGATGTGAGGCCCCGGGGTCCGAAGAGGAGAACTTGTGAGCCTTGTAGGGGAACGAAGATGGCCCATAACCACCCCACTAGAACTGTCGGCCACCCTCACCGCCCCCGGTACCACCGCGACCATAGAACCGCTGCCCCATTCCTAGAGCCTCCCCTAGTTTTTTCTTGTTTGTAGGATTTTGGGTATTCAGATTAGTCCGTGGACATTTGATGACTATTAGTGGATGCCTTAATGTGTCTGAATCGTTCGGCTGAAAAAAATTTGCGGCCGATTTTGTGATCTCAATTGAAGTTGCCTTAGAGGTTGTGGTTATTGATATAAATTAGAAGTTGTGATGAATCTTGCAAGATGCAATGTGTTTGGAGCAGTGGTGAATCTACTAGGGGCAATGATGGCGGCACGAAGCTGGCGAATGG
This sequence comes from Aegilops speltoides, assembly GCA_021437245.1. Taxonomy (NCBI): domain Eukaryota; kingdom Viridiplantae; phylum Streptophyta; class Magnoliopsida; order Poales; family Poaceae; genus Aegilops; species Aegilops speltoides. Next base: position 470,541,444 of record CM038143.1, on the reverse strand, counting down.
TGGTGGCGGCACGGAGCTGGCGACATCCGTGGTCTCCTACGACTCCTCTTCCTCCTACGTTGCGTCGATGTCCGTAAACAAGGCGTCCCTCTCCTCCTGTAAGACGTGCATCCGCCATCGCTGGTGGCGGATCTCGCATGCACTATAGTTGGACAGGAGCAACAACCATTGCTCATCTAGGAAGCCCAGACCATTCACCACCATGGTCGTGACGATGTTGTCCTTCGCCTGGTCACCAATGAATTGTTTTTCCATAAGCCGATGCTCGACGAGGAGCTAGAGGTTATACCTCTGGTCCTCCGACGCCTGCCGGAACGTCCCATACTCCTCTTTCACCAACATGTAGGTGAAGTGCACCCCCGTATGCTCCAAGGTGATACCGGCAAGGATCAGCGAGGGCGATGACGCCAACTCATTGTCGGCGACCTCGTTCATCGTCTCATCAATGTTGCTACTCTATGGAGAGCTTGCTGGCAAGCCAGCCTATATCTAGTGGCTCGACGGGCCTGTCAGCTGGCCGCAATGCCAGACAACTCCTGCTTCTATATGTTGGACCTGTATTACCAGAGTGCTTTGGAGCTCGAGGACATGGTGGACATGTGATATGTCTCAAACTTATCTACAATTTTTTATTGTTCCATGCTATTATAATATCACTTTTGAATACTTTTTATAGTAGTTTGTATTTTTTTCTAGACTAACCTATTAATTCAGTGTCAAGATCCCGTTGTTATTTTCTGCAAGTTTCCAAGAAATCAATATATACGGTGGTCGAAACATCATGAGGGTTTAATACGATTTTTTTCTCAACATGAAAAATCCATAAAGTACCAGAGCCAGCCAGGTCCCCACACGGCCAGGGACTGGCCCGCTCCTCAAGGCCGTGCGGGCTCCTTGTGCACCTCCTTTGCTCCATTCTTCCACCTATAAATCCCACATTACACGAAACCTCGGTACCAATTTTCTCTGATTCTTTCTAACACCGCAAGCTTCAGTTCCAAGGAGATCCAATTCGGAGGTCTGTTTCGCAACCCTGCCAGAGGGGGAATCCACCACAGTAGGCTTCTTCATCAACATTATTTCCTCCATGATGATGTGTGGGTAGTTCCTTTAGGACCTTAGGTACCATAGTAGTAGCTAAATGGCACCTTCTCTCCCTTGTGATTCAATATAAAGTTCCCATGAGCTGCCTCACATGATCAGGACCAATAGGATGTAATCGGTGGTGTGTTTATTTGGATATGATGAATTGTCACGTGATTAGATTGTTCACTGAAATTAATTGAATCTTTTGAAGTTTCTTTGTCGTATAACTGAATAGATTTGTATGCTCTCTGATCTATTTGTCTTCTTTAGCCAAGTTTGATGGGTAGTTCTTCAGAGGAATTTGTGCATTTTAGTGGGTTATAATCTTAAGGTGATTTATATCCTAGTGAAAGAAAGGGACAATACATGTATTGTATTGTTGCCACTAAGGACAAAACGGTGGGTTCTTTATCGCACTCGGATGATAGTTTTATCGTTTGTATTATGTCATCATGCTTATTGCAAAGCTTTGTTTGTCATAAAATTAATACTTCAGGATGCATACTGGATAGCGGTCTTGGGGCGGAGTATTAGTAGTAGATGTAGTTGGATAATGGTCTACATTGTTGGGAAACGTTGCATGGAAAACAAAAAAAATTCTACGCACACGAAAGATCTATCTAGGAGATGCATAGCAATGAGAGGGGAGAGTGTGTCTATGTACCCTCGTAGACTGTAAGTGGAAGAGTTTCACAACGCGGTTGGTGTAGTCGAACTTTCTGCACGATCCAACCGATCTAGTACCGAACGTACGTCACCTCCGTGTTTAGCACATGTTCAGCTCGGTGACGTTCCTCGCCTTCTTGATCCGGCAAGACGTCGAGGTAGTAGATGAGTTCCGTCAGCACGACGGCGTGGTGATGGTGATGGTGAAGTAATCTCCGCAGGGCTTCGCCTAAGAACTACGAAAATATGATCGAGGGTGTAAACGATGGAGGGGGGCGCCGCACACGGCTAGGCAATTGTCTGTGGTGTGCTAGGCGCCCCCCTCCTCATATATATAGGTGGGAGGGAGAGGGGAGAGGCCAAGGGGCGCCCCAAGTAGGATCGAATCCTACTTGGGCTCCTGCCCTTGGCCACCGCCCCCCTAGCATGTTTGTTGGATGGGAAACGAAAGAGGGGGAGAGGGAAGGAAGTGGAAATCCTAGTCCACACCATTCTTTCCCTTCTCCACTTTCCTTCTCCTCCTTAGGCCGGCCTATACGGGGGGCGCACCAACCCCTTGTGGCTGTTTTGTTTCCCCTCTTGGCCCATAAGGCCCATATCTTTTGCCGGGGGTGCCAGGAACCCCTTCCAGTGACCCGATAGGTGCCCGGTACCCCCTGAAACACTTCCGGTGTCCGAGTACTATCGTCCTATATATAAGTCTTTACCTCTCAACCATTTCAAGACTCCTCGTCATGTCCGTGATCTCATCCAGGACTCTGAACAACATTCGGTCACCAAATCACAAAACTCATGTAATACTATATCGTCAATGAACGGTAAGCGTGCGGACCCTACGAGTTCGAGGACTATGTAGACATGACCGAGACACCTCTCCGGTCAATAACCAACGGCGGAACCTGGATGCCCATATTGGTTCCTACATATTCTACAAAGATCTTTATCGGTCGAACCATTATGATAACATACGTAATTCCCTTTGTCCATCGGTACGTTACTTGCCCGAGATTTGATTGTCGGTATATTTATGCCTAGTTCAATCTCGTTATCGGTAAGTCTCTTTACTCGTTCCATAATACATCACCTCATGACTAAGTCCTTAGTCGTTTTCTTGCAAGCTTATGATGTGTATTACCGAGAGGGCCCAGAGATACCTCTCCGATACTCGAAGTGACAAATCCTAATCTGGATCTATGCCAACACAACAAACACCTTTGGAGATACCTGCAGAGAATCTTTATAATCACCCAGTTACGTTGTGACTTTTGATAGCACACAAGGCATTCCTTCAGTATCCGGAAGTTGCATAATCTCATAGTCGAAGGAATATGTATTTGACATGAAGAAAGCAATAGCAATAAAACTGAACGATTATTATGCTAAGATAACACTTGGGTCTTGTCCATCACATCATTCTCCTAATAATGTGATCCCGTTATCAAATGACAACTCATGTCCATGGTTAGGAAACCTTAACCATCTTTGATCGACGAGCTAGTCTAGTGGAGGCTCACTAGGGACACAGTGTTTGTTTATGTATTCACACGTGTATCAAGGTTTCCAATCAATAAAATTCTAGCATGAATAATAAACCTTTATCATGAATAAGGAAATATAAAATAACAACTTTATTATTGCCTCTAGGGCATATTTCATTCAGTCTCCCACTTGCACTAGAGTCAATAATCTAGATTACATTATAATGAATCTAACACCCATGGAGTCTTTGTGCTGACCATGTTTTGCTCGCGGAAGAGGCTTAGTCAATGGGTCTGCTACATTTAGAACCGTATGCACTTTGCAAATTTCTATGTCTCCATCCTTGACCTTTTCACGGATCGAGTTGAAGTGTCTCTTGATGTTTTTGGTTCTCTTGTGAAACACGGATTCCTTCACCAAGGTAATTGCTCCAGTGTTGTCACAAAAGATTTTCATTGGACCTGATGCACTAGTTATTACACCTAGATTGGATATTAACTCCTTAATCCAGACTCCTTCATGCGCTGCTTCTAAAGCAGCTATGTACTCCGCTTCACACGTAGATCCCGCCACGACTCTCGGCTTGGAACTGCACCAACTGACAGCTCCACCATTCAATATAAAAACATATCCGGTATGTGACTTAGAGTCATCCGGATCAGTATTGAAGCTAGCATCAACGTAATCATTTACGACGAGTTCTTCGTCACCTCCATAAACGATAAACATATCCTTTGTCCTATTCAGGTACTTCAGGATGTTCTTGACCGCTGTCCAGTGATCCACTCCTGGATTACTTTGGTACCTCCTTGCCAAACTTATGACAAGGTACACATCATGTCTGGTACACAACATAAGATAGAACCTATGGCTGAGGCATAGGAAATAACTTTCAATTTCTCTCTATCTTCTATAGTGGTCGGGCTTTGAGTCTAACTCTGTCGCGGCCGATGGGTGGCGCGGCACCTATGGGGCCGGGGCCCCTTCGTGTGTTCGGTACGGGGCGGAGGCTGCGCGGAGAGCAGATCGAGGCGATGCACGCGGGATTTTTACCCAGCTTCGGCCGCGATGGTCGCAGAAACCCTCCGCTGCATTGTGTTGTATTTGATCTTGCTCAAGAATGCGAGCAAAACGGTGGAGTGGTGTGTGAAATCCTCGCGAGAGTAACTAGTCGCGGAACCCTCTCGCGAGAATAGCGAATGGTTGGAACCTCTCGCGAGAATAGCTAATGGTTGGAACCTCCTCTCGCGAGAATAGCGAATGGTTGGAACCTCCTCTACGTTGTGCATGGGCCTCCTTTTATAGGGCAAGGGGTCACCGACAGGTGTCAACGTGAGGTAGAGGGGTAAAAACGTAAAAGGGGTGGTAGTTGGAACAAGGCGGGAGCAAGCAGCTACTACAAGGCTTTCTACCTACTTTTGTGAGGGGGACAAGGGCATTAAATGCCCGTCGCCGTCGCCCAAAAGCTCCCGCCATTGCGTCTTCTTTTCGCCACGGCGGCGGCCACCACCGTGGAGTGCCACCGCATTCTTCATGCAAGACTGACCACCCGCCACGCAGCGTCTCGAGAAAGCTGGAGGCGACGCGTGGGCAAATGAGCTGGAGTGCGGCACGTAGATAGCTCTCCGGCAAGCACCTTGCCGGGCCTTGATCTTGCCGGGCCCGGGGCTTGTCGGCTTGTGACTTGCCGCTTCGGTCTCGCCCGAGCGCTGCTGGGCGCCGAGGCGTGTCTTCTGTGATGTGATCTTCTGGTCCTCCCGACGAGCTCCTCTCGCCGGGGATCTGCAGGAGTAATATGGCCTTGAGCCTGGAATGGCCTTCCCGGCAAGCTCCTCTTGCCGGGGTCTTGAGTTTCTATCCTATATACTTTGTTCTTGAACGGCTTGGTGTGGGGCGGAGATGGTCTCCGGCAAGCATTTGATGGATCTGGTTGCGGGGAGCTGGGGCTGCCCGTGCACAAGTTGGGGTACTGAGGTACCCCTACCTTAGTACACCGACAGGAGCCCCCGGGCCTGGGCCATACACGGTGCCGAGCGCTGTTGGGCCAGGCCCAAGGCAAAGGCACGGCGCGAAGCCTACGGCGCGTCGAATCCTTCTGCTGATCCGTCGTCTCCCTCCCGCAACGGCACGCGTTGATTGCGGCGTCGTGGGAGGAGGGCGGCGATGCAGCCTTTAAGGCACCCACCCGTGATCGTGGCGCAGAGCGGGTCGCTTCACTGTCCGCCGGCCCGCTGCCGCCACGCTGCCCTCATGCATGGGGGCCGGGCGGCGAAGGTGGGAGACCGAGCCACGGGCGGAGAGGGCGAGTCGGCCCGCTCCTCCGCCTCCTCGCTTGATTGGTTGAGCGGGCGGTTGAGTCCCCACCCCGCCCTTTAAATAGGGCGGAAGGGGTGCACAACGCCATACTCATCCATTTCTTCTTCGCCTTCGTCTTCTGTTCTTCTTGCCGCCATGGAAGGAGGGAATCCGGCTCCTCGGCGGTGGCGGCACGGGTTGCTTTAGGCAGCGCACCGCCTCATCTCGCCCCGTGGCGATGGAGCCGCCACGAGAGGGAGAGGAGGGGCGTGGCCGCGGTCGTGGCCGAGGGCGTGGCCGAGGCGGTCGAGGGAGAGGCGGTCGTGGTGAGGCCTCCCGCCTCCTCCGGCGTCTCGACCACGGCGCGGTCCACACCGGAGATGACCCCGGAGTTCTTCATCAAGCTTCGCGGGCGCCGTCGTCGTCGCCGGTTGCCGGCCCGTTCGCGGACGCAATGGGGCCGGATCCGCCCGACGTGATGGAGTTACGCGTGAGGGCTGCGGGATCAGCGGCACTCGGGTGAGTGTCGTGTCCCCAGCCCCGGCGTGATGTTCTTCGACCGAGGGTGGAAGACCTTCGCCGGATCCATAGCTTGACGGCGGGGTTCACCCTCCATTTCAAGTTATTGGATGGTGACCTCCTCGCCGCCAAGGTCTTGGCGACTATGGAACCCGGTGCGCTGCTGTGTGGACAGCTCCTCGGATATGAAGGCTCCTCCTCGAGCGAAAGTGACGAGGAGGAGAGCGACAGCGGCGACGAGGGGATGGCGGGCCCGACTAGGCGCCGGACACCGCTGCCTCGGCGCCACCGCAACCCCTTCTTCGGGTTGCGGGCTCCTGAACTCCCCGGGCCGCCTTCTTGGCGGCGGGCGAGGGAGGCTGCGGAAGAGGAAGAGGGGAGTGGCGGCAAGGCCGCCACGTCGCAGCACGAGGGCGAGTAGCCTTCGACAGCAGGCCGACGCCCTACTACCCCGCCTTCAAGCTCGCCTCCCACGCCCCGACTCCGCCAAGCTCTGGCCGGCCCCGGGTGTTCTCTTGGGGTCTTCGCGCCCGTGGCTCTCCGTGGGCTTCAGGGGCTTGTCGCTGGCTCTCCGGCATCGCTCCCCATGCCCGCCACCTGCAGCAGCTCTGCGGCACGGCGCCACCGCCACGCCTCCCAAGCGCTCCTTCGCCTTCCCGACAAGCTCTTCTTGCGGGTCTTCTCTCCAGCAAGCCTATCTTGCCGGAGCTCCTGACCTACCTCCTGAACTCTGAACAGAGAAACAGAGAGGGATCACGGCACCTTATCTTTTCAGATTGTAAGCCCTCGGGCATTTAGCTGCATTTAAGAACTTGTAATCCTCTCTATCATGTTTTTCATCCTCCATGGACTTGTACTGAATTGATGTTTTTAATGAAAAGAGGGAAGCTTGCCGGATCGAGTCTTTTACTTGACTACGTGCCTTGTGTGTTCTTACGCTATCGGGAGCTTGCCGGGCTTAACACGCTTAGCGATCATGGGACAGCCCGCTGGTGGTGTCACTCCGGCAAGCAACCTTGTCGGGCGATTATGACGCCTATCTTGTCGAAAGGTGCTCGGAAGCAAGATAGAGGTGCAGCGCACACTTGGGTTTGTTGAGCGGACTCGAAACAAACCAAGCACGAATCGGGTCACGACTCGGTTCCTCCACGTACGGGTTTTTACAAGACACGATCGTTCAAAGACGCAGTCCCGCATCTCCCGGTCCATGAGAGGATGCATGATGAGGGATGAAAAACTTATCTGAAATCGCAGCCCCCGGCGACACTAGCTCGCCGGAGACGAATCTCGATGCTCGCAGCCCCCAGCGAGGCTGGCTCGCCGAAGAAAAACCTTGGCATCCGCAGCCCCCGGTGACCCTGACTCGCCGGGCCCCAGGCGCGGGTGCGATCTTTTGGTTCCTTCTTGTCGCTGCAATTTTAGCCATGAAAATAGCTGAGGTAGATATGCAATTGCTCAGCGCACATGTATGTGTATGTGTATATAAATCTTGGCTAAGCAATGCGATGCCGAGCTTTGTCCTTCGTATGTTTGTACTCTACGCTCTTGGGGAGCTTGCCGGGGCGGACACGCTTAGTGACCGCGGGACAGCCCGCTGGTGGCGTCGCCTCCGCAAGCAACCTTGTCGGGCGATTATGACGCTTAACTTGTCGAGCGTGGCTCGGAAGCAAGATAAGGGTGCTGCAGCACACTTGTGTTTGTTGAGCGGACTCGAAACAAAACAAGTACGCAACTGGGCCACGACTTGGCTCCTCTTGCGCCCAAGCCTCTCATACGGACGACGTTTCACGGCATGCCTCGCCACGTTATACCCTCGCCTGCACCCTTGGTGTGCTTTCACCCCACGCTTCTAGGTAACTTGCCGGTGCTCAACACGCTTGCTGAGTGCGGAACGCCAAGAGCCCGCTTGGCTGGTGTCGCCCCGCAAGCAACCTTGCCGCGCGTCGCCGCGACGCACTTAACTTGCCGAGCAGGCTCGAACGAAACGAGAGCGCCGGTTGGTCGCGGCTTACTCTTAACTCGCTGAGCGTGTTGAAGCGAAGTAAGGGTGCGACCATCCGCAAGCGTGCTCCTCCACAAGATGTGTTTCGCGCACAAAGCGAATAATGCGCGAGGGGTATAACATATAAAAGTATGAAATTAAAGAGTGCTCGCACGAAGGCTCGAGCGACTTAGCTTTTCTTTTTCTTTGCGCCGCTGGTGGAGCTCAACGGTGTGTCCATGGCGGTGGCGCGGCGCCCGGGAGGCGCGCTGCCGACGAGCACCAAAGCTGTCCTCACCGGGCTTACCGCGCCCGAGGAGGTACGCTTGTCGGGTGGAGCACCGAGCCGCCCTTGCCGGACTTAGAGCTCAATAGCGCGTCTCGACGACATCGTAACGCTCAAGGATAGGCGCCGCGGGCCGAGGGGAGCGGGAGCGAAGCGGTGCGAGGGGCCGGATACACTCGGGTCCCTAATAATGTTAGGGGAGCAGAATCTCGCTCGACCTCTTTCGCTTTGCTCATGCATGGACAGCAGTCCAGAGCGCCCCGCGAACCCTCGTTGTTTTTGTCCCGGTGGCGGATACCACCTTCGCGGTATGGCGCCTGGGCCGCTATATGCCTGGAGTGGACACGGATCTGCGGGGCCGAGGCGCGTCCTCCGTCCGCCTTGATCCGTGGCACCGCGGCGCCCTCGCCGGTGTCCACCTTTCCATCGACGTTTCCCCGCCGCCGCTGGCTCCGGTGGCGGCGGGAAGACGGAGATGGGTCTGCGACCAAGCTCTCGTCTTCGGGCCATGACGCAGCTTGTCGGCGAAGGCCGACGGCTGGAGGGGTTGATGAAGAGGCTTTGGCGCGAACGCCGGATCAGGTTCGCGATAACCTCGACGCCCCTACCGCGCGCGCAGAGATGGCGCGCCGATGGGTGGCGCGGCACCTATGGGGCCGGGCCCTTCGTGTGTTGGCACGGGCGGAGGCTGCGCGGAGAGCAGATCGAGGCGATGCACGCGGGATTTTACCCAGCCGGGCGCGATGGTCGCGTAAAACCCTACTGCTGCATTGTGTTGTATTTGATCTTGCTCAAGAATGCGAGCAAAACGGTGGAGTGGTGTGTGAAATCCTCGCGAGAGTAACTAGTCGCGGAACCCTCTCGCGAGAATAGCGAATGGTTGGAACCCTCTCGCGAGAATAGCGAATGGTTGGAACCTCCTCTCGCGAGAATAGCGAATGGTTGGAACCTCCTCTACGTTGTGCATGGGCCTCCTTTTATAGGGCAAGGGGTCACCGACAGGTGTCAACGTGAGGTAGAGGGGTAAAAACGTAAAAGGGGTGGTAGTTGGAAGCAAGGGGAACAAAGGCAGCTACGATGCTTTCTACCTACTTTTGTGAGGGGGACAAGGGCATTAAATGCCCGTCGCCGCCCAAAAGCTCCCGCCATTGCGTCTTTTTTCGCCACGGCGGCGGCCACCACCGTGGAGTGCCACCGCATTCTTCATGCAGCACAGCCACCCGCCACGCGTCTCGGAGAAAGCCGGAGGCGACGCGTGGGCAAATGAGCTGGAGGCGGGCACGTAGATAGCTCTCCGGCAAGCACCTTGCCGGGCCTTGATCTTGCGGCCCGGGGCTTGTCGGCATCGTGACTTGCCGCCTCGGTCCTCGCCAGGCGGCTGGGCGCCGAGGCGTGTCTTCGTGATGTGATCTTCGTCCTCCCGACGAGCTCCTCTCGCCGGGGATCTGCAGGAGTAATATGGCCTTGAGCCTGGAATGGCCTTCCCGGCAAGCTCCTCTTGCCGGGGTCTTGAGTTTCTATCCTATATACTTTGTTCTTGAACGGCTTGGTGTGGGGCGGAGATGGTCTCCGGCAAGCATTTGATGGATCTGGTTGCGGGGAGCTGGGGGCTGCCCGTGCACAAGTTGGGGTACTGAGGTACCCCTACCTTAGTACACCGACAAACTCAACTTCACACCTTGTAACACAAGCAAGAACCCTTTATTTGACTGATCCATTTTGAACTTCTTGAAAAATTTATCAAGGTATGTGTGAAAGTCCTATTAAGCGTCTCGATCTATCACGGGTACAGTGAGGTGCTATACAAACGGTTTTCAACCCATTTGCGCAACGGTGTTCTGAACTGTCACCAAGTGAGAGACTGCGATAGGGGGGGTCCTTCCCACACGACTTAGAAACCGTCGGGGATATGCACTCTGATAACCCAAAAGTATAGGGGGTCGCAACAGTTTTTGAGGGTAGAGTATTCAACCCAAATTTATAGATTCGACACAAGAGGAGCCAAAGAATATTTGTATGTATTTGCAGCTGAGTTGTCAATTCAACCACACTTGGAGATTAATTATCTGCAGCAAAGTGATCAGTAGCAAAGTAGTATGATAGTTTTGGTAATAGTAGCAGCAGCAATAGTAACGGTAACAGTGATAGCAGGGCTTTTGTAGCAAGTATAACAGTAATGATAGCAGTAGTAACTTAGCAGAAACAATATAGAATAAATTCGTAGGCATTGGATCGGTAATTTGTTGGATGATATTCATCATGTGACAGTCATAACCTAGGTTGATAAGGCACTAGCTCCAGTTCATTAATATAATGTAGGCATGTATTCCGTAAATAGTAACACATTCTTATGGAAAGAACTTGCATGACATCTTTTGTCCTACCCTCCCGTGGTAGCGGGGTCCTATTGGAAACTAAGGGATATTAAGGCCTCCTTTTAATAGAGAACCAGAACAAAGCATTAACACTTGGTGAATCCATGAACTCCTCAAACTACGGTCATCACCAGGAGTGGTCTTGACTATTGTCACTCCAGGGTTGCCAGATCATAACACGTAGTATAGGTGATTATAACTTGCAAGATCGGATCTAGAACATGGATATAATGGTGATAACATAAATGGTTCAGATCTGAAATCATGGCACCCAGGCCCAAAGTGACAAGCATTAAGCATGGTAAAGTTATAGCAACATCAACCTAAGAACATAGTGGATACTAGGGATCAAGCCCTAACAAAACTAACTCAATTACATGATAAATATCATCCAACTCCTCACCGACCAGCGACCCTACGAAGGAATTACTCACTCCTAGTGGGGAGCATCATGGAATTGGCGATGGAGAAGGGTTGGTGATGACAAAGAATGAAGACCCCCCTCTCCGGAGCCCCAAACAGACTCCAGATCTGGCCTCCCAATGAAGAAAAGGAGGTGCAGGCGCCTCCGTCTCATGGAACGCGATAATTCTTTTTCCCTGATTTTTTTCTAGAAAAATGTGATTTTATAGCATAGGTTTCAGGGTCTGCGGGCCAACCAGGTGGGGACAACCCACCTGGGCGTGCCTGGGAGCAGGTGCACCCTGGTGGGATATGCCCACCCAGGTGCCCCCCTCAGGTGGCTCTTGGCTCCAGAAATTCTCTTTTATTGGTAAAAATTCCTCGCAAAGTTTTGTTCCATTCCGAGAACTTTTATTTCTGCACAAAAACAACACCATGGTAGTTCTGCTGAAAACAGCGTCAGTCAGGGGTTAGTGATGTCTACTACACAACCTTCTTCTTGTAGACGTTGTTGGGCCTCCAAGTGCAGAGGTTTATAGGACAGTAGCAAATTTCCCTCAAGTGGATGACCTAAGGTTTATCAATCCATGAGAGGCGTAGGATGAAGATGGTCTCTCTCAAACAACCCTGCAACCAAATAACAAAGAGTCTCTTGTGTCCCCAACACACCCAATACAATGGTAAATTGTATAGGAACACTAGTTCGGCGAAGAGATGGTGATACAAGTGCAATATGGATGGTAGATATGAGTATTTGTAATCTGAAATTATAAAAACAGCAAGGTAACTAATGATAAAAGTGAGCGTAAACGGTATTGCAATGGTAGGAAACAAGGCATAGGGTTCATACTTTCACTAGTGCAAGTTCTCTCAACAATAATAACATAATTGGATCATATAACTATCCCTGAACATGCAACAAAGAGTCACTCCAAAGCCACTAATAGCGGAGAACAAACGAACAGATTATGGTAGGGTACGAAACCACCTCAAAGTTATCCTTTCCGCTCGATCTATTCAAGAGTCCGTAGTAAAATAACATGAAGCTATTCTTTCTTTTCAATCTATCATAGAGTTCATACTAGAATAACACATTAAGACACAAATCAAACAAAACCCTAATGTCACCTAGATACTCCATTGTCACCTCAAGTATCCGTGGGCATGATTATACGATATGCATCACACAATCTCAGATTCATCTATTCAACCAACACAAAGTACTTCAAAGAGTGCCCCAAAGTTTCTACCGGAGAGTCAAGACGAAAACGTGTGCCAACCCCTATGCATAGGTTCATGGGCGGAACCCGCAAGTTGATCACCAAAACATACATCAAGTGGATCACGTGATATCCCATTGTCACCACAGATAAGCATGGCAAGAAATACATCAAGTGTTCTCAAATCCTTAAAGACTCAATCCGATAAGATAACTTCAAGAGGAAAACTCAATTCATCACAAGAGAGTAGAGGGGGAGAAACATCATAAGATCCAACTATAATAGCAAAGCTCACGATACATCATGATCGTGACATAGAGAGAACACGAGAGAGAGATCAAACACATAGCTAATGGTACATACCCTCAGCCCCGAGGGTGAACTACTCCCTCCTCGTCATGGAGAGCGCCGGGATGATGAAGATGGCCACCGGTGAGGGATCCCCCCTCCGGCAGGGTGCTGGAACGGGCTCCCGAGAGGTTTTTGGTGGCTATAGAGGCTTGCGGCGACAGAACTTCCGATCTATTGTTCGCTTTGATGTTTTTAGGGTATATGGGAATATATAGGCGAAAGAAGTCGGTCGGGGGATCCACGAGGGGCCCATGAGGGTGGAGGGCGCGCCTCCTATCTCGTGGCCTCCTCGAAGCTTCCCTGGCTTGCACTCCAAGTTCCCGGGATTGCTTCTATTCCGAAAATAACTTTTCCAAAGGTTTCATTCCGTTTGGACTCCGTTTGATATTCCTTTTCTTCGAAACACTGAAATAGGCAAGAAAATAGCAATATGGGTTGGGCCTCTTGTTAATAGGTTAGAACCAAAAATATTATAAAAGTGTATAATAAAGCCCATAAACATTCAAAACAGATAATATAATAGCATGAATGCTTCATAAATTATAGATACGGAAGTATGGTGCTCTTTATATTGTCATTAAGAACTTATTAGCATATCATACTTTCGATTGTCATTAAGCACTTATTTTCTCCATAGGTAGGTATGGTGGACTCTCATGGAAAAAACTAGGTTTAAGGATATTTGGAAGCACAAGTAGTATCTCTACTTGGTGCAAGGAATTTGACTAGAATGAGGGGGAAAGGCAAGCTCAACATGTTTGAATGATTCATGACAATATACTTTAACTGAGATGTGAGAAAGCATAGCCCATTACGTTGTCTTCCTTGTCCAACATCAACTCTTTAGCATATCATACTTAATGAGTGCTCACAATTATAAAAGATGTCCAAGATAGTATATTTATATGTGAAATCTCTCTTCCTTCAATATTCTTTCATGAATTGTTCAAATGACCAATACAATGCTTGCTAACCTTCAATAAATTTACAACCTCTACTTATTAGATGTGAAGTCATTACTCCCCATGGGATAAGCAAATGAAACACATATAATTTCATATTTATGACATTCAACTCATTCAACCATTTACTCATAGGATATAAGTGAAGCACACGAGTAAATGACAAACTACTCCAACAAGATATAAGTGAAGATAAATGAGTAGCTAAATAATTATGTAACTATGTGAAGACTCTCTCTCATTTAAGAATTTCAGATCTTGGTAGTTTATTCAAACATCAAGCAAAACAAAATAAAATGACATTGCAAGGATAGCACAACTCATGTGAAGAAGCAAAAACTTAGGTTCAATCGATACTAACCGATAGTTGTTGAAGAAGAAAGGTGGGATGCCTACCGGGGCATCCCCACGCTTAGATGCTTGAGACTTGTTGGAATATTATCTTGAGGTGCCTTGGGCATCCCCAAGCTTGAACTTTTGTGTCTCCTTAATTCCTCTCATATCATGGTTTCTCTATTTCTTAAAAACTTCATCCACATAAAACTCAACAAGAACTCATGAGATAAGTTAGTATAAACCAATGCAAAACCTTATAATTTTCTACTGTAACAAATCACTAAAATTATTATTAAACATTGAATACTAAATTCCTCTGCATATTTAATACTCCTATCCTCAAATAGAATCATTAAACAAGCAAACATATGCAAACAATGCAAACATAACAGCAATCTGCCAAAACAGTACAGTCTGTAAAGAATGCAAGATTCATCATACTTCCCTAACTCCAAAAATAATGAGAAAAATACTACGCTGTATAAGATTTACCATAGCTCAATATGCAAAAAGTTTCAACATTATATCATTCTCTGACTTTTCTAGGGAAATTTTGCAACAGCGGTAAACTTTCTGTTTTGAAACAGCAACATGTATACTTGCAAAATAAGCATGGTAAAGGCTATCCTTGACATTTTTATTGAAACTAAAGATGAAAAACATTATTATAAATAACATAAATCAAATACTAAAAAAATAAGATTATGCTCCAAGCAAAACACATATCATGTGGTGAATAAAAATATAGCTCCAAGTAAAGTTACCGATGAACGAAGACGAAAGAGGGGATGCCTTCCGGGGCATCCCCAAGCTTAGGCTCTTGGTTGTCCTTGAATATTGCCTTGGGGTGCCTTGGGCATCCCCAAGCTTAGGCTCTTGCCACTCTTTATTCCATAGTCCATCGAATCTTTACCCAAAACTTGAAAACTTCACAACACAAAACTCAACAGAAAACTCGTAAGCTCCATTAATATAAGAAAATAAAACCACCACTTAGGTACTGTAATTAACTCATTATAAATTCATATTGATGTAATATCTATTGTATTCCAGCTTCTCTATGGTTCATACCCTCCGATACTACTCATAGATTCATCAAAATAAGCAAACAACACATAGAAAACAGAATCTGTTAAAAACAGAACAGTCTGTAGTAATCTATATCAAACGTATACTTCTGGAACTAAAAAAATCCTACAAAATTAGGAATTCCTAAGAAATTTGTGTACCAATCCATATGAAAAATAATCAGATCATAAGCACGTTTCTGTGAATTATCAAAACTAATTTACTGGGTGAAAAACTCTCTGATTTTCAGCAGGATCAACACAACTATCACCATAAGCTATCCTAAAGGTCTTACTTGGCACTTTATTGAAACAAAATCTATAAAACATGATTACTACAGTAGCATAATCATGTGGACACACAATAACAGTAAGGGTAAATATTGGGTTGTCTCCCAACAAGCGCTTTTCTTTAATGCCTTTCCAGCTAGGCATGATGATGACAATGATGCTCACATAAAAGATAAGAATTGAAACATAACGGGAGCATCATGAAGCATATGACTAGCACATTTAAGTCTAACCCACTTCCTATGCATAGGGATTTTGTGAGCAAACAACTTATGGGAGCAATAATCAACTAGCATAGGAAGGCAAAACAAGCATAACTTCAAAATTTTAAGCACATCGAGAGGAAACTTGACATTATTGCTATTCCTACAAGCATAGATTCCTCTCTCATAATAATTTTCAGTAGCATCATGAATGAATTCTACAATATAACCAGCACCTAAAGCATTCTTTTCATGATCTACAAGCATAGAAAATTTACTACTCTCCACATAAGCAAATTTCTTCTCATGAATAGTAGTGGGAGCAATCTCAACAAAATAATTATCATGAGAGGCATAATCCAATTGAAACCTAAAATCATGATGACAAGTTTCATGGTTATGATTATTCTTAATAGCATACAAGTCATCACAATAATCATCATAGGTAGCAACTTTGTTCTCATAATCAATTGGAACCTCTTCCGAAATAGTGGATTCATCACTAAATAAAGTCATGACCTCTCCAAATCCACTTTCATAATTATCACAATAATATTGAACATCCTCCCAAATAGTGGGATCATTACTTCCTAAAGTTGACACTCTTCCAAACCCACTTTCATCAATATAATCATCATAAATAGGAGGCATGCTTTCATCATAATAAATATTCTCATCAAAACTTGGGGGACAAAAAATATCATCTTCATCAAACATAGCTTCCCCAAGCTTCTGGCTTTGCATATCATTAGCATCATGGGTATTCAAGGAATTCATACTAACAACATTGCAATCATGCTCATCATACAAATATTTAGTATCAAACATTCTATAGATTTCTTCTTCTAGCACTTGAGCACAATTTTCCTTTTCATCATACTCAAGAAAGATATTAAAAAGATGAAGCGTATGAGACAAACTCAACTCCATTTTTTTGTAGTTTTCTTTTATAAACTAAACTAGTGATAAAACAAGAAACAAAAAGATTCTATTGCAAAATCTAAATATATACCTTCAAGCACTCACCTCCCCGACAACGGTGCAAGAAAAGAACTTAGTTGACAGGGTGTGAGTGCCGCTTACCTAGCCTCCCCGGCAACGGCACCAGAAAAGAGCTTGATGTCTACTACACAACCTTCTTCTTGTAGACGTTGTTGGGCCTCCAAGTGCAGAGGTTTGTAGGACGGTAGCAAATTTCCCTCAAGTGGATGACCTAAGGTTTATCAGTCCATGAGAGGCGTAGGATGAAGATGGTCTCTCTCAAACAACCCTGCAACCAAATAACAAAGAGTCTCTTGTGTCCCCAACACACCCAATACAATGGTAAATTGTATAGGTGCACTAGTTCGGCAAAGAGATGGTGATACAAGTGCAATATGGATGGTAGATATTAGTGTTTGTAATCTGAAATTATAAAAACAGCAAGGTAACTAATGATAAAAGTAAGCGTAAACGGTATTGCAATGGTAGGAAACAAGGCATAGGGTTCATACTTTCACTAGTGCAAGTTCTCTCAACAATAATAACATAATTGGATCATATAGCTATCCCTCAACATGCAACAAATAGTCATTCCAAAGCTACTAATAGCGGAGAACAAACTAAGAGATTATGGTAGGGTACGAAACCACCTCAAAGTTATCCTTTCTGCTCGATCTATTAAAGAGTCCGTAGTAAAATAACATGAAGATATTCTTTCCGTTCAATCTATCATATAGTTCATACTAGAATAACACCTTAAGACACAAATCAACGAAAACCCTAATGTCACCTAGATACTCCATTGTCACCTCAAGTATCCATGGGCATGATTATACGATATGCATCACACAATCTCAGATTCATCTATTCAACCAACACAAAGTACTTCAAAGAGTGCGCCAAAGTTTCTACCGGAGAGTCAGGACGAAAAAGTGTGCCAACCCCTATGCATAGGTTCATGGGCGGAACCCGCAAGTTGATCACCAAAACACACATCAAGTGGATCGCGTGATATCCCATTGTCACCACAGATAAGCACGTTAAGATATACATCAAGTGTTCTAAAATCCTTAAAGACTCAATTCGATAAGATAACTTCAAGAGGAAAACTCAATTCATCACAAGAGAGTAGAGGGGGGAGAAACATCATAACATCCAACTATAATAGCAAAGCTCGCGATACATCAAGATCGTGCCATAGAGAGAACATGAGAGAGAGAGAGAGAGATCAAACACATAGCTACTGGTACATACCCTCAGCCCCGAGGGTGAACTACTCCCTCCTCGTCATGGAGAGCGCCGGGATGATGAAGATGGCCACCGATGAGGGATCCCCCCTCCGGTAGGGTGCCGTAATGGGCTCCCGAGAGGTTTTTGGTGGCTACAGAGGCTTGCGGCAGCGGAACTTCTGATCTATTATTCGCTTCGATGTTTTTAGGGTATATGGGAATATATAGGCGAAAGAAGTCGGTCCGGGGAGCCATGAGGGGCCCACGAGGGTGGAGGGCGCGCCCAGGGGGTGGGCGTGCCTGAGGGATTCCTGGATTAGGGGGTATCCGGACAGCCGGACTATATACTTTGGCCGGACTATTGGAGCGTGAAGATACAAGACTCAAGACTCCGTCCCGTGTCCGGATGGGACTCTCCTTTGCATGGAAGACAAGCTTGGCGATTCGGATATTATATTTCCTTCTTTGTAACCGACTCCATGTAAACCCTAGCCCTCTCCGATGTCCATATAAACTGGAGAGTTTAGTCCTTAGAGACAGAATCATAATCATCATAGGCTAGCTTGTAGGGTTTAGCCTCTACGATCTCGTGGTAGATCAACTCTTGTAATACCCATATCATCAATATCAATCAAGTAGGAAGTAGGGTTTTACCTCCACCGAGAGGGCCCGAACCTGGGTAAACATCATGTCCCTTGCCTCCTGTTACCATCAGCCTTAGACGCACAGATCGGGACCTCCTACCTGAGATCCGCCGGTTTTTACACCGACATTGGTGCTTTCGTTGTGAGTTCCTCTATGTCGTCGCTGCAAGGCTCGATGGCTCCTTAAATCAACAACACCGTGGTTCAGGGTGAGACTTTTCTCCGCGGGCAGATCTTCGTGTTCGGTGGCTTCGCACTGCGGGCCAATTCGCTTGGCCATCTGGAGTAGATCAACAGCTACGCCCCTGGCCATCAAGTCAGGTTCGGAAACTTGAACCACATGACCGATATCAACGGAGACTTGATATTCAACGGATTTGGGCCTGCGCCAGGTGCACCGGACAGTCACGATGAGCACGGCTTAGACCTGCTATCGGACAGTGCTTAGGATATCGCCCCTGCTGGAGCCCTGGACCTAAATCCGGAGCAGATTGCGTCGCCCAAGGACGGGTGGATGGACCCTGCCCCGGAGGCCGCACACTCATCGGCGGTGGAGCCGAACACAGGCCTCGCCCCCAAGGAAGCCTGTGACACCGGACCCCCGAATTTGTATCCGGCTGTAGGTTCCAATCCGCGCACTCCCGAGCCCGCCAAATCTGGTTGGGCTCCGGTAATGGAGTTCACCGCTACGGATATCTTCCAGCACTCGCCCTCTGGCGACGCGCTGAGCTCGTTAAAGTCTCTCTCTTTCTCAGGAGTCTCTTGGCCGAACTATGTCCGGCTCAAGTGGGAAGCAGGCGACGAAGGAATTCGTTGCCCACCCACCACCCACTTCATAGCCACTGTCAACGATGTATCAGACATGCTTGACTTCCACTATGAAAAAATACACTTCCGTGATGATACGTGTTTGTCACAGTAGGTCGCGTTTTTTGTCATGCATGTACATCCATGACGATTTTATGACAGAATCAAGATAGTCATACCTGTGCTGTCGTAGAAGTGTTCCATGACATTACCAAAATTATCATCACGGAAGTGTCCACTTCCATGACGATAAATCGCGCGTCACAGAAGTGCTTTCATCAAGGGTGACCAACACGTGGCATCCACCATAACGGAACGCCGTTAAGCTATCGAGTCGGGCTTTGGATTCGGTAACCCATTAACAGCCCCGACCAATGGGGATTTTCCACGTGAAAAATCATCATTGGCTGGCGGAAACACGTGTCGGCTCATCGTTGGGACAAATGTCATCCACTCATTAGACGGAAGGCGCCTATGATACGTCGACACGTGGCACAGCCCAACAGAGGCCCATTCCTGTGAAAAGGCCAGCCCAGTAAAAATTAGCAGGCCAACCCATATAAGGCCTACTTGTGTCAGGTCCATTTAAGCCCACGGCCCATACGAGATGTGCCAATTCGGCCCGTCAACGGCCCGTTAAAGATTTGACACCATTGCAGCCCATCGTCAGTTCGAGCCCGTTAACAGCCCGCTATATATTTGGGCTCAATATCGGCCTGATGAGATTTCGGCCTGTTAACGGCCCATTTAATGGACGGGCCAATTTTCTGGATGTACATCTTTCGGCCTTTTAGCGACCCATTTAAATGTTGGGCTAATTTCCGGCCCGGTGTGTCTTTCAGCCTGTTGATGGCCCATAAATCTGATGGACCTTTTGTTGTCGGACCTGAGTTTCAGCCTTTTAGCGGCCCATTTAAGTGTTGGGCCAATTTCTGGCCCGGTGTCACTTTCAGCCCGTTGACGGCCCATAAATCAGTTGGGCCATTTGTAGTCGGACCTGAGTTTTAGCCTTTTAGCGACCCATTTAAGTGTTGGGCCAATTCCTGGCCCTGTGTGCCTTTCGGCCTGTTAACGGACCATAAATGAGTTGGGCCATTTGTAGTCGGACCTTAGTTTTGGCCTTTTATCGGCCCATGCCCTTCATGGTCCAATACCAGCCCGGTTTCTCTTTCGGCCTGCTAAAGGCCCACAACACAGTTGGGCCATTTACAATACGACCTGACTTTCGGCCTCTTAGCGGCCCATGGTCTTCATGGTCTAGTACAAGCCCATTGTCTCTTTCGACTCGCTAAAGGCTCATAAAGATAGTTGGGCCATATGTAGCCCAAACTTAGTAACGGCCTGTTAACGGCCCGTGAAATAAATTGGGCCCACCTATTGCCCGCTTTGATGTCGGCCTGTTAACGACCCGGGAGGTAAGAGGGCCGACCATTAACTTTCGGCCTAGTAACGTCCCATTAACTTAATGGGCCCACTAAATTTCGTACATGTCTTTAGGCCAAATTAGATAATTTGAGCCCATTACGACGAGCAATTATGCACAGGACCAAAACCGATCAAGCAAAGGTGCGGCATACAGGAATAACGTTGCACATCCAAAGATATATTACAGAAATTACATCCTTTGGGCAATCAAAGATTGATGCCAGTGCAAATAAATGAGCAGAACCTAACCGTCTACAACGTCACAATCTGCAACCTCAGCATAGATGACGCCCATAAGCATGTGGGCAAGTTCTTTCTGCTTTGCTACACTGTCTCTGAAATAAATTCAACACTGGATCCTACTTCCGTATTCGTACACTTCTATCTAAAATTCCCATGAATATCATGTTAGTTTGTTTGTTCACTGTACACTACAGCATACTATTTGTGAGTTTGTGTTAACAGTGTAGTCTCTAGATCCCAGTATGACTATAATTCGAACAGACACCATGAATTCCTTTACTAAAAGTGAGAATTCGGTCCTCCATTAATCATAAATGCGCTTACTAAAATTGAATGCATATTTTTTTGGCTTGGTGGAGGCGTGGAGAGTCCGCATCGATGCACCACACTCGAATTAGTGGTCGACCATACTGAGATGGCCAAAATGGAGGCGTTGATTCGTTAGGTTTGGCTCAGCTTCTTCATTGGGAATGATTTGACTGATCTGGAACTTTTTTTTGCCTAACAAATATCGCAAATGTTCTTCAGCCAGCCACCTCACTCGCCTTTGACTCCCTGCAATCAGGACCCCAAGACACTGGTATCTCTGTCCCCATAAGTTGATCCACCCACTTCTCCCTGTAAGTGCATCTAGTGCCACCCCTAGTTTGGTTTTGGAGTATTGACGACAAACGTGGTTGAGGGACTAATGTGTTCGTGAGAATTGCAGGATAACACAGGTAGTAGTCCCTCTTTGATTCGGTTTACCTACCAGAGATGACCCCTAAAAATGTATGAAGACATTGAAGATAATGGTGGTACGTGAAGACATTCACGTTGAAGACTATGACAGAAGAAGACATTGAGTGAAGACTATGGAGCGCGAAGACTTAGTAGTTTCGCTGTTTCTTTTCTTCTTTGTTGATTCATAGGAACCACCGCACTGTTAAGTGGGGTCCAAGTGAACAAAGTCAGAGGACTGATGTGATGCTCAACCAAATTCCTATGTCTTCGAGCGAAGACAATGAGAGAAAATCTTATCTAGAGTAGGATAAGTCAGCTTTACTTGTAGCCCAAGTCAAGCTGTCGTGTGTATTTGAAATCTGACCGTTGTGACACGTGTCAGTTCCTTAGTGACCCAGGGTCATTTCGGACAAATCAGGTCGGGTTGCCCAGTGGCAATAAATAGCCCACCCCCTACACCATAAATTGGTGGCTGCTCGAAGTTAGTGCACGACTTTTGTCGTTGAGAGGAACCCACCTCCAAAGAGTTTTAGAGAGAGAAATCCTTGTGAGGACAAAGCCCAAAACACCCAGAGCCCAAAGAGTGTTTGGCATCCCTGAAGTCTTCCTGTCTGCGTGACCTGAAGACTTGTTACACTTGAGGACTATGAATCCTCCAGCCGGTTAGGCATCGCGTTCTGAGCATCCAAGAGTAATTGTGGATTGCCGGTGAATGAAGTCTGTGAAGGTTTGGAAGTCTACCTTGAAGACTTACCAGAGTGATTGGGCGAGGACTATGAGTCCTTAGCTCAAGGGGAATAAGGTGAAGACACGGTCTTCTGATTTTGATCTCAGCCTCCCTAACCAGACGTACAGTTGTCACAGCAACTGGAACTGGTCGAACAAACCTTGTCTTCACAACGCACTGGTTCTATCTCTTACTCTCCTTTCTTACAGTTCGTCTTTGTGAAGTCATTGCCTGATTGCTACACCTGTTTGACTTCACTGTGTGACTACTTGTTCTGATTGGCTTCGTACTATCTTCCATCCTGATCTTACTATCTAGCTGCTATATATCATCATGCTTTATATTCATACCTGTCTGACTATGGCTTGTCTAGTGTAGTTCATCTTCCGCTGCATGTTTATAGGTCCTGATTTCGTGTTTGTCTTCGAAACTTCCATGTTTTGAAGACTTCCATAAAAATCGCCTACTCACCCCCCCTCTAGTCGATAACTAGCACTTTCAATTGGTATCAGAGCAAGGTACTCCCTTGTTCTGTTTGATTCGGTTTAACCACCTGGAGTTTAGCTATGTCGACTGCAGGGATAATCAAAGTCTCCGCTGTGTGCCCTGTCTTCGATGGCACTGAATATCCCTACTGGAAGAATAAGATGCGTATGCATCTTGAAGCCATTGATGTCAATCCGTGGTATGTCGTCAAAAACGGCGTTCCCAAGACTGGTGAAGGTGTCTCCCCTACTGATGTCAAGAAGTTCATTCAACTCGATTCTACTGCGAAGAACATCATCTGTGGTCATCTGACCAAAGGGCAGTATGGCCGTGTGAGTGCTTTGGAAACTTTAAAGCTAGTCTGGGACTGGCTCTCCAAGGTCAATGAAGGTGTTTCAACTCAGAGGGATCAAAGAATCAGTGTTCTACGCAACCTCTTCAACCGATTCAAGAGAAATGACAATGAAAATGTCCAGCTCACGTTTGATCATCTCACCGACATCACAAATGAGCTTCAGGCTCTCGGCGCCACTGAGATCACCAAGCATGAAATCGTCAAGACGCTTTTGAGATCTCTTGACAGCTCATTTGACACTCTAGCTCTTATGATTCAAGAACGCCCTGACTTCAAGACACTCAATCCATCTAACATACTTGAGAGGCTCAACACACACGAGTTCCAGCTATCTGAGAAAAGAGATATCTATGGTCCCAACTATGGTCGAACTCGTGCTTTGAAGGCAAAGGCCGTTTCCTCATCTGAAGAAGAATCTGACTGCAGTTCTGGCAAAGCTGAAGACCTTGGAAAGGAGCTTGCTATGCTTGTGAAGAAGTTCCAGAAGTTCACTAAGAAGAAAGGCTTCAGGAAGTCTTCACGATCCAGCTCAAGAAATGATGAAGCTTCTTCCCAAGACCTCAAGAAGAGAACCTGTCACAAGTGCAAGAAACCTGGTCACTACATCTCTGAGTGTCCTCAGTGGGACAATGAGAAGAAAAAGAAGAAAAGCAAAGAATATGATTCTGATGTCAAGAAGAAGAAGAAATACTCAAAATCTTCTTCCAAGTACTCTTCCAAGTCTTCATCACACAAGAAAAGTTTTTCTGGCAAGGCTCATGCTTTTGTTGGCAAGGCAATGGATTCAGAAGAGGAGTCTGCTTCTGAGGAGGCAGAAGTGATGGAGTCTGAGGAGGAGTCTGACTCTGGTGTTGCAAGTCTAGCTCTGGCTTCAGCCTACGTTGCCAAGTCCATCCTCAACACTGAAGACAATGTATCCACCACCAACGCTGACGCCAGTGACAAGGACGGCTCCACTCCCACTTACTGCTTCATGGCACGCGGTGCCAAGGTAAAATCACGCGATGCTTACTTTCAAACATCTAGTGATGATGACTTTGATTGTGAATCCAAACCCAGCTACAAAAAACTTGCTAAAATTGCAACTGAACAAAGAAAGCTATGGAACATATTCAAAAACTGTTAGACAAAAGCGATGACCTATTGGACGCGGAAATGACTAAGACCCAGTCCTTAATTGGAGACATAAAAAATCTTCATATTAAGTACCAGGAACTTGATGGTCGTCATGAAACCCTCTCAACATCTCATGAAAAGCTTTCCTACGATTATCTTCAAAGGAAGCAGGAACTTGAGAAATTGAGATCAGATCATGAAGATCTTCAAAAGGAGAACGAGTCACTACGCGCTCAACAGGTCAGTCCCGCTCAGGAAGGATTTGAACCACCATGTTTAAAATGCATTGAGCGTCATAGCGCTACTTCTATTGCTGGATGTTCTACTGCTGCTGTTGCAATATCTTCAACTGCTGATGTGGTAACTAACCCCTCTGTTGAGGATACCACTACTATTGCTGATGAGAATGCCAGGTTGAAGACACTGATTGAGACAGGGATGTACAAAAGCCTCAAAGGGCATTAGACATTATGTGATGTCCTCAAAAAGCGATTCTCGAACGAAACCCTAGAAAAGAGGGTATTGGGTTCGAGAGGAAAATGAATGTTGATGGGTCGATCGAAGCCCTGAGAAAGTACCCCAAAACCACATGGGTTGCTGCAAAGGAACCTTCAGTAGATCCATCCACCTTATCTAGTTTCACTTGCACTAACCCTATTATCATTGATGAATCCTTTGATGCAAACTATAAAGTGTTTCAGAATCAGAATGGTGAAGTGTTTGACAAGAAAATTGGTACTAACTGAAGGAATGGATCACCTATGAAGAAGATCTGGGTACCTAAGCAGTGTATTGAGAATCTTCCTGTGAATGTCATCATGACACCACCAAGGAAGAAGACAAACCCCAGACCTATGGCTTCATAAGGCCCAAATGCTTCATACAGATGGAAGACTCACCTGAGTCACCCTAACGCCAATGTTTTGCAGGGAAACCATACTCATACTTATGAATATGAGCGTGTGTCTTCAAACCGCTATGTTCATAGAACTAAGAACTTTTCTGCTTATTCATATGAGTATCGCTCTTCTCCTGCAATGCTATTTGCTAGGGCTTCAAAGCCAAAATTCTCAGATGCTGCACTTAGACTCATTGCTTCTAAGCCACCCCTGAAGATGTGGGTGGTGAAGAAGAATTAACCTTCTTTTGCAGAGGATGGTCTCCAGCCTGTAATCAAAGGCGTCCGATGCTATTGCTGGGGACCCAAAACACATTAAGGGACGCATGATAAAATGGTCCTACTATGTATTTCACATCTGAATCACTTGCCAGTCATACAATGAGTCCTAACCTGGATCTGAGCTTTGATAATCCTATTGTGCTTCAAATGCTTATGCTTCACAACACTCTTTGTGAAGCCAATCCTCCTAACTGCCCTGTAGGGTACTCCACCTCATGCTACAGAATGGATCATGGACAGCGGATGCACCAACCACATGACTGGTGATCGAAGTCTTCTCATGGACTCAACCTTACGTCCATGTGATAAAAGTCACATCACATTCGCTGACACTGGTAAAAGAAAGGTATTAGGTTTAGGTAGAGTTGCTATCTCAAGGGATCAGCACATGGACAAAGTAATGCTTGTTGAATCCCTTGGTTTCAACTTAATGTCTGTCTCAATGCTTTGTGACTTAAACATGATTGTGCTATTTGGAAAATATCGTTGTCTTGTACTAATGGAATCTGACAAGTCTCTAGTCTTCGAAGGGTACAGGAAAGATGATCTGTACATGGTAGATTTCTCAGCAGGACCACAGATGGCTGTATGTCTTCTAGCCAAGTCTTTAGAGTGCTGGCTCTGGCATCGGAGGCTAGGGCATGCTGGCATGAGGAACCTACACACTCTCGCCAAGAAGAAGCACGTCATTGGCATCGAAGACGTCAAGTTCAAGAAAGATCATCTATGTGGTGCTTGTGAAGCTGGGAAGATGACAAGGGCCAAGCATCCCTCGAAGACAATCATGACTACATCTTAACCTTTTGAGTTGCTCCACATGGACTTGTTTGGTCCCACCCACTACTCTACTCTCACTGCTACTGCTTGTCTCTATGGTTTCGTAATTGTTGATGATTATTCAAAATACACTTGGGTGCACATAATTCTCTTCAAGACTGAAGTGCAGGATGTCTTCAGACGCTTCGCCAACCGCGCCATGAACAACTATGGCGTCAAGATCAACACATTAGGAGTGACAATGGCACAGAATTCAAGAACACAGGCCTCAACCTCTATCTTGACACCTTAGGCATCACTCATGAGTTTTCTGCTCCTTACACACCTCAGCAGAATGCCATCATGGAGCGCAAGAACAGAACCCTTATTGAGACGGCTCGGACGATGCTTGAAGAATACAAGACTCCAAGAAAATTTTGGCCTGGAGCCATTGATACTGCATGCCATGTCATCAACCGTGTTTATCTTCACAAGCTTCTGAAGAAAACATCCTATGAGCTCTTAACTGGTAAGAAGCCAAACGTAAGCTACTTCAGAGTATTTGGTGCTAGGTGCTGGATCAAGGATCGACATCACACTACAAAATTTGCACCGAAAGCACATGAAGGTTTTATACTTGGTTATGGAAAGGAGTCGCACTCGTATAGAGTCTTCAACCTCTTTCACTATAAAGTGGTTGAAACTCTGGATGTGCGATTCGATGAAACTAACGGCTCGCAAAGAGAGCACCTGCCAAATGTGCTAGATGAAGTACCTGCCAGTGAATCAATCAAGCTGATGGGAGCAGGAGAGATCATACCATTAGATGCCTAGCCTGAAGAGGAACTCATTATTTCTGCACCTGATCAACCTGAAGACATTGCTCAGCCTGAAGACAATCCTCCAAATGATGACAATGTTCAGCAGGAGCAAAATATTCGTCCAGTCCATCCTCGTGTTGCAAATGAAGTACAAATTGAGAAGATAATCGATAGCATCAATGCACTTGGTCCACTCACTCGTTCAAGAGCAACACAGCTAGCAAATTTCTGTGGGCACTTTGCATTTGTCTCAATCTATGAACCCAAGAAAGCTGCTAAAGCCTTCATGGAACCTGAATGGATTCAAGCTATGCAAGAAGAGATTCAACAGTTTGAGCTGAACAATGTGTGGGAACTAGTCAAGCGTCCTGATCCTGGCAAACACAACATAATAGGCACAACATGGATATATCGCAACAAACAAGACGAGCATGGTCAAGTAGTCAGAAACAAAGCACGACTCGTTGCTCAAGGATACACACAAGTTGAAGGAATTGACTTTGATGAAACATTTGCTCCAGTGGCTAGGCTCAAAGCCATTCGCATACTGCTAGCCTACGCAAATCATCACAACATCCTTCTGTATCAAATGGATGTGAAGAGTGCCTTTCTCAATGGAAAGATTGAAGAAGAAGTATATATTGCACAACCGCCTGGCTTTGAAGACCCAAAACATCCTGATTTGGTATACAAGCTCAACAAGGCACTGTATGGCCTCAAACAAGCCCCTCGTGCTTGGTATGACACACTCAAAGACTTCCTGAAGAGCAAAGGCTTCAAACCCGGTTCTCTCGGTCCCACTCTCTTCACGAAGACATATGATGGTGAACTGTTTGTGTGCCAAATCTATGTGGATGACATTATCTTCGGTTGCACCAACAAGAAATACAGTGATGAATTTGCTCACATGATGCAAGAAGAATATCAAATGTCCATGATGGGAGAGCTGAAGTTCTTTCTCGGTCTTCAAATCCGTCAGCAACGCAACGGCATCTTCATATCTCAAGAAAAATATCTCAAAGATTGCTTGAAGAAGTTTGGAATGCAAGACTGCAAAGGATACACGACGCCAATGCCAACCAAAAGTCATCTAAGCCCCGACGTCAATGGTAAAGATTTTGATCAACAGGTATACCGCTCCATGATTGGTTCTTTACTTTACTTATGTGCATCTAGGCTAGATATCATGCTTAGTGTTTGCATGTGTGCTCGATTTCAAGCGGCACCAAAGGAGTCGCATCACTTAGCTGTGAAGCGAATTCTTCGATATTTGGCTTACACCCCAACACTAGGATTATGCTATCCAAAGGGCTCAGAGTTTGATCTGGTTGGGTTTTCGGATCTTGATTATCTTTGGTGACAAGGTGGATCGCAAGTCTACATCGGGCACATGTCACTTTACGGGTCGATCTCTTGTCTGTTGGTCTTCAAAGAAGCGTAGCGTGTATCACTCTCAACTGCTGAATCTGAATACATTGCTGCTGGATCTTGCTGCGCTCAACTTCTGTGGATGAAGCAAACTCTTAAGGACTATGGCATTCATCTGAAGCATGTGCCACTCTACTGCGATAATGAAAGCGCTATCAAGATTGCCAATAACCCAGTTCAGCACTCGAAGACAAAGCACATTGAAATTCGTCATCACTTCCTCAGAGATCATGTTATGAAAGAAGATATTGATATCATTCACGTCAAGACAGAAGATCAGTTGGCTGATATCTTCACTAAGCCCTTGGATGAGAAAAGGTTTTGCAAGTTGCGGTGTGAGCTAAATATCTTGGAATCCTCGAATGTCCTGTGATTAGGCACTCATCCTAACACTTATGCATGTTGATGACTTAGATGTGCAACACACGAAGTAATGTATATCTTCAATCAATGAAGACATACACTCTAAGTGTGAATACATTAACGTGGAAATTGACTTCAGAGCGCCACGATAATTGTGCGCCGTGTCTGGGTCTAATACTTCCTATACGGTGGGTAACGCCACCACCATACTCTTATGAAGTGTTTCCTCATGGCGTCATATTTACAAAGTCTTTGCAATTGATTTAACTTCAACATTAATTTGACTTCATGGTTACTGATTTGGCTTTACACTATTAAATATACATATACTGTATTCTGTCCTCTATAGCATTCACTTATGGCTACGTCTTCGTGTTTGAATCTTTTGAACTAAGTGAATGTGATCGGACCCTAATCCCTCTATGCTTTCTATCTCAAGCTCTATCTATCCAAATCATATGCATTCTGTTGAAACTGTCGAATGTCTTCTGTGCGTCCTTGTCAGCAGAAGATACAGAGACAAACATTTATATCTAGCTTTAATAACTTATCCTTTTTGCCTGAAACCCGGAGAATTTGGAACGACCACCCCGACAATCTAGGCGTGCGTGGGACGTGGAACATCTTTCAATGAGTTGCATGTTTGCCACGTGTCCATCAGATGTGAACCGCTAGGGGCACCTGCGTAATTGCGCTGTGCTGCTCTATCCTTATAAATGACTGTCTTGTCTCGGTCAAAATCCTTCTTCCTCCTTCTCCATCTCTCACAAACCCTAGCGCCTACGCTAGCTCTCGATGACGCCGACAACGAAGCGCTTGGCTGCTGCGACCTCCTCGACGCCATCCTCACGCCGGCCGCGGACCTCGTCTTCTACGCCGTCGCCGTAGGTGTCTTCCATCTCCAAGTTAGGGCACGGGAGATCGAACTGCTCGGCATCCATCTTCGCTCCGTCTAGCAGTTCATCGTGTGGTAATAAAAGTTTACATTTTACCGTCTTTTTGATCCGATAGATTCATCCCTTCATACCTAAAGTGGTTCCTAGATCTTAGAACATGGATCTATCTCTTTCTGCATCTCATAATCTGCCTAGTATATTCACTTATGCTTCTTCACAAGTTAGATTACTCACTTGTACTTATTCTTGGATTTGTACAACTCTGGAACCAACTCTCATCATATAAGTGAATGTCTTCGCGTTATGAGGTCAATGTCTTCAAACTGATTTATCTTCAAAATCTTCTGAGAATACATATGACCTCGTCCCCTTCCCTCGCACCTTTAATGCTGTCACAGGTACATGTCCATGGGAGAATCCCTTGGTTCTCATAGTCTGCATTCGTTTGCAGAATTCTTGCAGAGTCACATCAACTCACTTGAAGCTAGTTCCTGTTAGTCCAGCCGTTCGAAGCCTTTGAAAGCACTAAAGCCTTTCAGTTTACACTTCATGGCAACTGGAAAATTAGCAAGAAAGGGAGGCAGACAGCATCGTGGTGACACTTCCAAGGATTTACCACCAGATTTGCATGAGATGTACAAAACTGATCCAGAAGAAACCTATACTGAACACAAGAATTGAATCCAATGGATTCGAATATATTGGGCAGAAGAGTGGTTCAGATACCACTTCATCACCAAGGAATATGCTAAGAAGAATGCCATCAAGGCACCCTGGAATGATATTCTGTACAGAAATCTTCCACCCAGGAATCAGGCTGAAGCTATTGATCAAGGCTTCTATCCTTGCATGGTGCGCAGACCATAGCCTGAGAATGCTGATTTGTCCTCACTTCTCTGGTGTCGTGAAGACAGTTTGTTCAAGCGCAATTACTAGTTTGCCAAAACTCGGTTGCTACGAACAAGAAGGATCTGGGGCTTGACTTCAACCCTAGTCCCTCCGCACCTCGGGATGATGGCACCTGTTTAGCCAATGAAAACAGGATTGGCCCCTTCTACAACCTTGCTGGCCTCATCACTCACATTACTATTCGTGGTGCCAAAGTGGATCATTCTCATGATGATCATGCTGACACTGACGAAGCTCCACCTCCTCCTCCAAAGCCTAAGAAGCAAAAGAAGACTAAAGTTTCAAAAACATATGCTTCTCCAAAAGCTTCAAGATGGAAGCCATTGGGAACTGCCCCTTCTGCTCCAAGCAATGACTCTGAAGATCTCTCTCGTATCTCCAAGAGGCGTGAGAAGCCTCAGAAGGCACCTGTGCAGAAACTGAGTCAAGCACTGACGCCTGCTGCCATTCTGAGGAATGAGTCTGAACCCATTGACTTGTCTTATGATGAAGAATTTGGTGAAGATGCTCTGGAATAGCTGATAAAGAGCAAGCAAGAGGCGGAGATCTTCAACGATCTGCCCCTCTTTGATGTCAACATTCTGAAGAACTTCATTGATGAGTGGTTTGATAATTAGGAGCTCAGCTTTGATGACCTTCAGCTTCCCATTGGCATCAGCGTTGCCTTCCAAGGCGCCATTGCTCCTAAACTTGCTCTGGCTTAGCGCATCGTTGAACTGAAGCGCAAGATAGACTTCGAGAAGGAACAGTTCAGGAAGCATGTAGCCAAGCTGAGTGTGGATGATGTCCAAAAGTTCAAGGTGATGCTGAATGACCTCAAGGAGTCGTTTTGGACTAAACGCGAGGAAGCCAAAGGCTCAAGAGAGCGCATGAAAGCACTCGCTCACAAATGCGTTCAAGCCTACAATGAAGCTGAAAAGCGCAAGGGGCCGCCCTGGCATTGACCCCTCAATGGCTGCCAAGAAAAAGAAGTCATCTGAAGCCCAAACTGAAGCACCATGGCAGGAAGAACCACGCATTGACTTCCCTGCTAGCATGCGCGGCTCGAAGCCAAAGGCTCCTTGATTGGCTTCTAAACAGAAGAAAACCAAGGCAGCTGAAGCCGAAGCCAGGAAGCGAAAAACCAAGTGCACCACTGATGAAGAACCACCCCCTAAGAAAAGAAAGACCAAGAGAAGAGAATGGGATGCTCCCACAGAGCCCCTTGTTGTTGAACCCCTTGCCTTTGTTCCCCCTCCGTATGCAAACCAAGAATGTAGGATGATTGTTCATGAGCCTGCTTACACAGAGGCTCCTGAAGCTCAAGAAGTTCTAGTCGTCGACCCCATCACGACTGAAGATATTGCTCAAGATGATGCAGTCCTTCCTCAGATCGAGCACCCATCTGTATCATCGCTTGTTCGAACGAACAGTGAGCTCGTCAGCATTGGTTGTCCTTTGACACCAATATCACAAGATGCATCGTGGGCTGATCGCCCCCAGCAAACTACCCCATAAGACTCACCAAGTACACCCCAGCCGTCAAGTGTGCCCGTCATCAGCCACATGTCAAATGATGACAACTACATGGTGACTTCACCATCGCCAAAGGCGTCTCCTGTATACCAACGGCTTCGCAAAGGCCTGAAGCCCTCCATGACTACCATCACAGAAGAGCACTCCAACTTGTCAAGCTCAGTGGCACGTCAAGTGTTCCCTAAAGACAATCCTTCTGTGATGGTCCCTGTGTCTAAAGCCAATGCTGCTGAAGACCCTCCGGCTGCATCAGCCGGAGTAACACAAGAAGAAGAGTGTGTCGCTACTCCCCATACAACACAAGCAGAAGTTAATGAAGAGAACCAGTCCATGCTAGTACCTCCAGCTACTCAAGTGGAGGGTAAGAACCCTGAGGCTGCCACACATGATATTCCTAAAGCCAATGACATTGTCATGGCCGGCGCTAATGTGGAGCCTACAATGGTCAATGCACCAATGGCCAATGAAGCCAATGAAGCCCCTCAAGAAGATGAAGTCAATGCCGCACCTGTAGCCAATCTGCTGCCTGAAATTAATGCCACAACTCCTATTCCGCCTCCAAGGCCTCACACTATCGAGCAAGCATACAACTATGGCCAGCTTGTAACTGTCAGATGGCCTATTCTGATTCCTCCACCTGCTGCTGGTCCTCAATTTCACTACCATGTCGAGCACAGGCCTCAGGTTCAGAAGCCAAAGCCAAGACTGCCCAGATTTCCAGGCACTACCACTTCACCAGGATCCTTCAATGTCAACGGCTTCATTGCACACAACACCTTCTTCGATAGCGACAAGAACCCCTACACCAAGCCCAAGATTTCATCTGATCGGTTCTGGAGCTATCAGCAGCGCAGCTACTATTCATGCATTATGTACAACCAAGGCCGCATATTTCCGCATATGCGTCTTGATACTGAAGCCATAGCTGGCCTGCCCTGCTTGGAAGAAGCCCTTGATTGCTTCAGAGAGGCTGGCTTACTGCATTTTGTCACTGACAAGGAGCATTGGAATGAAGAGTTGCTGCTCCAATTCTACGCCACTTTACATATCCGAGGTTACAACAGGGATCCAAAGACTTGGATCGTTGAGTGGATGACAGGAAATGTCCATCATGAAGCCAAAGCATTTGATGCCATTGAGCTTACTGGCCTTCCCACTCCAGGTGATGTCTATGAGCCTGGTTGTCAACTTCACACTACAGCAGTGGAGAGCATCTTTCACAAGCCTGAACCCAATATGAGCCAGATGCTGAGCATGATGAAGCCATTGCCTCCAGATGCAGAATATCCTACGGAGTTCTTTGTTGAAGACCTTGAGTATCTACCACGCATGATCAATCACATCATAAGGCGAACCCTCTGGCCTATCAAAGGACATTCTCCACAGGCTAAGCTAGAAGGTGCAATGAAGACATTGGTCTTCCATATTCTTCATGGCAAAAGCTTCAATGAACAAGATTTCTTCATCCGCCAACTTGCTGCATCAGGATCTGACATTTTTGGCTTGAAGTTCTATGCTCCATGGATCATGCGTCTGATCAAGCTTCTGCGCCTTCAACTATCACCATCTCGCACGCAACCACATTGTCTTCTTGCCAGATGTTGATATGTCTGTTGAAGCCATCTATCCAGAGCCTGACAAAGAGCCACTTTATCTTCATAATGTTGATCGTCAAAGCTTCACTCAGCCCATTGAAGGTGTGATGGCTGCCACTCGTGTCTATCCGTTGGCTGGTACTACACGTGCACCTCACTGTGCCCCAACTGAAGCCACTAACAGCACAATTGCTCAACGGCCTCGAAAGCAATCTCGTGTTCTCAATGACCGAGAGCTTCTCGTTGGCCTGCATCAGAAATAGGATAGGCATCATGATTGGCTCAAGCGCCAGATGCAGAGCATCATGACTAACGTCAATCGCATTCGCAACCTTGCAACCAAGAATGCCTTTGTAGCTCATGAAACCTGTCGACGCACATGGAAAGGGTGGCGCTTATGTGTCTTGAGGAGATCTTGGGGCGATGGCTTCTCAGAACGATTCAAGTTTGATTCTACTCTGCCCAGAAATGTTGTTCTGCGGCGCACTCCATCTCTTGAAGACTCTGAGTTCTCCTCTTCTGCTGCAACTGTGAATGCTCGTGTGATCGATGATCAAGATGATGCTACTTCGCCACCTCCAACACGCATCGACACAGCTCCAAGTTCATCTATACCACCAAACCTCGACACCAACCCTGCATCTTCTCCTACTCCTTTTGGAAACGAGTAGGGGCTCAATGTCTTCAACCGTTTTTGGTCCTTACTGACAAAAGGGGGAGAACCTATGAGTTGATACTCTTCAAGCGGGTTCATATGGGCGGTTGCATTATATTTGCCTAGTGTTCACAACTCTTGCTTTTGATACATTTGGTTCTCTGAGTTGTAACACTTAAACTCGATGGTTGTCTGCTACTTATTTGCTATTTTGTGATGCGATGATAAATTCCGCATGTGCGACGATAACTTCCGCACTTCAATCATTTGCAGACGTCCATTTTTCATTATGCATGTCATTATCTTCGTTACATCAGATCATGCATGATGAATTGTCTTCATAAGTTGAAGAGGATCTCCACAAGTAAAACCTGTCATGTGCATTTGTATTCCAAAAGCAAATTGTTTATATGCACATCTTCAGGGGGAGCCTTTTGCTACTTACGAAGACAAAACCTCATCCTTTACAATTTCACATATTTTTATCCCCGTTGAAAACTTCAACCAGTTTGTCATCAATCACCAAAAAGGGGAAGATTGTAAGTGCATCTAGTGCCACCCCTAGTTTGGTTTTGGAGTATTGACGACAAACGTGGTTGAGGGACTAATGTGTTTGTGAGAATTGCAGGATAACACAGGCAGTAGTCCCTCTTTGATTCGGTTTACCTACCGGAGATGACCCCTAAAAATATATGAAGACATTGAAGATAATGGTGGTACGTGAAGACATTCACATTGAAGACTATAACAAAAGAAGACATTGAGTGAAGACTATGGAGCGCGAAGACTTAGTAGTTTCGTTGTTTCTTTTCTTCTTTGTTGAGTCATAGGAACCACCGCACTGTTAAGTGGGGTCCAAGTGAACAAAGTCAGAGTGACTGATGTGATGCTCAACCAAATTCCTATTTCTTCGAGGGAAGACAATGAGAGCAAATCTTATCCAGAGTAGGATAAGTCAGCTTTACTTGTAGCCCAAGTCAAGCTGTCGCGTGTGTTTGAAATTTGACCGTTGTGACACGTGTTAGTTCCTTTGTGACCCAGGGTCATTTCGGACAAATCAGGTTGGGTTGCCTAGTGGCTATAAATAGCCCACCCCCTACACCATAAATTGGTGGCTGCTCAGAGTTAGTGCATGGCTTTTGTCGTTGAGAGCAACCCACCTCCGAAGAGTTTGGGAGAGAGAAATCCTTGTGAGGACAAAGCCGAAAACACCCAGAGCCCAAAGAGTATTTGGCATCACTGAAGTCTTTCTGTCTGCGTGACCTGAAGACTTGTTACACTTGAGGACTGTGAATCCTCCAGCCGGTTAGGCGTCGCGTTCTGAGAATCCAAGAGTAATTGTGGATTGCCGGTGAACAAAGTCTGTGAAGGTTTGGAAGTCTACCTTGAAGACTTACCAGAGTGATTGGGCGAGGACTGTGTGTCCTTAGCTCAAGGGGAATAAGGTGAAGACACGGTCTTGAGTTCAATCTCAGCCTCCTAACTGGGCGTCGGTTGTCGCGACAAGCTCGGAGCTGGTCGAACAAATCATTGTCTTCACAACGCACTGGTTCTATCTCTTACTCTCCATTCTTACAGTTTGTCTTTGTGAAGTCATTGCCTGATTGATATGCCTGTTTGACTTCACTGTGTGACTACTTATTCTGATTGGCTTCGTACTATCTTCCATCCTGATCTTACTACCTAGCTGCTATATGTCATCATGCTTTAGATTCATACCTGTCTGACTATGGCTTGTCTAGTGTAGTTCATCTTCCGTTGCATGTTTATAGGTCCTGATTTCGTGTTTGTCTTCGAAACTTTCATGTTTTGAAGACTTTCATAAAAAATGCCTATTCACCCCCTCTAGTCGATAACTAGCACTTTCACTCCCCCTGATAGATTAACCTACCATCTCGTCAATTCGGTTCTCTATTTTGAGCATATGTGACATGTTCTGCAGGGCATTCAGTTTTGATTTTTATTTGCAAGGATTCAGTTTTTTATTTTAGTTTGTGGGGTTAATTTCCTGCTGTGAAAAGCTGATATTCTTGTGTGGGGGATTCAACTCTTGGCTTGCAAGGACTTAGTTTGTGTACTGCTGCTCCTAGAGAGGGCGCATCAAGCATTGGAATGATGCATGTAGAAACCTTGACAATTTCTTTTGTACTTATTTTTTTCTGAGATAGGATGTTGAATCATGTTTATGACATTGTTTTCTTAGATAAAGGAAAGTTTAGTATTCTAAAGAAGATGACATATTTGAATATTGATGTGACCTTAATTTGTTTTTACATTATAACCTCTGATCAGTTGATTGATTTACAGGGTGCAGGTGGGCATGTTCGTGGGCATGACAATAGTAGAAAAAGGAAGATTCAGGGGTTGACCATTAGATACGCTGCAATCAAGTTAATGCTCCTCTAGCGCTGGTTCTGGATACCGCATGAAGCACGTTCAAGATTAGATAGTAATTTGCATGGTATCTCATATTTTCGTCAGGAAATGCGCTACTGTTAACACAAATGCACCAGTATCAAGGTGATGCACCTGACGTGTCAAATGCTTCTATGTGTCCAGTATGTATCAAACAAATTTTTACCAAGATGAAGGCATTTCCTTTAGGAGCACTATGTCCAATGCATATATGTGTAAAATTGAACCGATTGTGATCAGTATAGATTGGTGAATTGTTCCGTGGCACCACAAGGTTATAATTGTCATTGGTCTACGTGTTAAGACTGATGTTGATTCGTGAATCGGGTGTTATTCTCACGCATGAAGGAAATGAACTTGTTCTAAAATCATATACTCCCTCTGATGGATGAAGGAAATGAAGTTGTTGCTCAAATGGATGTATCAAGCACTGAAATATCTCTAGATGCATCTGTTTGAGCGACAAGTAATATGGATCGGAGGGGGTACTATATGATACTTTTTCCATGTTTATTTTTGGAAACATTTGTGGTTCATCATGTAAGAACCATGAACAATCATATTATTATTTAACTTCTCTTCATTGTTTTTAATGACAATTCTTGTGCCTTGCGACAGTGTATGGCCCTCTATCAATTTAGTATGTTCCTATTTTTCCTTTTTGTACCTTTTCTATCTCTACCATGTCCATTTGTACAATGCTTAATGCATCATAACTCCTATGAAGTTTGCATTAGATAACAGAAACATTATGGAATATTTTGTTCCATTTTTACTATACGCACTATAAATATCCCATATGTTCTTTGTGGAAAAGTTCACCCCCTTGATTGCCTTCGATGTGTGAATTTTGCTAATTATGAATAGGGAAATTCCTGTGTACGGTTATTCGTGCGTTGCACATGCAGGCTTACTAGTACCACTAGTGGGAGTACCAGGGGCCAGTTCGTTTAGGCTTCTAGATTAGTAGTAATCCCTTTACTACTAGCTCCGTCCTGGTTTATTGGTCCCCATTGTAATCTGTGTCAAATTTTTATCATAAATTTAACTAATGAAATGTTTGTGATGTCACATGCACTAACATTTTATCAGTTAAATCTTTGGTCAAAATTTACCACAAATTACAATGGTGAAGAATAAACCAGGACGGAGGTACTCCCTCCATTTTTGTATACAATGTTGCATCTATACAAGGCCATCAATAGTAATCGAGACAAATATTAATGATGTTTCCTCGTACTAGTAACCCATGGCTTAATTACTAGCATGCATGTAGTGGATGATATGACAAACTCATCTACTTCCTCTCTCACAGCCACTCAATTTCTTCTAATGTGCATGCACCCTATTAATTAACCCGATAAACGAGAAAATAAATTGACTTGTAAAGCACACATTGATTTTTATCTTGGTACCTGTAATTTGAGTTTGTGGCCTTGTATATAAAAATTAAGGGAGTACTAGTAGTACTAGTAGTTTAGAAGCCCAAATAAATGAGTGAGGCGCCTTAATGTTACTCTCCACTATGACTAGTCTTATGGGAAAAGCTGGGGAAGAGACGGCTTATTTTTTAAGTCGCAAAAAGAAAGCCCTATGAGTAGTAGCTAGGGATACAAGGAGTAGAAGCCAGGGATCGAGTGTGCAAGATGAACCGGAGAAAGTTAATGCAGAGAGATGTAATGCAAAAAAGGCGGAGGGATGCGATGGTTGCTTGTCCGTTTATTTTACCACGCCACTTATTACTGGCAGAGGTTGGTTTTTGTGATATGACGGCTTTACTGCCGCACCACAAGCAGGGTGAGACTCCCGTGAAGCGCCTCCCTCTACACTTGTACTACCTCGGTCGTGGTTTATTAGTCCCCCATTGAATTTGACTGAAGATTTAAATGACAAAATGTTAGTGCATGTCAAAAAAAACTATATCATTGGATTCGTATTTGAACATAGTTTTGAATGATATAATTTTAGGTGACATGCATCAGCATTTATCGTACAATATAGAATGTCAGTTCAATTTTTGGTCGTACTAATCTATAGTAGTAAGGTTCCCGTGCGTTGCACCGAAGAGTGAAATGCATTGATCGGGGAGTTGTTTATTTTGACAAAGGATGTGGGGGTCATCTCATGTGTAACGGGTATCGATAGGTTTCTTCGGATATTATTTCATCTCTACAGCTCACAAACATCCGGGTGAAATAGATACAAAGGTATCTTTTGCAAACAAAAGCTTTCAACTGTTCAACCTGCATCCAAAACTTGTGAAGAAATAACACTTATTGTGCTTTGCAAGAAATGATCTTTAAGAATTAGTTTTTGAGTATCGATTATTATACATGTTGGCTACAGATGACATGACACTTTCTTATAGTCAACAGTTGGCTCTACTGTTAAGTATTAACCAGGCCCTTATACACCTAGATGAAGGGATTAAATCAGGATGACTTTAAAGGGGGCAGAGGAGATGTAAGAAATGGTTCATCGTAAGTCTTTCACCAGTACTGTAGTAAAAATTCATACGTGGAAGATTCTGGACTAAACCATAAATGATACACTTTTATTCATGCGCGATACTCCAATAGAGCAAGATCATGCATGGAAGTCTCCACATGCTTAGAGCAAGAACAGTTGGCTCTAATGATCAACATTTAACTTGGTAATGCATATGTCCAGGTGAACCTCCTTGGAGTCCCCGTGCACCGCATTGCGGGGTAAATCATACCATGCGTCTTCCGTGTCCACATCGGCGGGAAGGTCCCAGCTCTGCACAGTCCTAGTTAGCATGATGGAGCCGGTGTCGCCGCCCACGTACCTCTGAGGGGTAGTAACAGTGAGCACGCACCCATCCATCGGCCTCATGTCAGTGTCAGCGTCAGTGGCGTCACCCCTGAAGCACACTACAGAGATGGGGCGGCGGCCTGCACGGGCCTCGCCGGTGCCCACGATCAAGAGGAAGACGTTGTCGTCCTCCTCCGAGACTAGCAGGCGGCGGTGATCCTCCAGCTACTCCGGCATGGTGAAGCACGTCTCGTACTTGATGTTCTCCGCCAAGGGCCAGTAGTGACTGCTGCACGCATCCGTGAGGTGATGCACCATGTCCGCCGGCGAGCCCCAAAACGGCATCGGGCACTCATAGCAGTAGACGAAGGGCTCCTTGGAGGCATCGACCAGGCCGTCCATGAAACGGGAGTGGCTGTAGGGGATGTTGCGCCAGTTGACTATATGAGCAAGTTACTACGAGATTTAATCCGAACAAGCACAAAATAAATCATGACGGCTATAACAGAGATGAAACTAATCATGTGGACTAGCATAGTAGATGAACAGATATAATCCAGTAGGATACAAAGTAGAAACATGAATTCTACCACGATTTTGAACAGGAAGGACAGAAACACATACCGTGCAACGGGAGTAGCACCGTTGGCTTTAAGAATTAGTTTTTGAGTATCGATTGTTATACATGTTGGCTACAGATGACATGGCACTTTCTTGTAGTCAACCGTTGGCTATACTATTAAGTATTAGCCATGCCCTTATACACCTAGACGGAGGGATTAAATCAGGATGACTTGGAAGGGGCGGAGGAGATGTAAGAAATGGTTCATAGTAAGTCTTTCACCAGTACTATAGTAAAAGTTCATACATGGAAGATTCTAGACTAAACCATAAACGGATACACTTTTATTCATGCGCGATACTCCAATAGAGCAAGATCATCCATGGAAGTATCCACGTGCTTAAACAGCGGATTACACGAAGACAAATGATCAACGTTTAACTTGATAATGCATATGTCCAGGTGAACCTCCTTGGAGTCCCCGTGCATCGCGTTGGCGGGTAAAGGAGACCATGGGTTTTCCAAGTCCATATTGGCGGGAAAGTCCCAGCTCCGCAGAGTCCAATTCCGTTCGATTAGGCCGGTGTCGCTGCCCACATGACCCGGAGGGGTAGTAACACTGAGCACGCACCCGTACATCGTCCTCGTGTGAGTGTCAGCGTCAGTGGTGTTGCCCCTGACGCACACTACAGAGAACGGGCGGCGGCCTGTGCGGGCCTCTCTGGTGCCCACGATCAAGAGGAAGACACTGTCATCGTCCTCAGAGACTAGCAGGCGGTGGTGATCCTCCAGCAACTCTGGCATGGTGAACGGATAGCATGTCTCGTACTTGATGTTCTCCGCCAAGGGCCAGTGGTGACCGCTGCATCCATCCGTGAGGTGATGCACCATGTCCGCCGGCGAGCCCCAAAACGGCATCGGGCACTCATAGCAGTAGACGAAGGGCTCCTTGGAGGCATCGACCAGGCCGTCCATGAAACGGGAGTGGCTGTAGGGGACGTTGCGCCAGTTGAATATACGAGCAAGTTACTACGAGATTTAATCCAAATAAGCACAAAATAAATCATGACGGCTATAACAGAGATGAAACTAATCATGTGGACTATAGCATATTAGTAGGATACAGAGTAGAAACATGAATTCTACCACGATTTCGAACAGGAAGGACAGAAACACATACCATGCAACGGGACCAGCACCGTTGGCGTTGAGGTTGTTGCCCATGTCTTTGAGGAAGAGGTTGTCGAGGTCGGGGAAGAAGTCATCGTCGGTGAAGTCGTGGCTGCCGGTGATCGCGAGTGTGCTCCCAAATTTTCAAAGACACCGCTGAATGGAGCTTGAGGAGGGAGTGGTGTATGGGGGCGTTGCAGCCACGAATGGAGCGAGGAGTAGCACACACAAGCGAGAGATGGTGTCCTTACTAGTACTCCCTACTCTCTATCTATCTACTCTTATAGAAAACCGAGTTGGTGATGATGGTGTGCCTGCCATCTTGTAATATAGACCGTCCGATCTATATCTGACGGATAGAAAGCCAACTATGACAATTTTACAAAAGATACCCGCACCTCTCTCCACATTTACAAATAAGGCCTTGCCTCGTTCATCCTTATCTACCACAACCTCGTGCTCCTCCCTAAGTCTCTATCTCTACTCTTATCTCTATCTCTACTACTCTTCTTTGTTTTTTTATAACAAATTGAATAGTACTGCGCCGTCCGCTGCACGCCCGCCTAAACACGCCTCCTCGCCTCCATCATCACCAACTGAGTCTTTTATAGGAGTAGGAGAAGAGAAAAAACCGAGTTGGTGATGATGGTGTGCCGTGCAATGCACGGGCATCTTGCTATTTTTTCATATAATTCCAAACAACACGTAGACACGGTCTTTGAGCACGGTTCATAGTCATTCCACGCTCGGGCATTGAAGTTTGTAACTATTTTAGATTAGAATATACTACTCCTCCGGTGCTAGTAGTAGAGCAGAGTCCTACTCTACTACTCTACTCAAGCAAGTTAGGGCATAGTATTAGGTACTGTTGGGAGTACTAGTACTATGATCACTCAAGCAAGTTGTCTAGCATTGATATGACCCTATGCTGCTGGTATGTGTCTCGTAAGTCAAGCGGCGTACTGTAGTCATCATCACCTGTTCACTTCCCACAACACATATTCGCTTCTCCATCTTTGTCCACACACAATCTCGTCCAATCTTCCATCCCCGCTAAGGCACCCCCCCCCTCGTCCGAAACCCAAGCACTAACAATGGCAGAACCGAGCAGCGTCCACCGAAAGAGTGGCTAGAATTCGCCCCCCACAGAGGTAATCAAGCTCATTGTTTCGCATGTGGACAATCTCAGTACCATGCCTCTCACCGCGTGCTCGTCAGGGCTGTACCGTTTACTCAAAGCCCTTAGGCCGGAGCTTTTTAAGCCATCTCCTTGCTTGCTGATGCCGCCTGATCTTCAGAAACGACATGTCACACAGCATAACAATCGTAGGATGGCGAGCATCAACCCCCTTGACTGCGATCCAATCCCCATCACCCTCAACTACATTAATGGTATGTACTGGGTCGGCATGAACACGTCTTGGATGGTGCTCGTCGATGGTCACAAGAATTTGGATGCTCATGGAGGTCTACACCGGCGATTGATCCCCTTCCTTCGATTAACCTTTGCCTTTGCTTTGGCACGCAGCCCGAATACTCGAGTCTTACAAAGAGCCAACATGATACCAAGTTTGATTTGCTCAAGGTTGTAATCTTCCAAGTGCCCACGAAATCTGCGAATTATAAAGACTTTAGGCTAATTGCGTTCTTTAACCGCGGTGTCACCTATCTGATAGGTCACTACAGTAAGTGGATAAATCTGCACGTCCATCGCAGGATCATACATCCTCCATGGTTCTCTGATGCCATTGAACACAAGGGCTTCATTTACGGTGTCGACTCCTTCTATGGCTGGACGTATTGCTAGCTACTCCAGTCATCACTACAATCGGCTGTTACAGCAGTATGTTACTTTCCTATGATATCATGATGGCTTGCTTATATTACTGTCAACATTTACTGAAAAAATATTCATGCTCATAACATGTTGTTCTTAAGATTGACTACATCAAGAGCCCTTTTTATTTGACTCAACTTGATATGATGTTGTAGGCACTTTGATGTCCCTACCCTTCCTAATCCCGTAACCTTTCAAAGAAAAGCGGCATGGCGATTGCGGTGGTTCTGGCTTGATCGATTTGACGGCGAGCGATTGATGATTGTTCGCACGCATCGGACATGTTGTTTTGCGGAATACAATCACGATCCTTTGCAAGGTCTTTGAGCAGGATCCCAGCTTCTCTGGGCCTTCAGGAATTTTTGACTAGAGGCTGGTAAGTAGCCTTGATACACGCTCTTTGTTTGTCAGACTGATTTATATGATTAACCAGGAGATAACCGATGGCAAGGATCATGATGGCAGCGCGGTTTCGTTCATCAGGCTAAACTGTGTGTACACAGCGTACCATGCGTCTCTGCGTGCACCATACCCAGATATGTGCCGCCATGCTCTACAGCCCAAAGAAGGAGAGAGGGTCGCAAGTATCAGACTTTGACCTGCTGGCTGGAGTTTCCCCCGTCAGGCACCCATCTGGTTCAAGCCGTCAGCCAATCTCCACAGCTTAATAAATAGTAACATCTAACTGAGCTAGTTAGTTAGATGCATACACTTGGTGTAGTAGGATCTTTATTTAGTTTGATGCATACACTTGTTATTTTTTGGTAGCCCTTTTGTAATAATGGCTGATGTTTGGTTTGGAAGAGAGAGCTGCGTCTTCACTCTTCCGCCTACTTATATACATTGCACCCCCAGCCCTGGTTGTTCTTCTTTGCTGTTTTCAATGTCTGATTAGTAGTATACTTAAATGCATTGGTTGAATAAATGTGTTGTTAGAATGACAAACACAATGTTTTGGATGTCGTTGCACGGTTCGATCCTTAGTGCCCCGTACCGTATGTAACGCATACTATTTTTCGTACGAAACACATTTTCCACTTGTTGATAACATGCATCCCACTTATGAAGGCCCAATAGAGGAGCCCATAATTAACTAGAAGGGAGGCTCCACATAAATACGGCCCAGGTACATGATCATGGTCCCCTAAACATAAATAAGTAAATAAATAAATAAAGCTAAATGCTCATGCACCAGTTCTTTAAATTCATGATTTAACAGGAGGATATTATTTCCTATGATAGTGTCGTTACATTCAGTCGATATTATTTTTAGGAAAAGATAGTGACCAGTCTTCTTTCTCCCAGCATTTTCTTCTTGCAACCAGCGGGCCCATGCAAATCATAGTCAACATCGTAAATAGTTCCGGTCCATTTTTATTTTTCAATAAGAATGTCCAACCCAGCCCA
The DNA here is from genome assembly GCA_021437245.1 of Aegilops speltoides. Lineage (NCBI taxonomy): Eukaryota > Viridiplantae > Streptophyta > Magnoliopsida > Poales > Poaceae > Aegilops > Aegilops speltoides. The sequence goes on along the minus strand of CM038143.1, from coordinate 470,496,905 downwards.
ACACATTGGTGACAACACTTTATCCTCCGCCTTGGTGCGCTCGCCGCGGCGCCGCCGTCCGGCCCTGTCAACATAGTGAATCGGGAGAGAACTGTTGTGAGTATGATAGTATGGACCCACCAGGTCCACTCCCGAACACAAGCAAGCGCCTATTTTACTACTCAGATGCACCCCTCGTTTTTTACTCTAATCCACCCTACTGATATCCAGGACCCACATCATTTTTAACGTATAGTCAATTAACGGCTGTAATTGCACAACTTTTTTGAGTAGTAATTGGAGGAGCAGGCTATAAAGCTGGGTTGTGCGGTCTCTGTGGCCGATCTAATAACATGACCAGCCCAGCAGGTTTTCTTGGGGAAAATAGATAGCCAGATGTTTCTTTTTGAAGAATACCCAAGCTAGGCCTATTTGTTTTCTTCGACTTCTTGGGCTGCAAATCTTTCAAGACGAGGAGGATGCATTCGGCCTGGCCAAAGAGTATGGTCGAGGTGTCATTAAAAGTAATATCAAAGGGGTTGAAAATTCCAAAAAAATTATAGCAAATGGGATATTAGTTTCTTTTTTTGTTTTTGTTCTTCACTGATATTTTATAGTATTTCATTGGATTTAACATGACATAGTAATAATTTATTTTTAAATTTGTTTTAGTATGGCTACTAATTTTTGGATTAAGACTATTTTGTTCCCCAGCCAAAATTTGCAAATTTTCAAAATTTCGCACATATTAGTTAATTTTTTTAACCCTGGTACTAACCAGAAAATGGGCAGCAATTCTAAAAATGGAAAACATGCTGCAATAATTTCCATATGAATTAGAAAATGAGTAAAAATTATAAAAATAATAGCAAATGGGCTATACACGCCACAAATTTTGAGGCTGACTTGTTTACGCAAGGCTTTGTCAGTCAACACACGATTCTAGCAGTAGTGACTGTTCGATGTCCATCCAACGGCCGACGTGCTTCTTCAATCTCTGATCTTCCTGCTCCAGCCGCCTAAACTAGCGCCGACGGGACTGCCTGCTCCCTACTCTTGTGGCCCGATGTGATGCCGCGCAGGCTTCCCCGGCCCACCCTACTCCCTCCACTGGCCTAGCCGCACGCAAGCAACTGCCTCCTTATTACACGAAAAAAATGATTCCTACCACTGACATCTGGGGTGCACCGGTTGGGAGGCTGACCTGTGGGCCTAATAAGTTGACGCGTACGCAGGGCTTGTCAACTTACTCAAAAAACGATTTGTAGCAGCAGTAACCATTGGATTTGAATCAAGCGGTCCTGCTGCTTCTTCAAGTGCTGCTCTTCTTGCACCAGCCGCCCAAACCAGCGCCAGCGAGACCGCCTGCTCTTGCCTTTAGTGGCCGGCTGTGCTGCCGTTGAGGCCTCACCGCCCCTACTACTCCCACCGCTAGCCAGGCCCTGCAGCGACGGCAGCCTCACACCATAGCCGAACCAGTAAACCCTCGTACTCCTCCCCGCGTGGGCATCCACTGCCGCGTCTTCCCCGGCTCCGTGTCGTCCCCTTCCTAGGCCTCGCTGTCGTCCACTGCCCTGGTGCTCTCGGTGCGGCGTGGTCAACGTGGTCATGGAACGACTTACATCGGACGTGGACTGTACGTGGAGAGGCTGACAGTTGGGTCCACGGCCGCACACATGGAAATGCCTCCTTATTACGAGCAAAATAATGATTCCTCCAGCTGACATCTGGGACCCACCGGAAGGGCCTCTGTATTTCGCGAAAAAATGTTCCCCCCGCTGACAGGCCAGACCCACCAGCTATATCTTCACACGCAAGGAAGTGTCTCCTTATTACGCACAAAAAATGAATACCCCCTGCTAGTTGGGACCCACCATAGTGGGTGGCTGACTTGTGGGCCTACCAAGTTGACGGGGACGGAGGGCTTTGTTAACTTAGTCATTACTCCAATGACCGTATGATGTCCATCCAACGGCCATAGTTCTTCTTCAACCTCTGGTCTTCTTGCTCCAGCCGCCCAAAGTAGCGCCAGTCGTGCCGCCTGCTCTTGCCTCCTGTGGCCGGTTGTGCTGCTGTGGAGGCCTCACCGCCCCCATACTAACCCCACTGCTGGCCAGGCCATCCCTCTACTCACTCACACCCCCTGTTATTCTACGGCCATGGCAGCCTCACACCACAGCCGAACCAGTGACCCTCATACTCCTCTCCGTGTGGGCATCCATTGTCGCGTCTTCCCCAGCTCCAGGTCGTCCCCTTCCTAGGCCTCATCGTCGTCCACCGCCATGGTGCTCTTGGCGCGGCATGGTCAACGTGGTCAAGGAACGACTTCCATCGGACGTGGACTGTACGTGGACAGGCTGATAGCTGGGTCCATGGCCGCAGCAAGGAAGTGCCTCCTTATTACGCGGAAAATAATGATACCTCCACCTGACAACAGGGACCCACCGGACGGTCCACTGTATTTTGCGAAAAACGTTTCCCCCTGACTACTAGGACCCACCAGATACATCTTCGCATGCAATGAAGTGCGTTCGGGAAAAAAACGATTCGCCCCCCTGACTGCTGGGACCCACTAGCTACATCTTTGCACGCAAGAAAGTGCCTTACAGTCGGGACCCACCTGGTCGAAGCATACGTAGCACTGTCATTCTGGTCACGAATGTGTACATACATTGTAACGCCACGGATGTAGCTTTCCATATTCGTAACTCCAACTCCTGCCTTTTCCGGAGATGCGATATATTATTTTCTCCATGGTTGGGTTTTTGTCTTTCATTTTGCATTTTGTTCTTGTCTTGCATTTCATCTCATCGCATCATTCGCATTGCATCGGCACTCCGTTGCCGTCATATTTTAAAACTTGCATTCATTCGTCGTTGTCGTTTCTCCCTTTGCCTTCATCACCTTCCCTCGGATCGCCTTGCCCGCGCTGACCGTTCCAGACCAACCGGATTTTGCTTCCCTCTTGACCGTGACCACCTAACCTCTCTTGCCAGCTCGCAGCTCCCACGCGCGCGCGTCCGAAACTCCCCTGAACCCGACCCGGGCAGTCATTACCGTTGGGTCCAAATCATCCCCTAACATCTACAAAACATCTCCGTTTTATTATTTGGACTCCCTGCCTATTTTATTCTCGACCGTTAGATTTTGATCAAAGGGTTCATTTTGCCCTAAGCTAGTCCACCTAGCTATTTAAATAGTTCTAACCCTAAAATCTAGGGACCTGTCCCATCCTCCCAGCCGCGCCGCCACTCCAACATATCCCCTTCGGGATCACCCACAGCCAACCACCATCCTCCCCTGCCTCACTCGTTTTCCTCGGCGCTGCCACCACCCCGATCCTCTTCCTTGGGATCCATCCCGGACCAACCAGCAGATGAGCGCCGTCTCTCTCCTTCCCTGTGGTCTCTCCCTCCCTCTGGATCTTTCTCCGTCTCTCTCTGAATTCTTCTCTCTCTCTCTCTCGATCTTCTCCAGGGAACCCCGACGCCCAAGGAGGAGGCTCGCCACCTGGCCCTCAAGTTCGCCGCGCCGTCGGTCGCCTCCGCGCTATCCTTGCCCATCTCTGGCCTCGTTCCCGTCGGAGTTGACCCCGAGACAAGCCCCTGGTGTTGCTCCTTCGCCGTCCCGCGAAGTCCCGCGCCATGGACGCCCGAGCAAGCTTCCAATTGCTGCCTCCTCCTCGACCCCCCTGCGAGCCCCCGACGCCACCTCATCCTGCCGCCGCCGGCGACCAGCAGGTCATGTCGCCGTGCCTCTTCCTTCCCCGTGCCTGTCGCCCTCTCCTTCCCCTGTTTTCTTTCTCTCATGTACCTCTCTCTCTCTCTCTCTCTCTCTCAGGTACACATGAGCAGGGACGCGCGCCATGGATGCATCCTCGAGCTCCAGTTTGCCTTGCGGTCGCCGGGAACCGATGCCTCGCGACTGGATCCGTCAAGCTCCGCCTCCCCGCGCTCCGTTCCGCCCGTTCCGGCCGGTTCCTGGCCCGTCGCCGCGAGATCCCTGTCGCCATCTTCGCATCGGCTGCTGCTGCTACATTCTTGAGCGAGCAGCTCGCCCTTCACCCGTTGACGCGTCGCCTTCCCCGCTTGCCCAGCGCCCCCTGCCAGGCCTCTCCTCCAGCCGGGCCGAAGCCCATGGGTGAGGCCCCAGCGCCTTCCTTTTTATTTTCCTTCTGTTGAGCCTGCTCCAGTCAGTTTCGGCCCGTATCATGTTTTTTTCCCAGATCTGAATTTGTCTATTATCCAGTGATTTACAGATTTGCAGAAAAGTCCCTCTAGATCATGCATATAATAACTCATGAACCATGCATCATATGTAAAAACTTAATATATGTAAAATGCTCAGAAATTCGTGTAGTTTAATAATATGCCACTTTCATCCATGTTTAAAATATTTAAAATGTTGTTTACATTAATTTGGTCCTATGCCATGCTAAAATGATTTATTTCATAACTATTTAACCGTAACTCCGAATTTAATAAACTTTATATGTAAATGGGGTGGAAAAATGCCTCGTTTAACATGGTCCACTTTATTTTCCTGTTTAACAACTCTAAAATATGGTTTAGGGAAGAACAGTACCGAATCTAAAATATGCACATGGGGATTTTCCGGAATTGTTATTTGTTGTTCCGTCCTCATTTAAACTTGCCTAAATATTTAGTTTACTTTCGTTACACCCCTTGACATGTTTAACAACATTTAACATTGTTGTGTACCTAACGAGAACGAACTAAATAACTCGGATGTGGTGTTTCGTCAATATGCAACTCGTTGCATATTGAGCTCCACTTAACTTGTAGTATTGTGTGTTGCACTTTGCCATGTCATGCCTCATTAAACCGGACATGCATCATACTTGATTGTGCATCATGCCATGCTTATGTGATGGTTGTTTACCATGTCGTTTGTTTCTTTCCGGTGTTGCTTCTTAGTTCCGGTAATGTTGCGATTGTGAGGATTCGTTCGACTACGCCCATTTGTCTTCCCTCATGGACTCGTTCTTCTTCCTAGCGGGATTTCAGGCAAGATGACCGCTACCCTGGATCTCACTACTATCATTGCTATACTAGTTGCTTCGTTCTATCGCTATGTTGCGTTACCCTTCTTTTGCTCATCAAGCCTCCCAAATTGCCATGAACCCCTAACCTTTGACACCATGCCTAGCAAACCATTGTTTGGCTATGTTACCGCTTTGCTCAGCCCCTCTTATAGCGTTGCTAGCTGCAGGTGAAGTTGAAGATTTCTCCATGGTGGACAGGATTTTGGTTGGGATATCACAATATCTCTTATTGAATTAATGCATCTATATATTTGGTAAAGGGTGGAAGGCTCGACCTTATGCCTGGTGTTTTGTTCCACTCTTGCTGCCCTAGTTTTCGTCATACCGGTGTTATGTTCCCGGATTTTGCGTTCCTAACGCGGTCGGGTGATTTATGGGACCATCCTGACAGTTCGCTTTGAATAAAACTTGTCCAGAAAGGCCCAACCTTGGTTTTACCATTTGCCTCACCACCACCTATACCCTTCCCTTGGGTTGGCCAACCCAAGGGTCATCTTTATTTTAGCCCCGGGCGGTGCTTGTCTAAGTGTTGGTCGAATCGAAGCTACTCTGGGCCACCTCGGGAAACTCGAAGTCTGGTTTTACTTGTAGCTAGACTCATCCGGTGTTGCCCCGAGAACGAGATATGTGCAGCTCCTATCAGGATTGTCGGTGCATTGGGCGGCTTTGCTGGTCTTGTTTTACCATTGTCGAAATGTCTTGTAAACCGGGATTCCGAGACTGATTGGGTCTTCCTGGGAGAAGGTCTATTCCTTCGTTGATCGCGAGAGCTTGTCATGGGCTAAGTTGGGACACCCCTGTAGGGTATAAACGAGAGCCGTGCCCGCGGTTATGTGGCAGATGGGAATTTGTTAATGTCCGGTTGTAGATAACTTGACACCAGACGTGTAGCTGTGATGGTCTCTTCTCGGCGGAGTCTGGGAAGTGAACACGGTTTCTGGGTTATGTTTGACGTAAGTAGGTGTTCAGGATCACCTCTTGATCATTGCTAGCTTCACGACCGTTCCTTTGTTTCTCTTCTCGCTCTCATTTGCGTATGTTAGCCACCATACATTGCTTAGCCGCTGCTGCAACCTCACCACTTTACCCCTTCCTTACCCATTAAGCTTTGCTAGTCTTGATACCCATGGTAATGGGATTGCTGAGTCCTCGTGGCTCACAGATACTTCCAAAACCAGTTTGCAGGTGCCGATGAAACCGTGCAGGTGACGCATCCGAGCTCAAGGAGGACCTCGATGAAGATCTTGCCCTTTGTGTTGTTTCGTTCTAGTTGATCAGTAGTGGAGCCCAGGTTGGGTCGATCGGGGACCTTTGTCGCATTTGGGGTTCTTCTTTTATTTTGGTTCCGTAGTCGGACCTTGATTGTATCTGTATGATGTAATGCTTTATTCATGTAATTGTGTGAAGTGGCGATTGTAAGCCAACTATGTATCTTTTTCCCTTATGTATTACATGGGTTGTGTGAAGATTACCTCACTTGCGACATTGCTTTCAATGCGGTTATGCCTCTAAGTCGTGCTTCGACACGTGGGAGATATAGCCGTATCGAGGGCGTTACATACATACTGGTGGATGTAGAGGCACACACGTGTCGTAGTAGAGGCGCGCACGTAGCATGTACACATACATATAGCGGCCAATGTGCAAGAAAGAAAATAAGGCCACGTACGTACATACTGGCGGGGTCTCGAACGCCTACTCGTGCATACGTACGGCCAGGACTCGTGCACATGGCTGGGTCGGAACAGAGAAACAGCGTCGTCGTCGTGTTCATGGAGAGCCAACCGGCTGGGTCGGAACGGAATGTGTCGTCGTGTTCATCGGGAGGGCTTGGACGGAACATGCGATGGAAACGAGGCCTGGCGTACCGCAGAATGGAGGAAACAGCCTTGTGTTCAACCAGCCACATTCGAAACAGGATCCTGTTCATCTGGAGGGGTCTGGAGTACCGCAAAACGAAGGAAATGGACTTCTGTTGGACCTCCTATGGTCGAAACGGGGTTCTGTTGATCGGGAGGGGTGTGGTGTACCGCAAAACGGACAAAACGGACCTGTGTTGGAGCGCTACGGTGGAAACGGGGTCCTGTTCATCGGAAGGGGTGTGGCATACCACAAAACGGGACTCCACGGGATATTGTTCATCTCCACCGTCGACCTCCTCCAGCCTCCACGGGCTCCTGTTCATCCAGCCTCCACCGCGCGCTACTCCACCGGCTACTATTCAACCACCCCTCTGCATGGGATCCTGTTCAACCACCCTCCATGGGCCACTGATCATCCACCCCTCCACCGTCTACTGTTCATCCATGTCACAACCCTAGAGTTTGCTTGTAACTAGTGGCATTGCATCCATGCATCATGTATAAAGTCCTTTGAAAGTTGAAATGGGGATTGTTGAAACCCTAACACCAAATGAATTCAACTAGGTTCAATAAAAATATCTTCAATGAACCCGAATGCCCTTTAGAAAAGTTCATGATTTTTGTTAAAGGTGAAAACCTCTGCCAAAAATGATGCACATATTTCTAGGCCATTCTGGATTTTTGAATTAAATCTTATTGTATTTGACTTTGGGCATTTAAATACTATAAATAATTTAAATGTTCAAATAATGTTGGAACAATTTTTGGGCCACTGAAATAATTCAGCAAGTGTCCATGAATATTTTCAGGATTCTAGGAAATGCCTTGGTATTTTTCCTAAGCTCAAAACAGAGGCAAATAATTAGAAAACAAAAAAATTAGAAAACAGAAGAGAGGGACAGCTTACCTGGCCTCACCTGAGCAGCCCACCTGCCTGTGCAGCCAAGCACCGCAGCTGGCCGGCCCAGCCAACTGGCCCAGCCCAACACCACAACCCCTCTCTCGTCCTCCCCGTGCCAGTAGGCAGGGAGTGTGGTCGCCGCGCGCACGCCAGCTCCTGCTTCCACCGCGATGCCCCGATTCTTCTGAGAGCGCCACGGAGACACCTTGAAGCCCCTGTCCCCTCTCCTTCACTCGTTGCTCTCTCTCCCCCTCCTCTGTCTCTCCTGCGCGCAGCCACCAAACGGAGCCGCCGCCACCGTCGCCGTTTGCCGCTACCACCGACCTCCCTATGCCCTTCCGGATATGCCACGAGCTCCGCCTCGACCCCCGCGTCCTTTGCGCCAAGCCAGGCGCTGCCAGGAGCTCCATGACGACATCCCCGACTCCTTCTTCCTCCTCGAGTCGCCGGAGATCCCTCTTGCTGCCCCGACTGCTCCGGACCGTCTCCGAGCTCGCCGACCTCCTCGTCCGACTCGCCGTGAGCCTCTGACCCCGTCCGTCCCTCTCTTCTTCCCCGTAGGCCGCCGTAGCAAACGGACCGCCTACGCCCGAACTCCGACCGTCGCGGACGACCTCGCCGCGCTCAACTCCGGCCACCCCAGCCGCTGACTCCGGTCCCATTGGATGCGGAAGAGTGACAGCTACGCGTAGAGCCTCTCCGCCGCTCGTTTGGCCGCCGGAGACGCAATCCCGCAGCCCGCCGCCGTGCCTGGCCTCGCCGGCGTCGAGTCGCCGGCGAGTTTGACTTGTTCGACCCGGGGTTTGACCTCCCTGGGGTAAACACATGTGGGCCCCTCCCCTGACTAGATTAGTTTAGGACTAATTACCCCTGCTGACACTGACAAGTGGGCCCAGGCCCCAGCTAATCCTATTTAGTTTTTAACTAAGTTTAATTATCTCCACTGACATTTTTAGTTAGTAGTAATTTAACACTAGTTAATTTAGATTAGTTAGTTAGTCACTGACCAGTGGGTCCTAGCGTCAGGTTTGACCTGGGCTGACGCTGTTGACCTGATGACGTCATTTTGATGTCAGGCTGACGCAGTAATGCTTTTCTGGATTTTAAATAAATCTATTTGATTTACTTATTCTCAGAAAATGTTCAAAACTTCAAAAATTCATAGAAAATAATCTATAGCTCACATTGAAATAAGTTATATATGAAAAATGATCAGAAAAATCCAAACTTTCCATCTGTACTGGTTTCATGCATGTTAGAGCAACCTAACCTTGATGTTTAGATGAAACATGATAATGCACTTATATGGGTTCATAGTTTAGGCTTGTATTTGAATCTTTGATTCAATAAGCTCAAACCACTCTGGTTCTAGTTGAATTAGCCCAACACACAGCATATTGACATGTCATGATCATGCATCATATTGTGCATTGCATTGATTGTATTTCTTCTCTGTTGCCGGTATTTGTCCCCTCTCGGTAGACTATGTTATGACGTTGTGATCGTTGACACTGATGAAGACTCAATGCTATCTTCAGAAGTGCTAGGCAAGCAAAACCCCCTTGTTCATTCCAATACAATCGCACTCTCTCGCTCCTGCTCTCTTTACTGCATTAGGACAACAACGATTCAACTGTTACATGCTGCTGTAGTTGAACCCCTTTCCTCTGCATGACCTGTCATTGCCACAGTAAATAGAGGAAACCCACTAGCATGAGTAGGAGTTGTTTGAGCCCTGATGTGCCTACTCATTCATGCTTGTTTGTCATGCCTGCTACTGCTTAGAGTTGAGTCAGGTCTGATTCATCGGGGATGAATTGGATTTGTGTGAACATGTCCAACTGTTGAGAGCTAAGTGTGTGAACACGATTTGGTAAAGGTAGCGGTGAGAGGCCATGTAGGAGTACATGGTGGGTTGTCTCATTGAAACCGTCCTCAGGAACTGAGTTCTGTGTTTGTGATCCATGAACAGCTGATACCACACATTGGAATGCTTAAGTGCCCCCTCTCGACTTATTAATCAACTCGATCTCTGTCCAGGAGTTGCAACTAGTTTCTGGTGTTTGTAGGTAGTGTTAGTAGTCTACCGAGTGGCACCCAGTACAGGTGGGCTTGGGACAGACTAGGCACAGTGGCAGTATGTACCAAGTGGCACCCGGATGGTGGGCTTGGGAACCCTGCTCACATCATTTGGGGCCGTGAGCAATACCCCGGCCGGATCTCCTTGCGGATGGAACCCGAATAGGCGATAAACCTGGACGAGAGACTTGTGTGGTTAGTCAGGTCGTGGCCGACACCCTCGCTGGGCTTCCGCTTGAAGGTTGCCGAGTACATGTCATGTAAACGGCGATAAGTGGTGAGAGCGTGTGTGAAGAAGTACACCCCTGTAGGGTTAATATGATCTATTTGAATAGTCGTGTCCGCGGAAAAGGACTTCTGGGTTGCCTATACAGTTCATAGACAAGTGAAAGTGGATACTCTAAAATGCGCAAAATAAGCGTGAGTGCTATGGATGGCATTCTCGTAGGGAGACGGGAGCGGATCCATAGTGTTGTATTGATATGGTGAATATGTGGACTCGTGTGCGCCACCTCAAAAGAGTTAATTGCAGTCATAGTTCAGGATAGCCACTGAGTCAAAGCTGGCTTGCTGCAGTTAAACTCCACCACCCCCTTTGTTGATAATGATGCATATGTAGTTAGTTCTGATGTAAGTCTTGCTGGGTACATTTGTACTAATGTTTGCCTATTTTATGTTTTTAGAGAGAGACTTCAGTCCCGCTAGTAGTTCCGCGTGAACTTCGACGTTTAGCTTGTTACCTCAGCTACGATCTTGTGCCCTCGGCAGGATCTGTTAGATAGTCTGGCTTCGCAGCCTTTTTCATTTGTAGATGTCTGTACTCAGACATGTTAAGCTTCTGCATGTGCTTTGACTTGTATGCTCTGAATGTTGGGTCATGCGACCCATGATTGTAATATCTCGCTCCTCGGAGCCTATTGAATAAAATACTTGAGTTGTAGAGTCATGTTGTGATGCCATGTTGTATTTGCACATATCGAGCATATTGTGTGTATGTTATTGAAATGCTTGGTATGTGTGGGATCTGACAACCTAGTTGTTTATCCTTGGTAGCCTCTCTTACCGGGAAATGTCTCCTAGTGCTTCCACTGAGCCATGGTAGCTTGCTACTACTCCGGAACACTTAGGTTGGCCGGCATGTGTCCTTCTTCGCTCATGTGTCTGTCCCTTCGGGAAAATGTCACGCGGTGTCTACCGGAGTCCTGTTAGCCTACTATAGCCCAGATTCTCTGGAGTCCTGCTAGCCCAGTTGCTACAGCCCGGATTCACTCGCTGATGACCGACATGTTCGTTGCTGGGTCATGTATGCCTTTCCCTGTAAGTTAGTGCCACTTTGGGTTCACGACTAGCCATGTCAGCCCGGGCTCCTTGTCATATGGATGCTAGCGACACTATCATACACGTGTGCCAAAAGGCGCAAACGGTCCCGGGCAAGGTAAGGCGACACCCGTGGGAATACCGTGCGTGAGGCCGCAAAGTGATATGAGGTGTTACATGCTAGATCGGTGTGGCTTTGATTCGGGGTCCTGACAGCTTTGGTATCAGAGCCTGACTGCATGTAGGATTACCAAGCCAAACTAGTCGAAGTTGAGTCTAGAAATGCTTTAGTTATATGTAGGGGAATTGATTGTCGGATGGACCATAAGGCTCTTTTTACTCCTTTACCTTATTCCCTTCTGATCTGAGTCATCATATCTTTCCTACGGGGTTAAGGAACTAGGCTTTCTCTTCTTTCTATCAGGATCACGTGTTACTAATCAGCACACTCATAAGATTGTTGGATTTAAGCCTCATTTCAGTTTCTACCTCCATATGTTAACTGTTGACCTCGAAACCTTGATATTGTGCTTCTGAGTGGTTATGCCACCATTTTTTTAGCATGTCTCAAATTCTTTTCAGCATTTACAGCCGTTATCTTGTGTCGAAGTCATCTGTGTTTCTAAATAGTCTGAAGCATTTGCAAAATCCTTTCCTCCCATTTCGATGTCCCTTTGGGCCAGATTAACCACACTAAACAGTGAGTTGAGGTACTCTATTGCCTCGATGTATATGTTGGAGCTATTATTATGACCCTAGATGTCTAGAGTATCACCTAGTAATCTAGCCATGTATTGTGTTCCCAGTGTGATCATTCTGGCCAACATTCTCGAAAGCATCCCGTGATGCAATTTAGCTAGTAGGTATTCTAGTCCTAGATTTTGAACCCGAGATTCACTCCACCTACTCCATGTTGATAGTGTTTGCTAGTCCCTTCAGGATATTAGTAACCTTCTGATAGCCTCGAGGTTCGTGGTATATCGTTCTTCCAAATACCATGCACTACTTATGACAGCAGTTCCTCATTGAACCAAAAGATCACAACCAGAGTGCTCCTGATGAGTTCTTCTCTCTATATTGTGACTCTGCCAGTTCAACCTTTCTGCATGGGTTATCCGGAAGAAATATGTTGAACTCGTTCGACATGCTAGTCCATGCATCCACAACGCAGAAAATCATATGTTCTCTTGGGTTGTCCCTCTTAACTGTATTCCGACCCTCGTCTATCAATTGATAGTCAAGACTATGCGTGCATTTGTTCATCGATGCCTATTACTCTTGTGGTTCGTCAAGCCATTCTATTCGGAATGACTAGGAGAAACAAACTCCAGTATCTCATCCATTTCCAGGATTGGATCAAAGTAGTTGTACTTCGCAGATCAAAATGCCAACCCAGCTTTTGGTCTGTTCTACCCTGAAGTATTACCCACTTTATGTCAGGAATGTCATGAGGATTGCACCTTCTCTTATGGATTCCCGACATAGTGATACTTCTCGCTATCATTATTCATTCCTCGGTTCCGTGTTGTCACAACCAGAGTGCCGACAAGTGAATTGTGATGTGTGAAATCTATACTCCTAGCAACCTTGTTGCTTGGTAGTTAAAGGACAATAATTTCATTCTTAGCGTATTGGTTCAAGAATCATCATTCTAAGATTGATCGTGGTACCTAGTCCATTCTCCTAGAGCACTCTTCAATCGATGAGTCAGGATTATTTCAAATCCTTGCTCTTTTGATCGTATCGTCTTGCTATGAAAAGCAAGATTGTTCTCGAGCTTAGTATCATATCGGTGGTTCGTGATTTTCTGAATATCTTCTCGGAAGTATCACCAGGTTGTCACCTGACTGTTATATTGAGCTCGTGATCAAGTTGGTTCCTTGTAACCACCCCTTCTCCAGGAGTCTGTGTTGGATACCCCTAAGCTAGTTGGTTAAGCTAAACAACAACTTGGAGAGTTGGAAGATAAAAGCTTGTCCGACTCAGTTCATTCCAAAGGGATATCCTTGCACGTGTGTGTTGAAGAAAGATGATATCTTCATTGATTGATCCTCGTGGTCAATTGTTGGATTTATTGTCTTACCCAAACCTTTGATTTGCATGTGGGCTATTGTCAAATCAAGTCAGAACCAACGATATTCTTAATGTTGTCTTACTCGTGGTTGTTTTCCCCGAGCATACACCATTATATCTTCTGGGTCTGACCAATGCCATCACCTTGTTCACCTAATTGTGGAATTCCACCTATATGGAAGTCTGGATGGATTGTTGTTGAGCCCATTGACAACATTTTTATCTTGTCCATGATTCATGTTGAACATCAAGCTAGTGTTGGAAACTTTTGTAAGCATTATCTTCATGTTCCGTTCATGAAGCCTAGGTTTTGATGAAAGAAGTGACTCCCTCTAATTCATGTGCATTTGATGCAAGTTGCCGTCGTGAATTCGAGAAAGTTATTTTTGCCTCCTCCGGAATCATCCCAAGTCAGTCAAGCATATGTACGAAGTATTCTATGGTTTGTAGACTTGCAACCTTCATCCCATATGTATTCCCTAGCACCCCAAGCCACTAATTGATTTGTTCAAGGAAAAGGAGTTGATGTGCGAATAATAGTTCATGCACAAGACTTCGATATCCTCGTTGATGGTTCCCCACCTGAACTCGACAGTGTTTTATTATAAGACTACTATGTGGTCATGCTTGTCTGAGACAGCGTGTTCACATGTTTGTAGCAAAACCAGCTCATGTTCTGGAGCTTACTACCGTAGTCCATTTCCCGAGAATCTCGCAACGTCGTCTCGTCGATTTGTGTTGCAAACTTTCATTTTTCTTTCTAGACTCGATGAGTCTGGAATATCCTGACACCAACTAGATCTGAATCTCAGGCAGATATGATGGTTGGAACGTTCCCAAGAACTATAATATTGGTCTCCTATAACCTGGTAAAGTGGATGTCGTGGCTGACACACCCAGCCGGAAGACATATTATTGTAGTATCTTGATTGAAGAAGTTGGCCACCTCCCAATAAGGATTTCCTAGGATTTACTCCAATAGTTGTTCCTTATGGATTCTTGTGCTCCCGAAGTCTGACCTTTTACTTGATGTTCTAGATACAAACTATATCTATAAATGGGTTGTGCTAGCACATCAAGGAGAACATTAGAAGCGGAGTGCTAAATGTCTCTCGGTCGATCATCCAAATTTTTTCCCCTTGGCCTCACTAAGGTGAAATCTGGGAAAGTGTCATCTTCCTTTCCATCTGCATCATCCATCGCTATTCATCATGGTAGTATGTTGTGTTGCCAGGATCCTTGGCACGGATATTTGTAAAGCCTTGATGAGTATGGAAATGCTCAAGTTCTTGAGAGCATGCACAAGCACTAGGTGTTATCATCGGTGCTAACTAGGATTGCTCCCAGTTTTCTTCGGTTGCTATAACTTTTCAACAGTGGGCTCACTCTCTACTATTAAGCTTCTCCCCAGTTACTAGAATCATTCCCAACATTTGCATTTTGTTCCCAGCTTGCACCACCAATGTGCCATTCTACCATGGGTCCCATCCATTTCCGGTGATAAGAAAAAAATCATCCATTGCATTGTCTTCAACAAGGTATTCCACATCATCCATTCTAGTATGAGTATGCCATCCCTTCGAACTCTTTCAACAAATCGATTGTGATTTGTCTTTGGCTGGTATGAAGAGTTTTAATGATCCTTTCCAATAGAGTTTCTTTCTGACGTCATCGTGTTCGATGAAGATCTCGAAAGCAAAGATGTCAAGATCAATATGAAGCAATGAATGAACATTATTGAGAAGGATAGTTGGATCATGAAGATCGTGTTAGCTTTGTGTCCCCTCTGTCTTCTTACCTCATGTCTTGAATCTCGGGACGAGATTTTTGTTTAGTGGGGGTGAGTTGTCACAGCCCTAGAGTTTGCTTGTAACTAGTGGCATTGCATCCATGCATCATGTCTAAATTTCTTTGAGAGTTGAAATGGGGATTGTTGAAACCCTAACACCAAATGAATTCAACTAGGTTCAATAAAAATATCTTCAATGAACCCAAATGCCCTTTAGAAAAGTTCATGATTTTTGTTAAGGGTGAAAACCTCTGCCAAAAACGATGCACATATTTCTAGGCCATTCTGGATTTTTGAATTAAATATTATTGTATTTGACTTTGGGCATTTAAATACTATAAATAATTTAAATGTTCAAATAATGTTGGAACTATTTTTGGGGCACTGAAATAATTAAGCAAGTGTCCATGAATATTTTCAGGATTCTAGGAAATGCCTTGGTATTTTTCCTAAGCTCAAAACAGAGGCAAATAATTAGAAAACAAAAACAAATTAGAAAACAGAAGAGAGAGAGAGCTTACCTGGCCTCACCTGAGCAGCCCACCTACCTATGCGGCCCAGCACCGCTGCTGGCCGGCCCAGCCCACCACCGCAACCCCTCTGTCGTCTTCCTCCCCGCGCCAGTAGGCAGGGAGTGTGGTCGCCGAACGCGCGCCAGCTTTTGCTTCCACCGCGACGCCCTGATTCTTCTGAGAGCGCCACGGAGACACCTCGAAGCCCCTGTCCCCTCTCCCTCACTCGTTGCTCTCTCCCCCTCCTCTGCCTCTCCTGCGCGCAGCCACCGAACAGAGCCGCCGCCACCATCGCTGTTCGCCGCTACCATCGACCTCCCTACGCCCTTCCGGATATGCCACGATCTTCGCCTCAACCGCCGCATCCTCTGCACCAAACCAGGAGACGCCAAGAGCTCCGTGACGACGTCCCCGACTCCTTCTTCCTCCTCGGGTCGCCGGAGATCCCTCTTGCCCCCCCCCCCCGACTGCTCCGGACCGTCTCCGAGATCGCCGACCTCTTCGTCCGACTCGCCGTGAGCCTCTAACCTCGTCCGTCCCTCTCTTCTTCCCCGTAGTCCGCCGTAGCAACCGGACCGCCTACGCCCGAACTCCGACCGCCACGGATGACCTCGCCGCACTCAACTCCGGCCACCCCAGCCACTAACTCCGGTCCCATTGGATGCAGAAGAGTGAGAGCTATGCGTAGAGCCTCTCCGCCGCTCGTTTGGCCGCCGGAGACGCAATCCCGCAGCCCGCCGCCTTGTCTGGCCTCGCCGGCATCGAGTCGCCTGCGAGTTTGACCTGTTCGACCCGGGGTTTGACCTCCCTGGGGTCAACACACGTGGGCCCCTCCCCTGACTAGATTAGTTTAGGACTAATTACCCCTGCTAACACTGACAAGTGGGCCCAGGCCCAGCTAATCCTATTTTAGTTTTTAACAAAGTTTAATTATCTCCACTGACATTTTTAGTTAGTAGTAATTTAACACTAGTTAATTTAGATTAGTTAGTTAGTCACTGACTGTCGGAGTAATGGGCCACGGGTAGGCTAACACGAGCCCCTGAACCTTTCAAGACATCGGGGCAGACTGCGCCCCTCAAACCCCAAAACGATGAGCCACTTTCCGAGAGTCGGCGAAAGCGCTGCCGACTGCCCCTCACGGCCGAGTCCCAGAGACGACTTCAAGATGATCCGACTCCCAACCGCCGACTTCCGGAGAAGACAGCTATGGGGAGTCGGCCCGCGACCCCAACCACCTCCTGCCTTCGCAATAATGGACGGAACGAGGAAACGGCCACCGCGCGGCCTGTCCCCGCCCCATTTATCGAGGACATGCATGGCCACAGTGCGCCATGCGGATGGAGATCTCTATCCGGCACGGCACTGTTGCCATGCTAGCCCTGACATCAGCCCCCGTGGGCGGAACCCTGTGCCCACGACGGCCTGTCTGTATGACCCAGAGATGGCGGGTCCCACCCATCAGCGGGAGTACGGAAGACGCCGAGAGCGCCACAAGACAGACCCGTTGGGAGTCGGCCCCCGGGAGTCAGCTAGCCCCTCCCACGGGCCCCGCACGCCATTAACCAGACAAGACGGGGAATGGCAACAGTGATTGCCCGCCAGCGGCGCATGCTGCTGCCACGACCCCGACTCAAGCCAGCGTCATTAGAAGCACGGCTACAGTGATCCGCAGCCGGCAAGACCCGCCCGCGGCGGACAAGGGCTGTCAGCCCCGTACCAGGCCAGTCGGTGGGGCCCACCAGTCGGCGGACCCCAGCAGTCGGCGGAGAAGACGGCGGCCTGAGAGGCAGACGGCTGGGACCCGCGCCCAGCCGGTTTTACCATTGTACCCCTGGGGGGTAGGCCTATATAAAACCCCCAGGACACCCATGCAAAAGGTTCGAATCCATTAGCACTATACTAGATCATATAGGAAGGAGGGAGCTAGCCTTGTGTAACGCCCCGGATTCGTTGCGCCAGGTGTCCGCCAGATGTTCGCCGTTGTTGCCATGTCATTTTCTTGCGTGTTGCATTTTATCATGTCATCATGTGCATTTCATTTTGCATACATGTTCGTCTCATGCATCCGAGCATTTTCCCCGTTGTCCGTTTTGCATTCCGGCACTTCTATTTCATTCGGCGTCCCCTTTTTGCCTCTTCTCTTGTGCGGGTGTTAAACTTTCTCGGAATGGACCGAGGTTTTCCAAGCGGCCTTGGTATAGCACCGGTAGACCGCCTGTCAAGTTTCGTGCCATTTGGAGGTCGTTTGATACTCCAACGGTTAACCGGGTAACCGTAAAGCCCTCTTTTGTGTGCAGCCCAACACCCCTTCCAAAGTGGCCCAAAACCCATCTAACTCCCCTCCGTGCTCTTGGTCGTTCGATCACCATTGCATGGCCGAAAACCGCTCCTCATTTGGACTCTCCTAGCTCCCTCTATCTATAAATTAGCCTCCCCCTCCGAAATTTGCGTCCAAACCCTAGCCTTCTTCCCTTCGCGCCGCCGGACACATCTTCCCCGCCGACGTACATGTCCGCCGCTGCCCTCCAGCTAATCCACCGCCGCCACGTGTCCTCCCCCGCGCCCACATCGCCGGGCGGCGGGCTCGAGGCCTGGGCCCGCCTGAGCCCATCCGGGGCCCGGCGCGCCGCCCGTCCGGGTCCCGCTTGAGCCGCGCTCCACCTCCCCGGCCGGCCGCTGCCGCCTCGCCCCCGCCGTCGGGCTCCTCCCGAGCCCGGCTCTCCGTCGCCAAAGCCGCGGCACCTCGCCTGTCGCCGCCCGTCTGCGTCGCCGCCGCGCGCCGCCCGTCGCCTCCGCCTCGGCCGCCTCCGCCATCGCCTGTTCGTCCCAAGCCGCCTGCCAGCAAGGCTCCTCCGCCGCCACCAACCTCCGCCGCCGCCTCATGCGGTGCTCCTCCGCCCGCACTGGCCAGCTCCTCGACCGCGCCCTCCCTCCGGCCTCCTCCGCGCCCCGTGCCGCTCGCCGTCGCCGTCTCCGGCCGGATCCGGCGAGGTCCGGCCCGGATCCGCCCGGGTGGATGAGATCCACCCATCCCCGCAACCAAACGCCCGCATCCCGTCCCGGTTCCCTCCATCCCGCACGATTCCGTCCAACTTCCCCGAGGTGATTTTTGCCTAAGTCCCTGATAATTGCACATTATCATGCCATGTTCATCGTATTGTATCTCTGCATCCATAGCTCAATTTTGTGCGTGTAATATGTCAAATTGTTTGTCCCAACGAGTACTTCATTTCATTCCATTGCGTCATTTTCATTTGAGCTCATATTGATGCCCGAAATGCTGTTGGAAGAGTGCATGTTGCTGTTAATCTGCTGAAACTGTTATAACTTGCTCATTTGTCATTTTTGCCATGATTGATGTGTGCATCCTATGAGGTTGATGTCTACATGTGTTTTGATCTATGCCATGCCATCTTTCCAGGGGTGCCATCCATGTATTTTTGTGAGTTGTGTGCTCAGTGCATCGAGCTTGTTTAGTAGGCTACTTGCTGTTGCTGTTTTGCTAGGCAGATTCTGTTATATTTTGTTGCTATGTAAACATGCCTCTACTATTTATTTCGTGCATTATTCTGGAGATGTTCACTAAATATGTTTTGATCTACATGTCTTGCTCTATCCATTCGTGCCCCTGTATGCATTTATGGCCTGCTGTAGATTGTTCATATCTTGCTCCAAAGTTGCTTGATGATGTTGCTGTCAACCTGTTAACATGAAGTCAGTTTTGGCCATATGCTTTTCTAGTGATCCATGCATCCTATGACCTCGCTATTGCCATGCTTAGCTTCATAAACATGTCTTATTACTGTTGGTTGCCTTGCCATGCCATGTATTGCTCTGTGGTGAGTGGTTCAAGCTCACCAACATGCCAACTTATTGTTGTTTCTGCCATGTATGAATCTGTAATATAACTTGCCATGTTTACATGGGTGCCATCACATTTTCTATGCCTTTTTGGCTCATGGTCAATAAGGGAATTTTGATCTATGCAATTAGTAGATTCGTGCCATGCCTTTGTTTGCCATGTTAAGTTCCTGTAACATGTTGTTTGATAGCGATTAACATTGCAACCTGATGTTATTTCCTGATAAGTCTAAAACTGTTATTATTTGCAATCTTTCCATGTGTGTTTGAGCATGTTCTAGTGATTTCTGGAGATAGCTCAGTGTTCAAGTTTTGTAGTGCTTTACCTGTACTTCATGCCCATGCCTTTTGTTATTATGTTGGGGTGCTGTAGCATACTGTTTGGATGCTTGTAAGATGCCTAGTTGCTGTTATGGACAGATTGTTGTTATGACTTGTATAGGGTGTGTGTTGCACCGTTACTCCGTTTTGAGTGTGCTCTATATGAAACTTGCTTGTTTTTGCATGTAGCTTCATATTATCATGTTGCATCCTTGCTTTGAGGTGTTTGCTTGATGTTTGTAAGCATTTTGCATCAATGCCATGTTTAACTTGTTTTGCTCATATCTTCTAGGCCGTAGCTCCGAATCTAATGAACTTTATATGTAACTTGACTAGAATTTCGTGTAGATCATCTTGGTGCATCTTAACTTGCTGTTTAACAACTTGAACATAATGTTTATTCAGATCTGGACCAATTTCTAAATTTGCATATGAGGACTTACCGGAATTGTTATATGTTGTTCCCGGCCTCATTTAAACTTGCCTTGATGTGTTGTTATTGTTTGCATCATCTCTTGCCAAGAGTAGCCTCATGTAGCTTTGTCATGCATCATGCTTGTTGTGAATCATGTCTTGTTCATGTGTGGTGTGTTTACTATGTTGTGTGCTTCTTCTCGATAGTTCCCGTTTCGTTGCGATCGTGAGGATGCGTTCGTCTACGTGTGGTTCGTCTTCGTGGCTTCTTCTTCTTCATGGACTCGTTCTTCTTCCTTGCGGGATTTCAGGCAAGATGACCGTCACCTTGGATATCACTACTATCATTGCTATGCTAGTTGCTTCGTTCTATCGCTATGCTGCGTTACCTATCATTTGCTCTTCAAGCCTCCCCAATTTGCCATGAACCTCTAACCTTTGACACCATTCCTAGCAAACCGTTGCTTGGCTATGTTACCGCTTTGCTCAGCCCCTCTTATAGCATTGCTAGTTGCAGGTGAAGTTGAAGATTGCTCCATGGTGGACAGGGGTTATGTTGGGATATCAGAATATCTCTTATATTATTAATGCATCTATATATTTGGTAAAGGGTGGAAGGCTCGGCCTTATGCCTGGTGTTTTGTTCCACTCTTGCCGCCCTAGTTTCCGTCATACCGGTGTTATGTTCCCGGATTTTGCGTTCCTAACACGGTCAGGTGATTTATGGGACCCCCCTGAGAGTTCGCTTTGAATAAAACTCCTCCAGCAAGGCCCAACCTTGGTTTTACCATTTGCCTCACCACCACCTACCTTACCTTGGGAGTAATTAACCCAAGGGTCATCTTTATTTTAGCCCCCCCGGGCCAGTGCTTGTCTAAGTGTTGGTCCGAACCGAGCAGCCTGCGGGGCCACCTCGGGGAAACTCGAGGCCTGGTTTTACTCGTAGCTTGACTTATCCAGTGTTGCCCTGAGAGCGAGATATGTGCAGCTCCTATCTGGATTGTTGGTGCATCGGGCGGCTTTGCTGGTCTTGTTTTACCATTGTCAAAATGTCTTGTAAACCGGGATTCCGAGACTGGGTCTTCCTGGGAGAAGGAATATCCTTCGTTGATCGCGAGAACTTATCTTGGGCTAAGTTGGGACACCCCTACAGGGTATAAACTTTCGAGAGCCGTGCCCGCGGTTATGTGGCAGATGGGAATTTGTTAATGTCCGGTTGTAGATAACTTGACACCAGATCCGAATTAAAACGCATCAACCGCGTGTGTAGCCGTGATGGTCTCTTCTCGGCGGAGTCCGGGAAGTGAACACGGTTTCTGTGTTATGTTTGACATAAGTAGGAGTTCAGGATCACCTCGTGATCATTGCTAGTTTCACGACTGTTCCGTTTGCTCTCTTCTCGCTCTTTTTTGCGTATGTTAGCCACCATATCATGCTTAGTCGCTGCTGCAACCTCACCACTTTACCCCTTCCTTTCCCATTAAGCTTTGCTAGTCTTGATACCCATGGTAATCTGATTGCTGAGTCCTCGTGGCTCACAGATTACTACAACAATAGTTGCAGGTATAGGTTATGCGATGATCATGACGCGAGAGAGATGTTTGCTTGTTTGGAGTCCTTCTTCTGCTTCTTCTTCGATCAGGGGATAGGTTCCAGGTCGGCAGCCTGGGCTAGCAGGGTGGATGTCGTTTGAGTTTCTGTTTGTGTTTCATCCGTAGTCGGATGGTGATCTTATGTAAGATGATGTTGTATTCGTGTGGCATTGTGTACTTTTTGTATGTGTCCCCATCTATTATGTAATGTTGATGTAATGATATCCACCTTGCAAAAGCGTTCCAATATGCGGGTCTATCCTTGGTGGGACCTTCGAGTTCCTTTTGGATAGGGTCGCATATTGGACGTGATACCTTGCTTTCTCCTACCTCCAGAAATAGCTCAAGAAGCAACCTTGTACTCACTTTGCCTTAGTGATCATGCGGAGACCCCGTAGAGCAGCAGTAGGGATGTTATCTCCTCGGAGAGCCCTGAAGCTGGGTAAGATCCGTCGGCGTGCATGTCTTCGCCTCATCCTGTTTCCAGGCACCGGCGACGTTCTTCTCGCCCCCACCATGATAAGCCATCCCTTGGCATATGTCGCACCCAACCCCCGACATTTGGCGCCCACCGTGGGGCTAGGTGCACCGTCGTCCGGAGATCTATTCTGGACGGGAACCCTTTTCCTCCCTGGCGAGCGCAGCCAGCCAGACACGCCAGACGGAGTCTGCGTCGACGCACTGCATGGCGCTGAGGTCGCCTGCGCAGCCAGCTTCCTCGCCAAACTTGTCGGCGACATTCGCCTCTTCGACGAGCCTGCATCCGACGCAGGCCCGGGCGGCCCCGAGAGCCTCCTCGCGGGCCTCCTCGACCAACTCCATGTCACCGGCGAGCCTACCGTGGAGTTGGAGTCCGTAGGCTCCACCGACCCGATGCTGGTCGACTCCGACACCGCGTTGCTCGACGCGTTCCCCACCAACGTGGTGGTCTACGACGAGCCGCTCCCTAACCAGGAGAGCGGCGGAAGCGCCGTCACGGAGGTGCTCGTCATTAGTGATGGAGAGCATTCCGGTGAAGGAGCCCATGACCCACTCGACGTGGCTCTACGAGACCTGACTGTGCCTATCCCGGAAGACGCCGACGCCGAGACGCTGGAGGCACGCCGCCTACAGATCGTCGAAGGCCCGAAGAAGCTGGCAAGCATGAGACGCTTGACAGAAGCCTACCTGCGTGAGATGGATCGCGCCGTGGGCGCCTCGCCGGCCCTGACTGGGCCTAGCCGCCTAGGCGCGATCCAGCAGCGCGGCGTGGCCATCGCCAACCTGTTCGGGGCCAATCGCCCCGTGTACGCCACGCCTGCGCAGAACATCCGCGCCGCCCAGGTGGCGGCGGACGAGCTCGACAACTTCGAGGGTGAAGAGCGCCGCCTGATGACGGAGCGAGTCCAGCAGCTCCTCGACGCGGCTGCCGCGTAGAATGAAGCCGGCTGTCGCACAGAGGCGCCGCAGCGGCGAAACGACGACCTGCCTCCCTACCGAGATCAAGGCGCGACGTCTCGGACGTCGACTGGCGGTGTCCGCGGAAGAAATAACAAGGATCTGGCTGTCAGCGACAGTCGGACTCACATCACCATCGAGCGCGACCAAGACGGTTGCCCAAGAGCAGTAGTGCGGCGGGACGACTATCTGCCTCCCCCTCCTCGCAGAGAAAGGCGAGTCTCCCCGCCACCCATTGAGCATCCGACTCTCGGCGACCGCCTTGGCTGCTGAGAGGGAGTCGGAGAGAATGACGCCCGCCACCAGATCGACCGACTCCACCGATCCCTGGCGCTGGAAGAAGAAGATGAGTTGGGTCCGCCCTGCTTTGGACCTCGCATCCGAGACGAGCCCTTTCCCAAAGGGTTCACGCTCCCCCGTGACATGCCCAAGTATATCGGCTCTGTAAAGCTGTAAGACTGGCTGGTTGACTACTCCACGGCCGTCAACATAGCGAACGGCAACAAGCGTGTTGCCGTGAAGTATGTTCCACTCATGCTCCAGGGCATGGCCCGGACATGGTTGAACAGCCTGAAGCCTCGCAACATCAACAGCTGGGTCGACTTCACCGAAGCCTTCGTCCGCAACTTCACGAGCACGTACAAGCGACCTCCCAAGCCTCGCCAGCTTTCCTTGTGCGTGCAAGGCCCTGACGAGTCAACTCGTGATTACCTCACGCGCTGGGCCGAGCTTCGGAACTCCTGCGAGGGCGTGCACAAGGTGCAGGCTATCGATTACTACATTGCCGGGTGTAGAGAAGGCACCCTCCTCAAGCACAAGCTCCTCTGCGATGAGCCGGAGACCCTCGACGAGCTGCTGATCATAGCAGACAAGTACGCCACAGCTGACTCCTCCATGAAGGCGGAGATCCAAGTCAGCGCGACCGACAAAGCGGCCCCTCAGGCTCCTAGAAATCCGGCTGGAGACGCCAGTCGGCGACAGCAACAGAACGATCACAAGCGCAAGGCCCCCCAGCCGGCTTCCAGCAGCCGGCAAGTTGTGACAGTCGAAGGCCAGCAGCCGGAGGGGCAGCCTCCAACCAAGCGACAGAAAGGCGGCAAGTCCAACTGGTTGCCGGCCTTCTCTTATGAGCAGACTCTAGACGGTCCCTGTAAGTTCCACAGCGGCGCGAAGTCGTCGAACCACACTAGCGAGAAGTGCCACTGAATCGCCAAGGGAGACGGCTCCTGCCTCCCCCGCCTGCTGGGCCACCGCCTCCACCGCCGCCCCAGCAGCCAGCTGTCAGGCTATCGGCGCAGTACAAGATGAGTACCCAGAAGAGGACGGAGCCTATGTGGTGTTGACCAGTGTGGCTGATGATCGACGCAGCAAGCGGCTGCAGCAGCAAGAAGTGAATGCAGTAGCATCAGATACTCCAGAGTTTATGCATTGGTCCGAGAAGCCTATCAGTTGGAGCAGAGCCGATCACCCAGAGGTGATGCCGAATCCGGGTTCCTATGCCCTGGTTTTGGGTGCCACCTTGGCCACAGATAGGCGAGCCGCTCGCTTCTTGCGATTGTTGATAGGCGGAGGCAGTAGCATCAACATCGTGTACAAGGATAGCATGGAGAAGTTAGGAATCAAGCAAAGACAACTTTAGAGCAACCGGACTGTGTTCCACGGCATTGTACCTGGCCTTTCCTGCTCACCAATCGGCAAGATCCTGATAGACGTCCTCTTCGGGGACAAAGATCACTTCCGCCGAGAGCCAGTTTGGTTTGAAGTGGTGGACCTCGAAAGCCCGTACCATGCGTTGCTTGGCCGACTTGCTTTGGCCAAGTTCATGGCGGTCCCCCACTACGCCTATCTCAAGATGAAGATGCCGAGTTCAAAGGGGATCCTGACCGTAGCCGGCGACTACAGAAAGTTGTCCGCTTGCGCGGCAGAAAGCAGTCGGCTAGCCGAGTCCCTGGTGATCGCAGCCGAGAAGCGGTTCCTTGGTCGGGTTGTGGCGATGGCCGGCAAGCAGCCTGAGATGTCGCCCGACCCCAAGGGGTCAGAAGTTCGTTTAAGCCGGCTAAAGAAACAAAGAAGATACCTTTGGACCCGGAGCACCCAGAGAGGTACGCTGTCATGGGTACAAACCTTGACAGCAAATAGGAAGGTGAGCTTGTCGATTTCCTCCATGAGAATCGAGACATCTTCGCATGGTCCCCTAAAGACATGCCAGGTGTACCGACGGAATTCGCCGAGCACAAGTTACATGTTCGACCTGATGTGAAGCCCGTCAGGCAGCCCTTGCGCCGCTTGTCAGAAGAGAAGAGAAGAGTTGTTGGAGAAGAGATAGCCCGGCTCCTAGCAGCCGGATTCATTACGGAAGTGTTTTTTCCGAAATGGTTAGCAAACCCGGTCCTGGTGCTGAAGAAGAACAAGGAGTGGCGGATGTGTATTGACTACACAAGCCTCAACAAAGCTTGCCCCAAGGACCCGTTTGCTCTGCCAAGAATTGACCAGGTGATAGACTCCACAGCCGGAAGCGAGCTGTTGAGCTTCTTAGATACATATTCAGGATATCACCAGATCAAGCTGAACCCGGCTGACAGACTGAGGACCGCCTTCATCACGCCGTTTGGAGCCTTCTGCTACCTGACCATGACGTTCGGCTTGAGGAATACCGGCGCCACCTTTCAGTGTTGCATGCAAAAGTGCCTCCTCAAGCAACTCGGCAGAAACGCCCATGTCTACGTAGACCGGTATATTACCTGAGCGAAGTACTGTTGACCTCCAAGCAGAACTACCCCCACTACCAGAAGATGTGCTATGGCGTGCACTTTGCCGCCAAGAAATTGAAGCCTTACTTTCAAGAGCACCCAATCACCGTGGTCTGCACAACTCCACTGGCCGAGATCATTGGAAGCCGAGATGCTTCGGGCCGAGTGGCCAAATGGGCCATAGATTTGGCCCCCTACACCATCTACTACCAGCCCCGCACCGCCATCAAGTCGCAAGCTTGGCCGATTCGCCGACCGGGCCGAGACCCAAGACCGCTGCCAAATGTTCGACTCCACCCATTGGCGGATGCATTTCGATGGCTCCAAGATGCGCACCGGCTTGGGAGCCGGCGTTGTCCTCACCTCCCCTAAAGGCGACAAGCTCAAATATGCGCTGCAGATCCATTTCGCCGCCTCCAACAACATCGCCGAATACGAGGCGCTCATTCACGGGCTCCGGCTTGCCAAAGAGCTTGGCATTCGCCGGATCCTGTGCTATGGCGACTCCGACTTGGTGGTCCAGCAGTCATCTGGCGACTGGGACGCCAAAGATGCAAACATGGCAAGCTACCGTTTCCTGGTACAGCAACTCAGCGGATATTTCAAGGGGTGTGAGTTCCTTCACGTGCCAAGAAATGACAACGACCAGGTAGACACCTTGGCACGAATCGGCTCCACCCGCCAAGCAATACCATACGGCGTCGCCCTTCAGCGCCTCCTCAAGCCGTCTATCAAGCCTTCACCAGAATCAGACTCCATCTTTGTGTCGGCTCCCCCCGAAGATGTCGGATCCGACTCAAGAGCCCCAGCAAACGGCACAAGAATTCTTGCGAATAGCTCCAAAAACGCCACAGTCAATGCCGGCCCGGGGACTTCAGAACCTGCCGGGATCTGATGACCAATCCAAGACTCCGAGCTCGCCCGAGGATGCGCTTAATTGGCACGGGATCGCCCGGTCGGCCAGGGGACTTCAAGATCCAAGAAGCGTCGGACTCCAGCCTGCTGCCTCCTAGCCCAGCCGCCCTTGTCCAAGTCCTAGTGGTGGCAGTTGGAGAAATAGCAGCACCCTCGTGGGCCCAGCCCATCCTCAAGTTCCTAGTGAGCAAAGAGTTGCCAACCGATGAAATCTTGGCTCGGCAAGTGCAACGCCGAGCGGCAGCCTACACCATAGTCAACAGAGAGCTGGTCAGGCGCAGCGTCACTAGTGTCTACCAAATAAGCAGGCCGAGCTGAGCAAGGCCAAGCAATTCTCAAAGACATCCATCAAGGCGAGTGCGGCCACCATGCAGCCTCAAGAGCACCCGTCGCTAAAGCCTTTCAACACGGTTTCTTCTGGCCAACTGCCCTAGATGAGGCCAAGGAATTAGTCCAAAAATGCAAAGGGTGCCAGAAGTTCCGCTCCAAGCCGCATCAGCCGGCTTCCGCACTCAAGACTATCCCCATCGCCTAGC
Source organism: Aegilops speltoides (assembly GCA_021437245.1). Classification (NCBI taxonomy): domain Eukaryota; kingdom Viridiplantae; phylum Streptophyta; class Magnoliopsida; order Poales; family Poaceae; genus Aegilops; species Aegilops speltoides. Next base: position 470,469,499 of record CM038143.1, on the reverse strand, counting down.
CCTTTGCGGTTTGGGGCCTGGACATGGTGGGACCATTCAAGACGGCACGAGGTGGCCTAACTCATCTACTTGTCGCGGTGGACAAGTTCACCAAGTGGATAGAAGTAAAGCCCATCAAGAAGTTGAATGGTCCGACTGCAGTGACCTTCATCTCCGACATCACGATTCGGTACGGCATACCACACAGCATCATCACTGACAATGGCACAAATTTTGCCAAAGGCGCCTTGGCCCGTTTCTGCGCAACGTAGGGCATCCGACTGGACTCAGCGTCCGTTGCCCATCCGCAGTCAAACGGCCAGGTAGAGCGAGCAAACGGCCTCATCATGTCTGGCATCAAGCCTCGACTGGTCGAACCACTGGAGTCTTCGGCTGGCTGTTGGCTTGAGGAGCTGCCAGCCGTCCTCTGGAGTCTGCGCACGACTCCAAACAAGTCAACCAGCTTCATGCCTTTCTTCCTCGTCTACGGTGCTGAAGTCGTCATCCCAACGGACATAGAGTTCGACTCCCCGCGAGTCACCATGTACACCGAGGAAGAAGCGTAGAAGACGTAAGAGCGGCGCCGATCTCATTGGAAGAAGGCCGGCTGTTGGCAGTCAGCCAGTCTAGCATCTACCAGCAGAGCCTACGCCGATACTACAATAGGAAGGTCAGGCCAAGAACTTTCCAAGAGGGCGACCTTGTGCTCCGACTGATCCAGCGAACAGCCGGCCAGCACAAGCTGTCGGCGCCTTGGGAAGGCCCCTTCATTATCAGCAAAGTGCTGGGCAACGACTCCTACTACCTGATCGACGCTCAGAAGCCCCGAGCACGCAAGAGAGACGACTCCGACAAAGAGTCGGAACGACCATGGAATGCAAATCTTCTCCGAAGATTTTAAAGTTGATACAGTATGTACCACGCTACCCTTTGTAATAAAGTACCAAGACTTCGGGCCCCCCGAGACGAGCTCGGGGACTGCCCTCTTTTGATATCTGTATGATAAGAATTATGCCTTCGAGTATGCTACTCTTCGTTACGCCTCTTGGCACCGGGTTTGACTAGTCGGCACGGGGAGTAGCCGCCTTGCACTATGAAATGCTTCCCGCAGTCGGACAAGTAGTGTGTGGTGCCTAAGCTGTCTCCTGTCAGAAGCCGCAGCTCGCAGAGCGACTGTTTGGTGGGAAGGAGTAAGGAAGAATGGGCGCCCACTCGAAAAATGGCTAAGGACTTAAAAGCATTAACATAGCTTAAGCCGGCTTCCAGCCTCTTTTCGCAAAACCGACTCTTGAGTAGTCTGCTTGCCGCTTTCTATCCAACTTGTTAAAAAGACTCTAAAAAATGGCCAAGTACTTGCCTTCCCCAAAGTAGCCAAGCATTTGATCCAGCGGCAGTCCGCAAGAGCGGTTGTCCGACTGGCAAGGCGGCGACTAGGGGAAGGCGGCAAAAGAAAAAGCCAAAGGAGCAATGAGCAAGGAAAGATAGAATTCGGATAAATATTTACATAACATAGGCCCTTGGCCGAATCTTCAAGCAGAAGTTCAAAATACACCCCGCGGGTGGAATTGTGCGAATTAACATGTTCTTCAAAGACTATTTAAAGCAGATAAAATAAAGGCAAGACTGCAGCCTAGGAAGTGGCAGACAGGTTCGGAGGGTCGGAGGAGACGGCGGTGTCAGGCGCCGGGGCGGCCGGCTGGGCAGTCTCGGCTTGATCATCTTCGATGGCTGCCGGCTTGGTCGGGCTCGGCTCGTTGCTGGAGGCACGGTCGAGCTGAGGCTGGTCGCCCGCTCTGTCTTCTGGCGCCTCCGTCTCGCCTTCGTCCTCCGCCTCGCCTTCCTCCTCGGCGCTGGAGCCAATCACCTCCGCCGAGTCCTCGTCGTAGTCCGGTTTCATCCTGAACCACTCCGGCGGCACCTTCCCGCCATATGCAGCCCGCTCAGGGACGAAGATGTTGCTGTCTGTGTAGTCGGCAAACGCCACCGCACGCTCGATGAGGGCGTCTTCCACGGCTACCAGCTCCGCCTGGGCCTCTGACCGGAATGTGGCCAGCCGGTCCAGGTCTAGCCCCGGATAACACGCCTTGACGAATTCCAAGGCCCATCGCGCTCCAGCCAAGGCCGAGGAACCCTTCCAGGCCTCAAGACGGCCAGCCGCGACATCCGGCCGGTCGTCCGATCCGAGGCGCAGAAACCAGCATATGCCGCCATAGGGCGGCAATCGCCTGGGCGCCGACACGTTGAAGCTGGCACAACATCCGATGGGCCGGACGCAGACGAGCGTCGATGCTCAGAAGCTGCTCGTCAAGGGTCCGGGGCGCGTTGGTGGCAATCTCCACACCGTTTGCTCTCCGCGCCTCGCGATCTACCTTGATAGCCTGAATGGCCGCCTGCGAGTGGCCAAGGAAGAAATCTGCCGAGACGAAAAAGAAGCAAGACAAACAATCAGGAGTCGGCCTAACTTATAGTCAGCGGCTCAAAGAAAGAAAGTAAAGAAACTCACTGTCGACGATGTCTTCGATCTCATGGAAGCCGGATGTTAGCAGTACCTCCTTGTCGGTCCAGGAGGAGCGCTCGCTTTCGAACTCGGCCAGGAGAGCAGTCTCTTTCTTCTTCGCCTCGTCCTACGCCTTCTTAAGCAGCTCCTTCTGCTCCGCCACCTGCGCAGCCAGCAGGTCGCGCTCCGCAGCGAGCTTGTTGCACTCCTCCCCCTTGGCACGCACGGCGGTGTTGGCTTCGCCCAACTATTCCTGAAGAGCGGCGTTGGCCTCTGAAGAATGAAAAAGGAAAAAGACGTTAAGTCATCAACAAAGAAGGTCGCCGGGAAGATCCGCCTGACTACTCAGTGATCGGCTGAATCTCGGGACTATAGCTGCTTGGTGCGCCAGCTACTTCGTGAAAAAGAAGAAGGACTCACTCCGGCTCTCCGACAAGTCGGCAGTCCGCTTGCCTAGCTCCTCCACATTGCGGTTGAAGGCAGTGACGCGGAGGTTGTGATACTCCTGTGATAAGCGTTTTAAACAAAGATAAATATTTGGAACTCGCCAGATGGAGTTCCGGGCCGCCTGCTCAGCAGCCGCCCAAACTCGGGATTACACCAGGTGGGTGCGCGCGCGCCCCTGAGAGAACAACAAGAAAAACAGAGTCAAAAGAAGAAAGCGTATCCGGACGGCTGCTCGAGACGCCAAATGCGCCTTGGTGCAGTTCTGGATGGCGTCGCCCTCGGCTCGCAGCTTTGCCTGGACGTCTAGGAGCGCATGGTTTAGCGGGCCTGTGCCGCCTCCTCGCACCCACCCAACAGGCGCGACGCTCATTGCCTCGGCGTCTGGGATGGCCGAGCTGGCAGCGCCGGTCGCCAAAGGGTGTGGCACCAAAGTCGCCTTCTCAAGACGGTAGCGCGCTGGCGAGGCGACTTGAAGGAGCAGCTTCGCCATGGCCTCGTCTTCGGTCGGCGGCACCGGTGGGTCCGCCGGCTGCATATCCTGCGCGCTCCCAGACGGCGGCGGAGGCGGCGGTGGCGGCACGGCCGTGTCCGACATGGAGACCTCGCCACTTTCCCTCTCCATGATGGGGTTCTCGCCGCCGGCTTCCCCAGTCTGCCCCATGAACTCCGAGGGCGGCGGCGCGGAGCTCGGCGGGACAACGATCAACGCCAACTGGAGGCGCGCGGCCTCCTCGGCTCGCCGTTGTGCCGCGACGGCGGCTTCGGCCTCTTCCAGCTTCTTCTAGCGGAGGCCGCTGCCTTCTCGGCCTCCGCCTTCTCCAGGCGGTCGGCCTCCTCCTTGTCGCGCTTCTCTTATGCGTTTTGCTCCGTCGCCTCCCGGAGGTCGGCGGCAGGGTCGATCAGCGGAGTATTGGCGGACGTCTCTGCCGACCCCATGATAGAGGGGGCAGCAACTCTCTCAAAAGTAAGGGGAGCCCTGAAGCAAGGAAGACATGTAAAAAGATTTGGACAAAATTCGCCAAAGGAAAACAAGACAAAGGCAGAAGCACTTACACAGAGACCAGTGGCGGCTTCTTCACTTCCTTGCGGAAGCGGTTAGCCTTTGCGACCGCCTCTTCCCGCTTGGTCGCGGCGGCCGCCCCCTTGAACTTCTTCGTCCGGCCGCCGAGCAAGCTCGGCCCGGCCCGGCGCTTCTTCGCGCCGCCTTGACCGTCCAAGCCGGCGGAGGAACTCGAACCCGGCTGGCCGACCTTCGGCTGGTGACGCGGGGCGACTTCCCCCTCGGCGTCATCGTCAGGCCAGTCGGCAAAGGTGGCCGAGGGCCTGAAGCCGCTTGCTCCTCCTCCTCCTCCTCCGTCGGCGTCGGTCTCCAACGACGCCGCCCCCAAGTCAGGGTCATCGACATCGCTCTCCGCTCAGTCGGGGACGAACTGGCGGGGCGACACCGTGGCGCCGGCTGCGGGCTGCATGAGGGGGTTCTAACTCAAAAAAACCAAAAAGATCAGAAGTCGGATTCGGCTGCAAAAGAAAACAGAAGAACAAGAAACACGACTTACCATAGGCGGGGGGTTGGCGTGCGAGTACGGCTCTTTGCCGAACTCCCAATCCGCCGCGAGATTGCAGTTCGCAATGTAGTTCACCATGTTTGCCACCTCCATGTGGGGCATGTCCTTGGTGCACATCCGACTCGGGTCCCGGTGGTCGCTCATCTGACTGATTAGATCAGGTCGGCCTTGGAGTGGGAGGACTCGGCGCGCCACAAAGGCGGCCAGCAGGTCGGCCCTGGTCAGGCCCTCCGACTGCGTTAGCACTCAGAGTCGCGCAACGGCAATGGCGCCAGCAGGAGTCAGTGTCTTGGCCCGATGGGACCAGCTGGGGAGCCTCCCAGCCGGCGTGCCGGCTTTGTAAGGCGGCAGGTTGACCCAGTCGCCTTCCGGGGTGACGTTCTTCACGTAAAAATAGGACCGCTGCCACATCTTCACCGACTTAATCAGCGGGATGGAGGGAAACGGATTGTCAGCTGTCGATCTCCGCATCGCGATGAAGGCGCCACACTGGGCTGGCACGCCGGCGTCGTGCGTGCCGAGCTTGGATTGGAAGAATTCTCCCCACAGCTCGATGGTGGGGAGAACGCCGAGGAAGCCTTCGCACAAAGCGACGAAGGCGGCCAGCAGCACCACCGTGTTCGGAGTAAGGTGGTGCGGCTGGAGCCCGTGGAACTCCAAGAAGGAGTGGAAGAAGGCGCTCGCCGGCAGCCCTAGGCCGCGCATGAGGTGCAAGCGGAATATGACCCGCTCGCCCTCCTCCGGCGCCGGTGATATCTCCCTCGCCGGCGCAGCGCGAGCCCGAACTAGGTTCGTGCCGGGGAGCCGACGCGCCTTGCAAAGGAGCTCGATGTGGTCGTCGTCCACCTGGGAACCGTCCCACACGCCGGAGCGCACGGCAGGAGGTGCGGCAGCGGAGGGAGAGCTCATCGCTGCGGGCGCGGCGCGGTTCGGCGCGACGGCGGCAAGAGGAAGAAGAAGCAAGAGGAAGCGAGGGGAGAAGGGAAGATGGGCGCGCGTGCTTGGCCGCCCCCCTCCTCTCGCCTACTTATAGGCCCGTGGGCTGAGAAGCCGATGGGGCGGACGTGGGATTAACTGCGCGCAGGACCCCACGCCCCCACGATTTACCCCACGAAGTTACAGCGTGCAGTAACGACATGGAAACCCCAACCGTCCGCACGGCCGCAACGGATCTGTTCGCGTGCCGAGGCGCGGTAGTGGCGGGCCCCGCCTGACGGCCCGGCCCTGTCAGCAAGGTGCAGGGCAGATCGTCCCTGCCGCGTGGCTCCGCGACGGGTTTGTAACGAGCGATCGCGGGAAGCGATTGTACGCCGCTCGATCCCGCCGCGACTTTCGGACTCTTTAAGGGGCAAGACGGCCTTCTGCGAGTCCGGCTCCAGCTAGTCGGCCTAAAGGAAGACAGCGAGCACGGCCCAGTTTCCACCACCAGAAGGATGAAAATGTTGAGGCCCCTCGACATATCACCCTCAGAGCCTCACCAGCTTCGGGGACTACTGTCAAAGTAATGGGCCACGGGTAGGCTAACCCGAGCCCCGGAACCTTTCAAGACATCGGGGCAGACTGCGCCCCTCAAACCCCAAAAAGATGAGCCGCTTTCCGAGAGTCGGTGGAAGCGCTGCCGACTGCCCTCACGGCCGAGTCCCAGAGACGACTTCAAGATGAGCCAACTCCCAACCGCCGACTTCCAGAGAAGCCGGCTATGGGGAGTCGGCCCGCGACCCCTACCACCTCCTGCCTTCGCAATAATGGACGGAACGAGGAAACGGCCACCGCGCGGCCTGTCCCTGCCCAGTTTATCGAGGACATGCATGGCCACAGTGCGCCATGCGGACAGAGATCTCCATCCGGCATGGCACTGTTGCCATGCCAGCCCTGACATCAGCCCCCATGGGCGGAACCCTGTGCCCACGACGGCCTATCTGTACGACCCAGAGACGGCGGGTCCCACCCGTCAGTGGGTGTATGGAAGATGGCGAGAGCGCCACAAGACGGACCCATTAGGAGTCGGCCCCTGGAAGTCGGCTAGCCCCTCCCACGGGCCCCACACGCCATTAACCACACAAGACGGGGAATGGCAACTGTGATTGCCCGCCAGGCGGCGGCACTGTTGCCCTGACCCCACGACCAAGCCAGCGTCATTAGAAGCACGGATACAGTGATCCGCAGCTGGCAAGACCCGCCTGCGGCGGACAAGGGCTGTCAGCCCCGTACCAAGCCAGTCGGCGGGCCCCAGCAGTCGGCGGAGAAGACGGCGGCCTAAGAGGCAGACGACTGGGACCCATGCCCAGCCAGTTTTACCATTGGACCCCTCGGGGGTAGGCCTATATAAACCCCCCAGGACACCCATGCAAAAGGTTCAAATCCATTAGCACTAGACCAGATCATATAGGAAGGAGGGAGCTAGCCTTGCTTTCTCCTACCTCCAGAAACAGCTCAAGGAGCAACCTTGTACTCACTTTGCCTTAGTGATCATGGAGACCCATGAGAAAGCAAAGACTAGGGTGTTATCTCAACCCCGACATCGACGATGGGTCCCAGCGTCAGGTTTGACCTGGGCTGACGCTGTTGACCTGATGATGTCATTTTGACGTCAGGCTGATGCAGTAATGCTTTTCTGGATTTTAAATAAATCTATTTGATTTATTTATTCTTAGAAAATGTTCAAAACTTCAAGAATTCATAGAAAATAATCTATAGCTCAGATTGAAATAAGTTATATATGAAAAATGATCAGAAAAATCCAAACTTTCCATCTGTACTGGTTTCATGCATGTTAGAGCAACCTAACCTTGCTGTTTAGATGAAACATGATAATGCACTTATATGGGTTAATAGTTTAGGCTTGTATTTGAATCTTTGATTCAAATAAGCTCAAACCACTCTGGTTTTAGTTGCATTAGCCCAACACACAGCATATTGACATGTCATGATCATGAATCATATTGTGCATTGCATTGATTGTATTTCTTCTCTGTTGCCGGTATTTGTCCCCTCTCGGTAGACGATGTTCCGACGCAGATCGCTGACATCGATGAAGACTCAATGCTATCTTCAGAAGTGCCAGGCAAGCAAAACCCCCTTGTTCATTCCAATACAATCCCACTCTCTCGCTCCTGCTCTATTTACTGCATTAGGACAACAACGATTCAACTGTTACATGTTGTGGTAGTTGAACCCCTTTCCTCTGCATGAGCTGTCATTGCCATAGTAAATAGATGAAACCCACTAGCATGAGTAGGAGTTGTTTGAGCCCTGATGTGCCTACTCATTCATGCTTGTTTGTCATGCTTGCTACTGCTTAGAGTTGAGTCAGGTCTGCTTCATCGGGGATGAATTGGAGGTGTGTGAACATGTCCAACTATTGAGAGCTAAGTGTGTGAACACGATTTGGTAAAGTAGTGGTGAGAGGCCATGTAGATGTACATGGTGGGTTGTCTCATTGAAACCGTCCTCAGGAACTGAGTTCTATGTTTGTGATCCATGAACAGCTACTACCACACATTGCAATGCTTAAGTGCCCCTCTCGACTTATTAATCAACTCGATCTCTGTCCAGGAGTTGCAACTAGTTTCTGGTGTTTGTAGGTAGTGTTAGTAGTCTACCAAGTGGCACCCGGTACAGGTGGGCTTGGGACAGACTAGGCACAGTGGCACGATGTACAAAGTGGCACCCGGATGGTGGGCTTGGGAACCCTGCTCACATCGTTTGGGGCCGTGAGCGACACCCCGGTCGGATCTCCTTGCGGATGGAACCCGAATAGGCGATAAACCTGGACGAGAGACTTGTGTGGTTAGTCAGGTCGTGGATGACACCGTTGCTGGGCTTCCGCTTGAAAGTTGCCGAGTACATGTTGTGTAAACGGCAATAAGTGGTGAGAGCGCAGGTGAAGAAGTACACCCTCTGTGGTTAATATGATCTATTCAATAGTCGTGTCCATGAAAAGGACTTCGGGCTGCCTATACAGTTCATAGACAAGTGAAAGTGGATACTCTAAAATGCTAAAATAAGCGTGAGTGCTATGGATGGCTTCATAGGGAGATGGGAGCGGATCCATAGTGGTGTATTGATATGGTGAATATGTGGACTCGTAGCGCCACCTCAAAAGAGTTACTTGCAAATGTAGTTCAGATAGCTAATGAAGTCAAAGCTGGCTTGTCGCAGTTAAACTCCACCACCCCTTTGTTGATAATGATGCATATGTAGTTAGTTCTGATGTAAGTCTTGCTGGGTACATTTGTACTAATGTTTGCCTATTTTATGTTTTTAGAGAGAGACTTCAGTCCCGCTAGTAGTTCCGCGTGAACTTCGACGTTTAGCTTGTTACCTCAGCTACGATCTTGTGCCCTCGGCAGGATCTGGTAGATAGTCTCGCTTCGCAGCCTTTTTTCATTTGTAGATGTCTCAGACTCGGACATGTTAAGCTTCGCATGTGCTTTGACTTTTATGTTTCAATGTTGGGTCATGCGACCCATGATTGTAATATCTCGCTCCTCGGAGCCTATTGAATAAAATACTTGAGTCTTAGAGTCATGTGATGCCATGTTGTATTTGCACATATCGAGCATATTGTGTGTATGTTATTGAAATGCGTGGTATGTGTGGGATCTGACAACCTAGTTGTTTATCCTTGGTAGCCTCTCTTACCGGGAAATGTCTCCTAGTGCTTCCACTGAGCCATGGTAGCTTGCTACTGCTCCGGAACACTTAGGTTGGCCGGCATGTGTCCTTCTTCGCCTCAGGTCTGTTCTTCGGGAAATGTCACGCTGTGTTCATCGAGTCCCGTTAGCCTCGCTACAGCCCTGATTCTCTCGAGTCCTGCTAGCCCAGTTGCTACAGCCCGGATTCACTCGTTGATGACCGACACGTTCGTTGCTGGGTCATGTATGCCTGTCCCTATAAGTTAGTGCCACTTTGGGTTCACGACTAGCCATGTCATCCCGGGCTCCTTGTCATATGGATGCTAGTGACACTATCCTATATGTGTGCCAAAAGGCGCAAACTGTCCGAGGCAAGGTAAGCCGACACCCGTGGGAATACCGTGCGTGAGGCCGCAAAGTTTATGAGGTGTTACATGCTAGATCCGTGTGGCTTTGATTCGGGGTCCTGACAGTCCAGCCCTCCATGGGGTCGTCCTGTTAATCCAGCCCTCCACGGGGTCCTGTTCATCCAGCCCCAACCGGCTCTATCGATCGGGGTCCTGTTCATCCAAAGGCAACGCCACGGGGTCCTATTCATCCACCCCACCGCCATCGCTCATCCACCCCACCCCCGCAACGCCATCTGCTCATCCAGAGGCAGATCGATCGGGCTTTCGCTTAGCAGCAGAGCAAAGGAATCGCCGATCGGGTTCGATTAACGACCATCGATCGATCGCCGGGTTCAAGAACGCGTGAGTTCGCAAAGGCAATCGCCGGGTTGATTAGATCCCAACGCCGCCGGGTTCGCGAGCTAACGCTGCCGCACACACGCAGACGCGTACGAGAAACGCATCGCCGCCCCGACCACCCACCGTAAGCGGAACTCCCCAAATTTTGACCGCCTCACTTCTACCATGGTTTTTCCGCCATGGACGGCCCAAAGAATGTCATGCGCTTGTGTTCCAGCTTCTTTGCCGGTGTCAAACCGCGGATCTCGAGTAGGGGGTCCCGAATCAAGCGTCTAGGCGGATGGTAACAGGAGACAAGGACACGATGTTTTTTCCTGTGTTGGGCCCTCTCGGTGGAGGTAAAACCCTACTCCCGCTTGATTGATATTGATGATATGGGTAGTACAAGAGTAGATCTACCACGAGATCGAGAGGCTAAACCCTAGAATCTAGCCTATGGTATGATTGTTGTTCGTCCCCACGGACTAAAACCCTCCGGTTTATATAGGCACCAAAGTGGGTTAGGGTTACAGAGTCGGTTACAATGGTAGGAGATCTACATATCCAGACGCCAAGCTTGCCTTCCACGCCAAGGAAAGTCCCATCCGGACACGGGACTAAGTCTTCAATCTTGTATCTTCATAGTCCAGAGTCCGACCAAGATGATAGTTCGCTATCCCGACACCCCTAGTCCGGGACTCCTCAAGAGTCTCTAACCAAAGCTTCAACGGCGATGAGTCCGGCAAGATAGATTGTCTTCGCATTGCAAGGCGGGTTCTTCTCCAAATCCTGTGCACCTGTTGAATAGAGTCCGACTTCTTGTAAATATTGCACTCCTCAGCTTCCACGCCCAATAATGGCTATCTTCCACGTGTTGAATGAATGATAAAAGCCAGGGTATTTTTACATTTATCCCCCTAGCTACACAAATAAGCTGCCTATAAAAGAGACGAGGATCTAGATCCAAATCACACCATCCTCCCTTCGCGAGCATTCATTAGAGCGATCCGATGTAAATCCATTCCATCATGGATACCGACGCGCTCCTCCTTCCGCCCTCCCAGCCTCACCTGGAGATTGGGAGAGATGTCCGTCTCCGCATAGTGAGCTAGTGGCGCCCAAACCAAGGGATTTCTTCCCCAGCCTTCATGGTCCCGGTTCGAGCCGGACTCGCCACCTATAAGGGCGGAAAGCAAGCGGAGAGCATCCCCAACCCCTCCAAAGGAGAGCGGGTATGCCTTGTCTCTTATTTGATAAGAGAGCTCGGATTTCCAATTCATCCGCTTCTCCGGGGCCTTAGAGTTCTATGGCCTCCAGCTGCACAACCCACGCTGCCTCCATTTTGCATATTGCGGGCTTCGTGGCCCTTTATGCAGCTATTTTTGGGCATCGAGCCTCATTTTGCACTGTGGAAGAAGCTATTATGCCTTGTGCCCCGTTCTCAAGAGGGGTCAATATATCAAGTGGGCGGAGCCGAACTATGGCGCATCGCCGGGACCGGATATCTATCCGGAACCCCGAAGAAGGCGTCCGAAGACTGGCCTTCGGAATGGTTTTATATAGAAGATGTTCCCATGCCGGACCCAGTTCGGGTTGGCCTCGCTGAGTTCAATAACGCTCCTTTGAAGAAACGCCTAAGCTGGCGTCCACGGAGCCCTCAGAAGGAAAATGACAGGCACGCCTTTTACCTGATGAGCCGAATTAGACTGTTAGCTCATTCCGGACTGACGATGATCGGGGTCATGGCCACATGCATTATGCGGGGGGTGCAGCCGCTCCATTATAGAGGCCACCCCAAATGTTGGATTTCAATCGGGAGGATGACGCCTCCCACTGCGGCCGCAAGGGGCCGGGATCGGTCGCCAATCTGATGAAGATCTTGTCCGCATTGTACAAGGGAGAAGAGGAGGAATTTCTCCGCGTCAATCCATAGAGCGGATTTTCTATGAACAATCCTCCAAGCTGGGTAAGCGGACATTTATTTTTGCCTATCCGATCCATACTCACATAGTCAAGTACCTCATTTTGTGATTTCGGCGCAGGAACTGCGCCGGGACGTAAAGGATATAAATAGCCCGCCTCCACAAATCGAGGATCTGGAACGGTTCCTCGATCCGGCCTCCCAAGAGGATCCGGACATTTCAGTGGAGCTAATCGACGGGGTATTTCACCAACTGAGCATCGATAATGCCTGGGTCACCATTACAGCCGATTACCCCGGAATACTTCCCGCTTCGCAGTTAACTGAGACCGAAGACCCAATACTTTGAAAACGACCCATCCGTGCGTGTTTTTGATCACCGTATACCAATGGTGTTTCGCAGGTGGCGCCCTTGAGGCGGAAGGCCGAGCCCGCGATGGCTGGCCAACAAGGGGCAGCACGGCCCAGCAGGCTAAAAAGAAGTGCGGTCCGGGTTGAAACTCCGACGCAACGGTATGGCGCGCCACCTTACTCCCCGGCTTTATTCCCGGGAGGCATACTAATGCCCGTGCCTTTTCAGGAAGAAGAGTGCTCGCCGGACTGTATCCGGAGAGGTTGCCAATCAATCCTCTGTTCGCCAGGCTCCAAAGACAGGTCCAGAAGCGGAGGCGAACACGGGGCGTGCGTCGGATGTTCCTCCAACAGAGGATGCCGACAGGTTATCTGCCACCAATTCCGAGGTGGAGAGTGCCATGAATCACAGGCGCCACCGACAGTTCTTCGTGACGCTGTTTTCCCCGCAGGCATTGGATGCCTTTAATTCGGAGATGCGCACTGCGTGCGCCAAAATGGTCTAGCCAGAGCCACGAGCAAGATGTAAAAGACATCTGGTGAGAAAATTTGATGCTTATATATGCCAAGAGCCCCGAGACTTAAAATAGTTAGAATAACTGATTTAAGGATCATTTATTGTGCAGGATCTTACGTAAAAGAATACCCAACTGTCCCAAGAGTGGAGGAGTGCAAAGCCCAACTTGAGGTCGTGATTTAGCCGCAATGGGAAGCCAAAGAGACCCCTCCGTAATATATGCTTCAAAAGATAAGTAGTTTGTGAAGTGCGGCATGTGTATAAGTCGACAATAATATTGCAGATGGCACCGGATAGATCTCGACAAGCAACAGCTCATGCGCCAGCTTAAAGGCTGGCGAGAATGTGCTTATGAGGGTGAGGCAGAGAAAAATAATTCCAAGATGCCAACACCAAAGAAGGTGAGGAACTAAAGGATGTTCGCGCCAGCTATCTCGACTCATAAGGAGAATCGCGGCTTTGACGCTGCATTTTTAGTAAGTGCTTGAACGAACTTTGAAAAAGAGTTCGGCGAGGAAGTCGACTAACAGAGTTATGTCTCAGAGGTATGCCCACAGCCGTCCCCAGAGGAAATGCCTGGTTCTATGGGTGACCTTCTTCCCGAAGCTCTTGCAAATCGCACGAGCAAGTTCGGCAGTGATGAAAGGCGCCACCTGTGCCTTGTGGCCATCTGCCTCCCCGCCCAAGGCCTTGGAGAGCTTGCAGAGAGGCTTCAGGGAGCGCGGCAGCGCTTCCGCTTATGGAATATATTGGCCTGTCGTCAAGGCGCCAGGGAGGCCTGGGCCATGGTGAAGACGCGGTACACAAAGGCTGACCCAAACCACATGGCCGAGGTCGGACCTGCGGGACCCGATGGGAAGGAGATCCCTGTGAGCTTAGTATACGGCCAAGTAGAATTGGCCAAAGTATTCCCAACAGATCAGAATTAGACACCTCACTGGATGGCATTGAAGAGGAATATGCCCAGTCAAGTTGACTATGTAATGTAAGCTGACATGTAAAATGCCTTCTAGCCAGATTGTAGATTGTTTGTCACAGCGGACCTTTTCGCTTCAACCTCGGGACCCAATAGTCCGGAGTGTGTCCGAATACCTCGTGGTTATATAAGAACCGGGCATGTGGAGACCAGCGAGGGGTCATTAGTGCTTTATCGCATAAGTGCCCAACTAGTTATGTTATATTACATGGTTAGTAAGAAACATCTTCCGTGGAGAATAGTTCCGTTAGGGTTCCTTTCTCGGGTGGCATGCCCTAAAGTGCATGTCCGGACCGTAAAAAGAGAATAACATCCGGGACAGGTAAATAAATAGGTAAGAAATCGCCTTTTAGTTCATCGATCAATATTCCCTTAAGAACGCTTAGCTTTCGCTTCACCCACCGAGGTACACATCCGTCGACCCAGAAGAATAATCGCAGAGGTGCTCCTTTACCGCCTAGCCGAACAATCGGAATGTAGGATAAGCACAGAGCCAGCAACCCAGCTTGGCCAAAACTTAAGTCATATCGATGCATATAATGGCGAATAAAAGGTACATGCGGAAGTGTGACACATGTGTTCGGCATGAAGCCCATATAAATAAGCTTCTGTTAAAGAAGCCCCCAGGTATAATGAGCGCGGATAGTGCGTCAAGTATGTGCGAACAATGCGCGAACAAGCTTTCAAAGGCTGTAATAGGAAAGGGGGGAAGGAGAGAAACAAAAGACAGCTAATATGTAAAATATAGACGGAGGAAGGAGACAAACTCAGAATTCTGCGCTAGGCATAGAATCTTCGGAGACGGGCTACATTCCATGGGTTCGGCTCGAGTCGGTTATCCGATGCATCTCGCCGACGGTATGCGCCACCGGTCAGGACTTGGTCGATGATAAAGGGACCTTCCCATTTGGGCTTGAGTTTGTCCTTTTTCTTGTCCGGCAAGCATAGAACTAACTCGCCAACGTTGTAAGTTTTGGCCCGCTTTTCGCTTTGATATCTTCGAGCTTGTCGTTGATAGAATGCGGAACGAGCTTTTGCCACGCCACGCCCTCCTCCAATGCATCCAAACTGTCTTGCCGATCGAGCTCGGCTTCTTTCTTCGCATATGCGCACGCCGAGGTGAGTCATGAATTATGTCACAGGTAAAACTGCCTCGCTACCGTATACCATAAAGAATGGTGTAAACCGTGGTGCGATTCGGAGTGGTCCGCAGCCCCAGAGTACTGAGTCGAGCTCCTCTACCCAAAGGCGTGTTAGATTCCTTAAGGGACCACACTAATCGGGGTTTGATGCCGCTCATGATTAGACCATTTGCTCGCTCGACTTGACCGTTAGTTTGAGGGTGATAGACTGAAGCATATTCGAGTTTGATTCCCAGGTTTTTGCACCAGAGTTTAACCTCGTCGGCCGTAAAGTTCGTGCCGGTGGGTGGCATGTGGCTTTGATTAGCAAAGAGCTGGCAACCGACGCATCGTTGGACTAAGTCCTGAGCATCTGCCCGGTCCGTTGGCCAATAAAATCATGTACAGAAGGCCTTCCCTACAAGGGCCCGAGCTGCGGCGTGGTGCCCGTCGACTCCGTCATGAATTTCAGACAGAAGGTTCCACCCTTCCTCTTCGGAGATACACCTTTGAAGGACTCCGGTTGTGCTTTTCTTGTAAAGCTCTCCCTCATGGACCTTATAGGCTTTAGATCGCCGCACTATGCAGCGGGCCTCGTTTTGGTCCTCGGAAGTTCCTGCTGGTCGTAGGCTAGGAATGGTTCCGCCCATGGGGCAATGACTGCCATTATTACGTAATGAGGATGTTACTTCGCTGGCGTAACCGCCAATTGTGTCGTAATGTTTGATGTTGGGCAGTGCGGTTGGGTCTGGGTTATTATTTCCGGATTCCCCCTCCCATAGTACGGATGGCTTGAACAGCCTCTCTAGGAAGATGTTGGGAGGGACGGCATCGCGCTTTGCGCCAATGCGCTAATACGCTCCGCTGCTGGTTGTTATCCCGGGCTATATGGTGAAATTCAGCCCCTCAAACCGAGCTGACATTTTTAGGACAATGTTGCGATAAGCTGCCATTTTCGGATCCTTGGCATCAAAGTCTCCATTTATTTGGGATATCGCGAGGTTCGAATCCCCGCGCACCTCTAGGCGTTGAATGCCCATCGAGACTGCCATCCGGAGTCCATGTAGAAGGGCCTCGTAGTCGGCTGCGTTGTTGGAGTCCATATACATTATCTCGAGTACGTATTGAACTGTATCTCCGGTTGGGGACGTCAGGAAGACGCCAGCCCCCAGACTAGTCAACATTTTGGAGCCGTCGAAGTGCATGATCCAGTTGGAATATGCGCCATACTCTTTAGGGAGTTCGGCTTCAGTCCATTCGGGGATGAAGTCGGCCAAAACTTGTGACTTACTAGCTCGCCGTGGCTTATAGGTTATGTCGAACAGGAGGAGCTCAATGGCCCATTTGGCAATCCAGCCCATCGCGTCGCGGTCGTTTATAATGTCATTAAGAGGTACTTCGGAGGCCACTGTTATCGAACACTCTTGAAAGTAGTGTCGCAGCTTCCAGGATGCCATGAACATTGCGTACGCTATCTTCTGATAATGTGGGTACCGTGACTTGCATGGAGTCAGGCCAGTGGACACATAGTAAACTGGTTTTTGAAGGGGGGAACTTGTGTCCGTCCGTTTCTCGTTCGACAATGAGCACCGCGCTCACCACTTGATGAGTTGTCACGATATATAATAGCATTGGTTCGCCTATGTTGGGCGCGGTCAGGACTGGGTTGGTTGCCAATATGGCATTTATTTCTTCGAGTCCGGCCGTGGCGGCATCCGTCCACTTGAAGTGTTCGGTGCGTAGGAGGAGGTGATAAAGGGGTAATGCCTTTTCTCCTAAACGGGAGATAAAGCGGCTTAAAGCCGCCATGCATCCCGTTAATTTTTGTATTTGTTTGAGGTCCTTTGGGATATCCAATTGTGACAGAGCTTGGATCTTGGCTGGGTTTGCTTCAATTCCTCTACCGGATACAATGAAGCCCAAGAGCTTTCGCTGGTACCAAAACACATTTTTCCGGTTGCTTAATGTCATATGTTCGGAGATTATCGAACGAGAGCCTCAAATCGTCTACTAGAGTTTCGACGTGCTTGGTTTTGACGACCACATCGTCTACGTATGCCTCCACCGTTTTGCCGATCTGGTTTGCCGACATGTCCGAATCATGCGCCGATATGTTTGCGCCGGCTTTTTGAGCCCAAAGGGCATTGTGTTGAAGCGTAATGTGTCGTATGGGGTGATGAATGTCGCTATGCGCCTGGTCGGGCTCTGCCATCTTAATTTGGTGGTAGCCGGAGTATGCGTCGAGGAAACACAATGAATCATGTCCTGTAGTAGCGTCGATAATTTGATCGATGCGGGGGAGGGGGAAGGGTTCCTTTGGGCAAACATTGTTGAGGTCTTTAAAATCGACGCATAGGCGCCAGGATTTGTCCTTCTTTGGTACCATCACCAGGTTTGCTAGCCAGTCCGGATGTTTTATATCTCTAATGAATCCGGCCTCCAATAATTTGGCTAGCTCCTCTCCCATGGCCTGTCTCTTGGGTTCGGAGAAACGCCGAAGCGCCTGTTTGACTGGCTTGAATCCTTTTATGGTGTTTAGGCTGTGCTCGGCCAGCCGGCGTGGGATTCCTGGCATGTTTGAAGGGTGCCATGCAAAGATGTCCCAATTTTCGTGACAGGAATTCTCCTAGTCTTGGCGCTACATCGTGGTTTAATTGTGCCCCAATGGAGGCCATTTTTGTAGGGTCCGTTGGATGGACTTGGAATTTGACTATTTCGTCCGCTGGTTTAAAGGAGGTGGACTTGGATCTCTTATCGAGTATCACATCGTCCCTATTCATCATGCAGCGCAGTGTAGTGAGTTCCTCGGCCGCTAGGGCTTCGGAGAGTGCCTCCTGGGCCAGTGCAGCTGTCTCATTTTCGGCGTGGAGTGCTATGTCTGGGTCACTAGCAAGGGTGATGATTCCGTTGGGCCCGGGCATTTTGAGCTTCATGTACCCGTAATGGGGTATAGCTTGAAAAATTGTGAATGCCTCTCGCCCTAATAGAGCGTGATATCCGCTGCTAAATGGGGCCACTTGGAACGTGACCTCCTCGGACCTGTAATTATCCTGCATGCCGAACACCACATCTAGTGTGATTTTTCCTGTGCAGCATGCTTCCCGACTGGGGATTATTCCTCTAAAGGTTGTGCTGCTTCGCTCAATGCGGCTCCAGTCTATTTCCATTTTTCGGAGGGTTCACTCGTAAATGAGGTTCAATCCGCTTCCACCGTCCATGAGTACCTTGGTAAGGCGAAAGTCGTCCACTATTGGACTGAGGACCAATGCGGCTGGTGCTCGGGCTGTTCGGAATTTAGGTTCGTCACTGGCATTAAAGGTAATAGTCGTGTCACTCCATGGGTTTATTGTTGCTACTTGGTAGACTTCGGCAAGGCTGCGGAGTGTTCGCTTCAAGATATTATTTGATGTGAAAGTCTCAAGACTGTTAATACCGCATCGGTATCCTTGGGCTGGTGCTCGAGTTAGAAGCTCTTCGCCACTTTTGGCGACCGTAGTATCCAACATGCTCTAAGGCTATGAGTTGGAGTGGCACCTCTGACTATGAATTTTGCAGGTCCATTGAGCCATCCTTCCAAAGACGGTTCCATGCCCTATAGAGGGTTTTTGCTTTTGGTGTTTAACCTGTGTGCTCGGCGATAATGCGCCTTTTATTTTGGATCTGGGTTGTATTCAGGGGCGGATTGTCCCAAAATTTGATTTCGGTTTTCCAGCGCTTCCATCACACAAGACTTTTGTACTATGGACGCCAAGTCAGCTAAGTGTGTAATTTCACGACGACTTACGGCGTTGAGGATTCCTTGTCCCGCAATTATTGCAGAAGAATGAAATTGCGCCCTCCTCGGCAGCCCTTTATCCTGTTCATAACCAGAGGAATCGCCCAAGAATGGTGTACTGCTTTGCGGGCTCTTGCCGGATTTGAGATAGATCGCTATGTTTGGGTGGGCGGGTGGAATTAAATTCAAACCTCGCCCACTTTAAAACTCGGGGCCAAGTAGTTTCGAACTTGGAAGCTTGGGTTCTTGGATGTTGTCCAATGAATCTAGCCCGCCGCCTCGACCTTAGGTTCGTGGCTTGAGTAACATCCTCCTCCGCGGAATCCGCATAGAGGGATCGGGAATCCGGACATAGCTAGTCCTTAAAATAGAAGAAGGTGGTCAGATTGTTCCTCTACCACATCAACGGTGGGTAACCCGGGAGAGTTAATCTCTCTCGATCGGTGTAAGCCCAATCGATCGTAGTCAGAAGCGACTCCTGGTGGCGATGCGATCCAAGAGCTCGCTTAAGGAAGAGAGCTCCATTGATCTAACCGCTCACGGCGAGTTCCGAGTTGACGAAGATTGCTTTCGATGACCCGAGAAGTCATAGTCGGCCATGGCGGCGAACAGCAATCATAAGGAAACCGCTTATCTGAGAGTTTGGCCGATAGCCAAAGCTCCTTTAGCTACGAGTGCCGTCTTTAAAGACGGACGGGCATCCTTCCGATGGTGACGCACGAGGAACTCTCAATGAAAGCACCAATGTCGGTGTCAAACCGCGGATCTCGGTAGGGGGTCCCGAATCAAGCGCCTAGGCGGATGGTAACAGGAGACAGGGGACACGATGTTTTTACCCAGGTTCAGGCCCTCTCGATGGAGGTAAAACCCTACTCCTGCTTGATTGATATTGATGATATGGGTAGTACGAGAGTAGATCTACCACGAGATAAGAGAGGCTAAACCCTAGAATCTAGCCTATGGTATGATTGTTGTTCGTCCTACGGACTAAAACCCTCCGGTTTATATAGGCACCGAAGAGGGTTAGGGTTACACAAAGTCGGTTACAATGGTAGGAGATCTACATATCCGTATCGCCAAGCTTGCCTTGCACGCCAAGGGAAGTCCCATACGGACACGGTACAAAGTCTTCAATCTTGTATCTTCATAGTCCAGGAGTCCGGCAAAGATGATAGTTCGGCTATCCGGACACCCCCTAGTTCGAGACTCCCTCACCCACCCAGGACGAAAAGCCCATTTTCTGTCATGATTTTTTGTCATAGAAGTAGGAGCCCACCACATCTATGATGATACTTGGCTTTGTCACAATTATCGTCATAGAAGTGTCATAAGTATGACAGAAAAAAAATTTGTTCGGCCCAAAATGTCACGTATGTGTCTTTTTTTTGTAGTGGCAGTAGTAGGAAAAAATTGACAGAAGGAGAACGAAGTTGGGATGGAGATAGCCGGCAACCTGTAATGGCGTAAAACGGTGTAGAAGAATTCGGAGAAGGGAGGCACCAGGCCAGTGATGACGGTGCTTATGAAGAAGGGGTAGAAGGTGCTCCCCTTAACCTCCGGCAAGGCGGAGCCGGCCCGGAGTCCGGTATCCCCCATCTCGCTGCCCTGCGTCGCCGCCATCAGGCGCGTAGTGGCGAGGTTCTTCTCCGTCATGTTTGGGGATTCAAGGCCGGCGAGTACCAAGCCGGTAGGGCTTCGGCCGCGGCCTTGCGAGGCGGCATTGCTCGCTGAAAGGAGAAGGATGGAGCAGATCTGGAGATTTCGGAAGCAGGGGAGCAAGGAAGGGGATCTGGAGCAAGGCGAATGAGAGCAATGAATGTAAGCCTAACCCAGGCTAGCCTTTTGTCAGTCGGGCAGTTGCCGAGGCAGCGTGGGGAAGCGAAGACGCCCACGTCCAATCAACCACCATGCGGCGACCAAGGCCATAGGCTGTTGGGGCCCGTGGCGCTCCGCACTTGCCCTTTGGCTTCGCCACTAAGTCAAGTCCGAGCGCGCCTTGGGCTCGGGGGCTACTGTCGGCGTTCTGGGATCGGGGGTCCCCAGACTTGCCTGCCTGTGGCCTGTGGCATGGCTCATCAGGGGCCCAGTACGACCCATCTTCATCAACCCAAGTTCAAGACCCTCGCGAGGGGCCAAGCCTCGCGGGGCGATCGACGTAAGGTCTCCTCAGGGGCTACCTCACCAGGCAGGCTCACGAGGAGGCGGAGAGATCAAGGCAAGGAGTACCTCGCGAGGCGCTCGTGACGCAAGCCATGACGATCAAGACCAGGTGGGCGCCAGCCTATGCAGTGTCCTCGTTTCCTCTTTGGTGCAAAGGGGCGAGCGCGGGCGCGGAGTACTGAGGCATCAACCAAAGGTTTCCATATTAGAGCAACAAGACCAAGACCAATAGAGCGGCAGGATGGAGGTCACGATGGATCCCAAGACGGCGTCATTGCCAGTGCCTTTGATAGTAGAAGACCACCTTTAGTCAGGATAGCTTGTACTAGCTGTCCCCCTTCAAAATGGCCGTTGTTAAATATTTGGGAAGAGGACCAGGGCCTCTTTATATAGTGTAACGCCCCGGATTCGATGCACCAGGTGTCCTCCAGTTATTCACCATCATTGCCATGTCATTTGCTTGCGTGTTGCATTTTATCATGTCATCATGTGCATCTCATTTTTCATACGTGTTCGTCTCATGCATCCGAGCTTTTTCCCCGTTGTCCGTTTTGCAATCCGACACTCCTATGTCCTCCGGCGTCCCCTTCTTGTCTCTTTTCGTGAGTGGGTGTTAAACATTCTCGGAATGGACCGAGGTTTGCCAAGCGGCCTTGGTACACCACCGGTAGTCCGCCTGTCAAGTTTCGTGCCATTTGGAGGTTGTTTGGTACTCCAACAGTTTGCCGGGTAGCCGCAAAAACCCCTCTCCCTTTGCAGCCCAGCCCCTCTTCACCACAGCCCATGATCCGATCCAAACCCCCTCCATGCCCTTCGCCGTTCGATCACGATCGCGTGGCCGAAAACCGCACCTCATTTGGACTCTCCTAGCTCCCAGAACCTATAAATAAGCCTTCCCCCGTCAAAATCTCGGATGAAATAGACCCCTAAGCCTAGCCCATCTCCTCCCACCGCGCCGGACATGTCCGTCCGCGCCGGATGAAATCGCGCCGCCGCCCGCAGCTAACCACATCGCGTCACTTGTCCCCGCCGCCGTCCCACGCCGCCAGGCCCGTCGGGGCCCAGATCCGACCCGCCGTGGGCCGAATCGGGCCCGCCGAGCCCATCGCGCCCGCTGCCCACGCCTCTGCGCCCGACCTGCCGTCGACGTGCATCGCCGCCGCCTCGCCCTCGTCGCCGACCGTGCCGGCCCTCCGCCGGTGAGCGCCCTGCCAGGTCAAAGCCCCGCTGCCCTCTCCTTCTTTCTCCTTCCTTCTCCCTCTCCCTCATGGCGTCTCTCTCTCCCCACACGTCGACGCCGCCATGCTCCTCGACGCCGCCCAGCCCCGCCGCCGCCAGGAACGGGGTCCCCGAGGCCGGATCCGCCCGGATCCACCGCCCCTCGGCCTCCTCCTGGCCTCCCTGCCGACCAGCGCCGCCGCTGCCCCGCTGCCATGGGCGCCTCCCTCCTGCGTGCTCGTGCAGGCGCACGAGGAGGACGACCGAGCTCCTCTCCCGTGGGCCCCGCGCCCTAAGCCCGCGTCCGGCCCAGCCCAGCTCCCCCTCCGGCCTGCCTCACCTCTCCTTCCTCTCTGGGACGAAGCTCGTGGTGAGCAACCCCCCTATCCTTCGCCCCGGGCGACTTTTAGTTTCCAGTGCGCAGTTCGTTTTTTACCAAGTCCCTGATAAACTGTTTCCTGATGCATTGTTGTGATGTGTGTAACTTCTTGTTCGGTGCTCCGATACATGCATATGATATATCAAAATGTTTGTTGTGAGATGCTCTACATTTCTTTCCATTGTGTAATGATTGTTTGAGTCCATCTTGATGCCTGAATCATCGTTGCAAGAGTGCTATATGATGTTAATCTACTGAAACTGTTATAACTTGCTGTTTTGTCTTTTTCGTTGCATTTTGTGTGTGCATCCTATGAACATGAGCTCTACATATGTTTTGTTCTACATCTTTTCCATCTTCAGAGTGGTGCCATCCATGTATTTTTTTGAGTCTTGTAGTGAGTGCATTGAGCTCGTGAAGTAGGGTACTTGGTGTTGCTGTTTTGCTAGTCTGAATCTGCTATATCATGATGCTATGTAAACTTGCTGCTACAAGTCATTCTATGCATAATTTGGAGATGTTCAATAAGGATGTTTTGTTATAAATGTCATGCTTTATCCATTCATGCCCCTGGTTGCATTTATAGCCTGTTGTAGCTTGTTGTTATCTTGCTCTCAAATTGCTAAATAATGTCGCTGTCAGCCTGTTAACATTAAGTTCAGTTTTGCCATGTGCTTTGCTAGTGATCCATGCACCCTATGAACTTGATATTACCATGATTAGCTTCACAAACATGTATTTTTTCCGTTGGTTGCCTTGCCATGCCATTTATTACTCCGTGGTGAGTGTTTCAAGCTCACCAACATGCCTACTTATTGGTGTTCCTGCCATGTATGAATCTGTCATATCACTTGCAATGTTTACATGGGTGCCATCATATTTTCTGTGCCCTTTTGGCTCATGGTCAGTAAGGGACTTTTGTTATATGATATTAGTAGATTCATGCCATGCCTTTGTTTGTCATGTTAAGTTCCTGTAACATGTTGTTTGATAGCCCTAAACATTGCAACCTGATGTTATTTCTGCTAAGCCTGAAACTGTTATTATTTGCAATCTTTCCATGTCGTTTTGAGCATGTTATAGTGATTTATGGAGATAGCTCAGTGTTCATGTTTTGTCATGCTTTATCTGCACTTCATGACCATGCCTTCTGTTATTATGTTGAGGTGCTGTAGCATGTTGTTTTGATGCTTGCTAGATGCCTAGTTGCTGTTTTGGACAGCTTGTCCTTTAAACTCGTATAGTGTATGTGTTGAACCGTTGCTCCGTTTTGAGTGTGCTCTATATGAAACTTGCTTAGATTTGCATGTAGTTTCATATTATCATGTTGCATCCTTTTTTTGAGGTGTTTGCTTGATGTTTGGATGCATTTAGCATCAATGCCATGTTTAACTTGTTTTGCTCATATCTTCTAGGCCGTAGCCTCGAATTAAATGAACTTTATATGTAACTTGACTAGAATTTCGTGTAGATCCTCTTGGTGCTCTTTAACTTGCTGTTTAATAACTTCACCTTTATGTTTGTTCAGATCTGGACCAACTTTGAAACTTGCATATGAGGACTTACCGGAATTGTTATATGTTGTTTCTGGTCTCATTTAAACTTGCTTTGATATGTTGCTCTTGTATGCATCATCTCTTGTCATGAGTAGCCGCATCTAGCTTTGTCATGCATCATGCTTGGTTGAGCATCATGTCATGTCCATGTGTGGTGTGTTTACCATGTTGTGTGCTTCTTCTCGATAGTTCCCGTTGCGATCGTGAGGATTCGTTCGTCTACGCTTGGTTAGTCTACGTGGTTTCATCTTCTTCATGGACTCGTTCTTCTTCCTAGCGGGATTTCAGGCAAGATGACCGTCACCTTGGATCTCACTACTATCATTGCTATGCTAGTTGCTTCGTTCTATCGCTATGCTGTGCTACCTATCACTTGTTCTTCAAGCCTCCCAATTTGCCATGTCAGCCTCTAACCTTTTCACCCTTCCTAGAAAACCATTGCTTGGCTATGTTACCGCTTTTGCTCAGCCCCTCTTATAGCTTTGTTACTTGCAGGTGAAGTTGAAGATTGCTCCATGGTGAACAGGATTATGTTGGGATATCACAATATCTCTTATTTAATTAATGCATCTATATACTTGGTAAAGGGTGGAAGGCTCCGCCTTATGCCTAGTGTTTTGTTCCACTCTTGCCGCCCTAGTTTCCGTCATATCAATATTATGTTCCCGGATTTTGCGTCCCTAACGCGGTTGGGTGATTTATGGGACCCCCTTGATAGTTCGCTATGAATAAAACTCCTCCAGCAAGGCCCAACCTTAGTTTTACCATTTGCCTCACCTAGCCCTTTCTCCCTTGGGTTCCGGAGCCCGAGGGTCATCTTTATTTACCCCCCCCCCCTGGGCCAGTGCTCGTCGTGAGTGTTGGTCCAACTCGTCACCGCCAATGGCCACCTGTGGGCAACTCGGGATGGCCTACCGAAGTTTGGACAATCCGTGTGCCCTGAGAACGAGATATGTGCAGCTCCTATCAGGATTTGTCGGCACATTCGGGTGGCTTTGCTGGTCTTGTTTTACCATTGTCGAAACGTCTTGTAAACTGGGATTCCGAGACTGATCGGGTCTTCCTGGGAGAAGGAATATCCTTCGTTGATCACGAGAGCTTATCATGGGCTAAGTTGGGACACCCCTGCAGGGTATTATTTTTCAAAAGCCGTGCCCGCGGTCATGTGGCAGATGGGAATTTGTTAATATCCGGTTGTAGATAACTTGACACCAGATCCGAATTAAGACGCATGAACCGCGTGTGTAGCCGTGATGGTCTCTTCTCGGCAGAGTCCGGGAAGTGAACACGGTCTTTGGGTTATGTTTGACTTAAGTAGGAGTTCAGGATCACCTCTTGATCATTGCTAGCTTCACGACTGTTCCTTTGCTTCTCTTCTCGCTCTCATTTGCGTATGTTAGCCACCATATCATGCTTAGTCGCTGCTGCAACCTCACTACTTTACCTCTTCCTTACCCATTAAGCTTTGCTAGTCTTGATACCCATGGTAATGGGATTGCTGAGTCCTCGTGGCTCACAAATTACTACAACAACAGTTGCAGGTGCAGTTATGCGATGATCATGACGAGAGAGTGATGTTTGCCTGTTTTGGAGTTCTTCTTCTACTTCTTCTTCCATCAGGGGATAGGTTCCAGGTCGGCAGCCTGGGCTAGCAGGGTGGATGTCGTTTGAGTTTCTGTTTGTGTTTCATCCGTAGTCGTATGGTGCTCTTATGTATGATGATGTTGTATTCGTGTGGCATTGTATGCCTCTTGTATGTATCCCCATCTATTATGTAATGTTGATGTAATGATATCGACCTTGCAAAAGCGTATCAATATGTGGTTCTATCCTTGGTGGGACCTTCGAGTCTGTTTAGGATAGTATCACATATTGGGCGTGACATATAGAGATAGCCACCACAGTAGGAGGGGATCCGGTCGAATCCATCCCAAGTAGAACTCCGCACCAGCTCAAGAACACCCCTCGCGAGACTGTTCTTCCTCTGTACTATTCATCATCAGCCCCAGAGGCAATCCACCACACCACACAATGGATTAGGGTATTACACCACAACGGTGGACCGAACCAGTATAAACCTCGTGTCCCTAGTGTTGTTCATCGTGCTAGCTTAGAATCGTGGCGAGGTTTTGGGGTGTGGATCGGTAGGGAGAAGATCTTCGTGCGCACCCCAGAGTTCGAACCTTAAGGGTTTTGCCGGAACCCGATATCCGACAACGTACACATATGGTTAACAAAAAAAGTAGGATTTAACTAATAAAATACGAATGCATGTCGCCAAAGATTATATAGTTGGATTCGTATTTGAACATAGTTTCCAATTATATAATTTTTATAACATGCATTAACATTTTGTTGGTTAAATTTAAGGGAAAAGTATGGCACAGAATATAAAGGGGACCAATAGACCAAGACGGAGGTAGTGGCACACGGGCGCTCTCAACGCTACTACGCAACTGTGGGCTGGCTTGTAGACGACCATTTCCTGCGTGTTCAACTGCTCTATGCGTGTGGTTGCTTGCGGTTGAGGCGGCCGCAGCGTGCTCTGCTCGCGTCCCTCCGTGCGCTCTGCCCTCGTCCCTACACGCGCGCTGCCAGTGTTTGGGGCCAGCGCACGATCATGCATGTTTGTGTGCATGTGGTTGCGCCGGGCGCGGCGCGACGATGTAGTCACCTGCTGCAAAAACTGTCATGCAGACGCGTCGAGAATCCAGGCCGCCCGGCACCCATTTATTCCTGCGGCCATTTACCTTCATCTCTCGTGTCACACAACACATAGAGACAGGACATCCAGCGGTTCCATTGGCGCTCCCCGTGGCTCCAATGGCGCTCCCAGCGGTCGACGACGACAACGGCGGGCAGTTCACCATGCATCACGTAGTGGACACCCACGTCAAGGGGAAGGCCCTCTCAGTGGTGTACACGAACGATCTGGTCTTAGTGGAGAGCTCCATCCAAACTATGGAGCAATTTCTTGCCGAGGAGAAGTACCAAGTGGTCGGCTTCGACCTTGAGTACACCATCGGACGTGTCAGACATGATCAGAAGGTTGTCGTCGCCCAGTTGTGCGTGCGACATCATGTCCTCGTCTACCACTGCCACCTGGCCACAAGGCCTTGCGAGCGTTTCTCCAGGTTTATCAACAACTCCGACTACAGTTTCGCTATGGTGGACACCACCAACAATCTAAAAGCGCTCAAGGTTTCGGGCTTGAAATGCCGGAATCTTGTCAACATCCAGGACCACTACAAGGTCTGGGGCAGCGACAACAACAAACAGAACTCCCTGGTTGACCTTGCCTCGGCCATCATCGACCCCTACTACATGAATATGAAGGATGAGAGCAAGAAGGACAAGAACAACTGTCACAGTGTCTGGCATGAGAGACTGGATGAACAACATGTCAAGTACTCGACCAAGGACGCGTACACAAGCTACGAGATGTACAAGCGGATCTTTGACATGAGGAAGTGTCTTCTTCCTGCCCCAGACAAGGGATCGAGCCACAGAGCAGTGGCGGGAGCTTCACAAGAAGTAGATGACTAGACGATCATTTCTCCTAGTTTAGAATGCATGCAATTGTTTATTGAGGTTTGTGCGAATGATCTGTATAGTCACTTATGTAATTGGATGTTTATTTCAGTTATATGTGTGTGTGTGTGTGTGTGTGTGTATACATTTTATTCTTCTGTAGACAGAGCAAATCACACGGCTTATTAGCAATAATCATTTGTGTTATTATTGGTCTTCGTACACATTTCTGTTTACGGGCCTGTTTGCCACGTATTACACACATCTTGTTGAGTTGAACCATTTCCATTGTGTTGCCTAATCACACATAGTTCATCCTAGTGAACCATATGTCGTATATCGCACACACCCTCATTTGGCTGCCCATTTCTATTGTTCTACATCATCGCAAACAGTTCTTCTGTATTATCCGTTTGCCACTCATCGCACACGCAAATCTAATATGAACCGTGTTTGATGTCGCTGCCATCACAAATATTTTGCATCTTTTTTTACGGTTTTATTACATCACCATTTGTGATTGATGCATCACACACAGTTTCGTCGAAGGGTCTCTGATTAGACTGCCGTGTTTGGACCATCCTACAGTAGTGTAAACCTATAGATCTTGATGCCCAATATATAAGCAGCTTCACCGAGGTCTTTCATCAAAAAATTCTTATTCAAGTATCCTTTTATGCTATCCAAAAATTCTATATCATTTTCGATCAACAATATGTCAGCAACATATAATATCAGAAATGCTACAGAGCTCCCACTCCCTTCCATGTAAATACAAGCTTCACTGTAAGTCTGTATAAAACCATATGCCTTGATCACCTCATATTCCAACTCCCATATGCTTGCACCAGCCCATAGATGGATCGCTGGAGCTTGCACACTTTGTTATCACCTTTAGGATCGAAAAAACCTTTTGGTTGCATCATATACAACTCTTCTTTAAGAAATCCATTAAGGAATGCAGTTTTGACGCCCATTTGCCAGATTTCATAATCATAAAATGTGGCAATTGCTAACATGATTCAGACAGACTTAACACTACAAAAAAATACACTACCATGATGATACGTGTTTGTCACAGTAGGTCACGTTTCTGTCATGCATGTACATCCATGACAAATTTATGAAAAAATCAAGATAGTCATACATGTGCTATCGTAGAAGTGTTTCATGACATTACCAAAATTATCATCACGGAAGTGTCCACTTCCATGATGATAAATCGCGTGTCATAGAAGTTCTTTCATCAAGGGTGACTGACATGTGGCATCCACTGTAACGGGACACCGTTAAGCTATCGGGTCTGGTTTTGGATTCGATAACCCGCTAACAGCCACAACCAATGCCGATTTTCCACGTGTAAAATTCTCATTGGCCGACGGAACCACGCGTCAGCTCCGCGTTGGCAAAGGTGTCACTCATCCAACGGTCGAGATGGGCCTATGATATGTTGGCATGTGGATGGACCCAAAAGTGGCCCATAATGTTTAAATGGGCCGGCCCAACTAAAGGCCCACAAGATTTAGCGGACCATAATGGGCCGGCCCAACTAAAGGCCCACAAGATTTTGCAGACCGTAATGGGCTGGCCCAGCTAAAGGCCCACAAGATTTAGCGGACCACAATGGGCCAGCCCAGCTAAAGGCCCACAAGATTTTGCAGACCATAATGGGTCGGCCCAGCTAAAGGCCCAACATTCTCAGTTAAGGCCCGTACGGCTAATATCAAATCGGCCCGTCAACGGCCTGCCCTAAACTTGTCATCATCGCGGCCCATGGTCACTTCTGGCCTGTTAATAGTCCGCTAAGTATATGGGCCGAATTACGGCCCGGTGTATTTCCGGCCTGTTAAAGGTCCTGCTTCATTTGGGCCCATTTACAGGCCACTGAAACTTTCGGCCCATAAATGACCGTGAAGGATTTGGGTCATATTCGGCAATGTCTGACATTCGGCCTGTTAGAGGCTCACTATAGATTTGGGCCACTTTCGGCCTGTTGTGATTTTCGGCCTGTTAACATCGGACGAAATCCATGGGCCATATGTGGCCCAACATCACATTGGGCCCATTAATGGCCCATATAAAAATGGCGATAATCTAGCCCGACCGAACTTCCGGCCTGTTAAAGGCCCGTGTATTAGGTCAGCGCATTTACGGCCCGTCCGAATTTCGGCCTGTGAAAGATCCGCATCATAAATTGGCCACCATTTTGGCCTGCTAAGACCAGTGGGTTATTTGGCTCAATCAGGGCAGAATCTCACTTTCGGCCTATTAAAGGCCCATGTTTTTTATGGGCTCAAGATATTTACACCTGTAAACGGCCTATTTTTACTGAGGGCCCAAATTATGTTTTGGCCTGTTAAAGGCCCACTATGAGCACAGGCCCACCAGAAAAATATGAAAGCTTCTGTTGATCTAGGCCCAGATATTTTTAGTGGGCTACATGCAAATTTCGGCCCATAATCGTTTTTAGCCCAATTGGAATGGGCCCAATGAATGTTGGCATGTTGGGCTCCTACGAAGCTTTCGGCTGAATACATTACTAAGATAAACCTGCACTATACAAAAATAGCGTCAGATTCATCAAGAGCCTTGGAAGATCATAAATGTTGTATCACAACAAAATAAAGTCCAACCATACAACAAAAGGGTTGTTGGCATAAAGTTTACAGTCCTTGCAGATAAAAGCACCATCGATGTATAGAAGCACGATCATTTGACCGAAAAGCTAATGTTTCAGTCAGAGAACTGATGGAGCAAAGATGATCTTCACTTTTTCCGCCATTGCTCTTGAACAACGAAGCGAATGTCTGATAGTATGGTTTCAAAACCATTCATATCTTGACAACATTTGTCAACCACTATTCTTGTTTCCGAAATGAGATCCATTAGGGATTGGACTTGTGTCCGAGCACGATATATCACTGCCTAGCTAGTGAAGATTTTGTTCAAGAGGGCAATTTGGCCGAGGTTACCTTGACAACCAACCCGTAATTATGCAGAAGGTGCTTTTTGCATCGTTAGTGGAGAGATACCGACGACCGCAGCAAGAGGTGACATTGTGCATGTGGTAGCCTCGTCACCTTCAGGTGGTTGTGGCTGTTCAATCATTTGTTCCATAGCTTCCTGAAAGTTTGAACTTGTAGATTAGTGTACCAGATAAGTTACTAATGAGACAAAAATAAACAAAGTAGGTTACACGTTTATACATAACTTATTTTGGTGAACTACTGTAATACATTAGCATGTATTGTAGTGCCAACTACATAATAAAATCACTTTCGGAACATATGTCCATGTAGCATGCCTACTGTATTGTCTATTTCCCCACATTTGTTGACATCTAAGGATAAAGAGACATGGTTTAAAGTAGGATGAACATAGTATGACATCATTCATATCATGGGCAAACAGATATAAAACAAACAGGCTATTTTATCATTGTGTGCGCACGTGAACATAACAACTAGATTACAGATCAAGACCAAAAGAATATCCTTCATCTCTTCTAAACCATGTAAGGTGAAATGATACGTTAAGATAACTGTGCATAAAAGTGAACAGAGTAACTGACATTCGTTGCAAACCAAGTAGTTAAATGAACACATCAAGTACCAATCGGTTCAAAGGCAGGAGGAGTAAGGAATTACAACAACGGCTTGAACTGGTGTGCTCATGCCCTTCATCTTGCTGGTGTGGCAATCCTTGAAGATTTGCACTGCATTCGGTTCAGGTTCTTTTTGGTCCGCACATGATTTCCTCTGTATTTGGAACAAGTCAATATAGATATGATAATATGGCACAGAAAAAGAAGGCAGTAGCAGCTATTTACAAGAGCCTCGCAGTGTGCAATATAGCTACGAGATCATGTTGTCTGTTGGAATTTCACTTTAGAACAGTTGGTCTTGTTCTTCAAACAGTTAGCCTAGAAGAAGATACACTTGTAAGGCACATACATAAATACAAGTTCAATATGTGGTCTGATCAAATACATATAGCCTACTTGATACTTTGGATCAGACCAGTGTTAAACGAGGGTTGTCTAGTCTTCATCTGTAATATATTCCACTTGAGATGTTTGGGCGATTTCATTGTTAGCCTTGCCTTCAAAGTGAGATTTTCTAAGGTGGTACCGACATCGTCATGAGCGATCGAAAACATGAGTGCAAGCTTGTTTAGTTGCGTCATCTTTCGGATCCAACTTGAACCTCATCTATTGAAAAAAGAATGTGAGTCTTATTAGGAGGAAGCTAGAGAGTATGGGACAGAGCAAGACAATATTACTAATTGCGATGAATAACATTACTTACGGATAAATGGTCAAGGAAGGTGTTAAACTGGGTATTGTCTTTCTCATTCCTGTACTGGATCCACGTTGGGAGGATACGTGCATGACACCTAACGACAATGGCTGCCTCTGGTACTAACTTGGCTGACTCTGTAGCATCACGCGACCTTTTTAAACCTGCCTCAAAATGGATCTCCATTCTTCCTCCTTTAGATTTTGTTGATCTGTCAAGCATTATCCCTGATGTCTGTTTCCGCTTGCGCTGTGGTGCTAGTTCAACAATGAATATGGAAAGTGTTAGTGTACATCAAATTGTGAGAGTACATATAAAGGATCCTGCAACTGCAACTTGACTTGGTCAGGTACCGTCTTGGTGTTGATGCTCATGAGGTTCATCTGATCTTGCCAAGTCATGTTGTGTCAGCAGTGCTTCGAAAGTAGTGTTCGGTGTGAAGACAGCTTGGGAACTGGCCAGTTCCGGAGCAAATGAACGATTAACTCGTTGAGATGCTGGTACAGTTGAAGCAGATGTTGCGACTGGTGGAGCAAGTGATACTGTGTTTGTAGATTTAGCCGGTGGACTTGGACCTTCTAATGCACTATAAGTACTAGCAGAATCTCGACGGCAGATCCTTTTCCGTTTCACCCGACGAGTAACACCACTCCCTAATATATTATTTTCCTTGCTCTTTTTTGACTTCACCATGTCAAGCCGTACCCACAACACAAAAGAATAAAATCGCTCTTCAGAACTCATTGATGGATGATACAGACAAGCAATACTTTGATGTAAGACAACCGTATGAGGATGGAATATGTAAGAAAAACAGGACGGCATGACATATTCACAGCTACGATGCGTAAACTAAGCAAAAGGATTTTCAAGAAATTAGAAGTAATGCAAGCTAGACACCATATGAAAGATGCAACCAATATTACTCTGCCAAGTTAAAAGTGTCTTGTCATAAGT
Organism: Aegilops speltoides; assembly: GCA_021437245.1. Taxonomy (NCBI): domain Eukaryota; kingdom Viridiplantae; phylum Streptophyta; class Magnoliopsida; order Poales; family Poaceae; genus Aegilops; species Aegilops speltoides. The sequence goes on along the minus strand of CM038143.1, from coordinate 470,436,886 downwards.
GGCAATTCGAAAAATTAGAAGCAGTACAACATAGAAATCAATGCAAGATGCAACCGCTATCAAACTACCATGTTAAAAGCGTCCAATCATAAGTGACTGATGCGGGATACACAACAACAGTACTTTGATGTAAGAACATGGTATGATAGATAGATGCGGTGTATTCTAGACACAGAAAGCCATGTCATATGCACATGTATAACGTATAAACTCAGCAGGTGCAATTTAATCAAAATAGAAGAAATACATGCTAGACAACATATGCAACATGAAACCAATTATCACACTGTCAACTTAGAGCAAGCACCTGCGATGGTGGAGTATGGGACATGAACTCATCATGTAGACTTGGGACTTCAACTTCATTAGCAGTAGCAGTGGCAAATCTAGAGAGTCTATGTTTGCGTCGGTGCGGAGGACCACCATCATCCCCTAACTTACTCTTTTCCTTCCTATTTTCTGATATTGCCTTATGAAGTCAAAACCACAAGAAGATGAATAAATTAGCTCTGCATAACTGGTTGATGCATGATACAGACGAACACTACTTTGATGTAAGGCAAGCACAGGATAGGAGGATGGAATATATGCAAAAAAGACAGCGCTTCATATTCACACGCATTTATAGGAGGATGGAATATGTATGAAAAACAAGAAGCGGAAGGCATTTCAACAAAATTAGAAGAAATGAAAGCTAGGCACCATATGAACATGCAACCAATATCACTCTATCGTAAAAAGTGTCTCGTCAGAAGTGCCATTTCAAGAAATTAGAAGCAGTACAAGCTAGAAGACAATGCAAGATGCAACCTACATCATAGTCCCAAGTTAAATGTGTCTTATGGGTAAGTGATCATTGCAGGTATAAGTTGTAAGCTATGCAGATGCAATTCAACATAATCAGAAGCAATACAAACTAGACATCATACGGAAAACGTAACCACATATAATAGTTCCAAGTTAGGGCAAGCACCTGTGATGGTGGAGTAGGGGAGATGTGCTCATCATGTACACGTATGTTCTAGAAACAGGAACACGTGTCATATTCACAGGCATTATGTGTAAAGTAAGCAGATGCAATTCAACAAAGTTAGAAGCAATACAAGCTAGACATCATACGCAACATGCAACCACATATAATAGTGCCAAGTTAGAGAAAGCACCTGTGATGGTGGAGTAGGGGGGATGTGCTCATCATCTACACAGCTACGTTGACTGTCCAGCCTTGTGTTGTCTTGCGAATCTTGTTGGGAGGATGGCAAAGTAGAATCTATAGAGACCCCCTGTTTGAGTTGCTCCGAAGGACCACAATCATCCACTTACGGACTAATTTCCTTCAGCTATAATGATTTGGCATTGTGAACTCAAACCGATAAGAAAAAGGAATAAAATTCGCTCTTCAAAACTCATTCATGCATGATACTGACGAACACTACTCGGATGAAAGGCAAACACATGATGCGAGGATGGAATATGTATGAAAAGCAGGATGGCGTGACATATTCACACCTATGATGTGGTAACTAAGCAGAAGGCATTTCAACAAATTAGAAGCACTGCAAGCTAGACACCATATGAAAGATGCAACCAATATCACTCTGCCAAGTTCAAACTGTATGGCGTTTCAACAAATTAGAAGCAGTACATGCTAGAAATCATATGCAAGACACAACCAATATCAGAGTGATGACTTAAAGGTGCCTTATCATAAGTGACTGATGCGGATATGCAAGAACAGTAGTCTGATGTAAGAACATCATGTGATCAAATATAGTATGTTCTAGAAACAGGAACATATGTCATATTCACAGGCATTATGTGTAAAGTAAGCAGATGCAATTCAACAAAGTTAGAAGCAATACAAGCTAAACATCATACGCAACATGCAACCACATATAATAGTGCCAAGTTAGAGCAAGCACCTATGATGGTGGACTAGGGGAGATGTGCTCATTATCTACACAACTACGTTGACTGTCTAGCCTTGCGGTGTCTTGTGAATCCTGTTGGGAGGATGGCAGAGTAGAATCTATAGAGAACCTCCATTTCAGTTGCTCGGAAGGACCACCATAATCCAATGCCTTGCCAATTTCCTTCAGCTTTATTGATTTTGCATTGTGAGGTCAAACTGACAAGAAAAAGGAATATAATTCACTCTTCAGAACTGATTCATGCATGATACTGACGAACACTACTCTGATGAAAGGCAAAGTCATGATACAAGGATGGAATATACGAAAAAATGGACGGCTTGACATATTCACACCTATGATGTGGTAATTAAGCAGAAGGCACTTCAACAAATTAGAAGCACTACAAACTAGACACCATATGGAAGGTGCAATCAATATCACTCTGCCAAGTTAAAACTGTCTTGTCATAGGTGGCGTTCATCAAACTAGAATCAATACATGCTAGAAATCATATTCAAGACGCAAACCAATATCACACTGCCAACTTAAAGGTGTGCCATCATAAGTGACTGATGCAGGATACACAAGAAGAGTAGTTTCATGTAAGAACATGGTGTGACAGACAGATATAGTATGTACCAAAAACAAGAAAGCGTGTCATATTCACACTTATCATGTGTAATCTAAGCAGATGTAGTTTACACTAATTAGGAGCAATACAAGCTAGACACCATATGCAACATGCAACCAGATATCACACTACCAAGTTAGAGCAAGCACCTTGGATGGTGGAGTAGGGGAGTGGAGACATGGACCTTGTAATGCACTATCAGTACAAGGAGAATCGGTATAGATACTCCGTTTACGTTGCTGTAGGGGACCACCATCATCGCCTTCCTTACTCTTTTCCTTCCTCTTTCTTGATTTTGCCTTGTCAAGTCAAACCCACAAGAAAAAGGAATAAAATTTGCTCTTAAGAACTGATTGATGCATGATACTGACGAACACTACTTTCATGTAAGGCGGCCACATGATAGGAGGATGGAATATGTATGAAAAACAGGACGGTGTGACATATTGACATGTATGATGTATAAAGTGTAAACTAAGCACAAGGTGCTTGAACTTGTTAGGATCAATGCAAGCTAGAAACCATATGAAAGATGAAACCAATATCACTCTGCCAAATTAAAAGGGTGCCCTAACAAATGTATTTGACCAAATTAGAAGCAATATATGGCAACATGCTAGAAATAATATGCAATATGCAATGAATAAAGGTGACTAGTCATAAGTGATTGATGCAGGATACAGAAGAGAGGTAGTTTCAGGTAAGAATAAGGTTAACACATAGATGTAGTGTGTACCAAAAATAGGAAGGCATGTCATATTCACAGGTATAATGTATAAACTACGCAGATGCAATTTACCCCAATTAGAAGCATTACAAGCTAGACACCGTATGCAACATGCAACCACATATCACACTGCGAAGTTAGAGCAAGCACCTGTGATGGTGGTGTAGGGGAAGTGCGGTCTTCAAGTACAGAGCTACGTTCAATATCTTCATTTAGGCTTGCTGTTTCTTGAGAATCATGTGGAGAGGATGAAATTGCATTCTTTATAAGAGTAGTGTGTCTCATATTAACCCACGGGCGTGACTATCTCATCATAAGCGATAGATGCAGGATACACAAGAACAGTAGTTTGATGTAAGTAGATAGTGTGATAGGCAGATGTAGTATGTACCAAAAACAGGAAGGCGTGTCATATTCACATGTATAATGTGTAAGCTAAGGAGATGCAATTTAACAAATTAGGAGCAATACAAGCTAGGCACCATATGCAACATGCAACCAGATATCACACTGCAATGCTAGAGCAAGCACCTTGGGTTGTGGAGTAGGAGAGATGAGATTTGGAACTAGTACTGCAGTACGAGTAGCAGGAGAGTCTGCAGAGATCATCTGTCTTCGGTTGCTCCAGAGGACCACCATCATTCCGTGCCTTCGTCCTTTCAGATTTTCCCTTGTCAAGTAAACATACAAGAAAAAGGAATGAAATTCGCTCTTCCAAATTTTTTGATGCATGATACTGACGAACACAACTTTTATGTATGGCAACCACATTGTAGGAGGATGGAATATGTATGAAAAACGCTAAGAAAAAGGCATTTCAACAAATTGGAAGCAATGCAATCTTAACACCACATGAAAGATCCAACCAAAATAACTCTACCAAGTTAGATGTGTCTCATTACAAGTGGAACTTCAACAAATTAGAGGCAATACATGTTTGAAATGATATGCAAGATGCAACCAATATTACACTATCAACTTGAAGGTGGATTGTCAGAAGTGATTGATGAGGGATACACAAGAAAAGTAGTTTGATGTAAGAACATGATTAATAGAAAGACGTAGTATGTACCGAGAACAGGAAGGCATGTCATATTAATAGGTACAATGTGTTAACTAAGCAGATGCAATTTACCCTAATTGGAAGCATTACAAGGTAGACACCATATGCAACATGCAACCACATATCACACTGCCAAGTAAGAGCAAGCACCTGCGATGGTGGTGTGGGGGAATTGCAGTCATCAACTAGAGAGCTACATTGACTATCTTCATTTAGCCTTGTTGTTTCTTGAGAATCATGTGGGGAGGATGACACTTCACTCTTTAAACGAGTAGGGCGTCTCACAGTAACCCACTGGGGTGACTGTTGCTACGTCTTGAGCTTGCGTTGGTTCTCCTTGAAGAGGAAAGGGTGATGTAGCAATAGTAGCATAAGTATTTCCCTCAGTTTTTTAGAACCAAGGTATCAATCCAGTAGGAGGCTCCTCAAAAGTCCCACGCACCTACACAAACAAGCAAAGAACTCGCAACCAACACAATAAAGGGGTTGTCAATCCCTTCATGGTCACTTGCGAAAGTGAGATCTGATAGATATAGTATGATAAGATAAATATAGTTTTGGTATTTTATAATATAGATGCAAAAAGTAAAGATGCAAATAAAAGTAGATTGAAAGCTTATATGATAAAAGATAGACCCGGGGGCCATAGGTTTCACTAGTGGCTTCTCTCAAGATAGCATAAGTATTATGGTGGGTGAACAAATTACTGTCGAGCAATTGATAGAAAAGTGAATAATTATGAGATTATCTAGGCATGATCATGTATATAGGCATCACATCCGCAACAAGTAGACCGACTCCTGCCTGCATCTACTACTATTACTCCACATCGACCGACTCCTGCCTGCATCTAGAGTATTAAGTTCATAAGAATAGAGTAACGCATTAAGAAAGATGACATGACGTAGAGGGATAAACTTAAGCAATATGATATAAACCCCATCTTTTTATCCTCGATGGCAACAATACAATACGTGCCTTGCTGCCCCTGCTGTCACTGGGAAAGGACACCGCAATATTGAACCCAAAGCTAAGCACTTATCCCATGGCAAGAAAGATCAATCTAGTAGGACAAACCAAACTGATAATTCGAAGAGACTTGCAAAGATAACTCAATCATACATAAAGAATTCAGAGGAGATTCAAATATTTCTCGTAGATAAACTTGATCATAAACCCAATATTCATCGGATCTCGACAAACACACCGCAAAAAGAGTTTACATCGAATAGATCTCCACAAGAGAGGGGGAGAACATTGTATTGAGATCCAAAAAGAGAGAAGAAGCCATCTAGCTAATAACTATGGACCCGAAGATCTATGGTAAACTACTCACAACTCACCGGAGGGGCTATGGTGTTGATGTAGAAGCCCTCCATGGTCGATTCCCCCTACGGTGGAGCGTCGGCGAAGGCTCCAAGATGGGATCTCGTGGATACAGAAGGTTACGGCGGTGGAAATTGTGTTTCGTTGGCTCCCTGGATGTTTTCGGTGTACGTAGGTATATATAGGAGGAAGAAGTACGTCGGTGGCCGCCTATGGGGCCTAGGAGATAGGGGCGCGCCTGGAGGGGGTGGGCGCGCCCTCCTGTCTCCTGGCCGCCTCGCAAGCTTCTTGACTTGCACTCCAAGTTCTCTGGATCACGTTTGTTCCAAAAATCACGCTCCCAAAGGTTTCATTCCGTTTGGACTCCATTTGATATTCCTTTTCTTCGAAATACTGAAATAGGCAAAAAAATAGCAATACGGGCTGGGCCTCCTGTTAGTAGGTTAGTCCCAAAATGATATAAATATGTAAATTAAAGCCCATAAACATCCAAAAGGGCAATATAATAGCATGGAACAATCAAAATTATAGATACGTTGGAGACTGCCGGGAGACCGCCTCACACGGACACCTATGGGGCGGGGCCCTTGTCTCAGGCTTGACGAGGGCGGAGGGAGCACAGAGAGCAGATCGAGGCGAAAGCACGGCGGATTTTACCGAGTTCGGGCCGCGATGGACGCAGAAACCCTACTCCCGCCTTTGGTTTGTATTGAGCTCGGGAGCTTGAAGAGCTACAAGAGCGCCTACACCGAGCGTGAGAGTTGTCAAGGTTTCGGCCCAACCCCTCCACGTTGTGCATGGGCCTCCTTTTATAGTGCAAGGGTCACCGACAGTGTCAACGAGGAGAAAGGGGTAAAATGTAAAAGAGGTGGTAGTTGGAACAGTGCGGGAACGGTGAAGCTACAAAGGCATGAACGATGGTTGCTACCTACTTTGTGAGGGGGGACAAGGGCATTTAATGCCCGTCGCCGTCGACCCCAAAAGCTCCCGCCTTGCGTCTCCGTCGCCACGGCGATGGATCCACCACCGTCAAGTGCCACCGTGTCCCCAGGGCTGCACAGCCATCCGCCACGCGTCCCTGGAAAGGCTCCAGGGCGACGCGTGGGCTGATGAGCTGGAGCGCGGGCACACAGCGTAGTCCTCCCGGCAAGCACCTTGCCGGGGCCTTGACCTTGCCGGACCCGGGAGCTTGCCGGGCTTTGTAACTTGTCGCTTCCCGGGCCCTCGCCGGGACGCATATAGCGCCGAGGCGTGTCTTCTATGATGTAATCTTCTAGTCCTCCTGGCGAGCTCCTCTTGCCAGGGCCTTGCGTGAGTGATGTAACCTTGAGCTCGAGCGGCCTTCGGCAAGCTCCGCTTGCCGGGTCTCGATCTTCTCGCCTTGTATACTTTGTCTCGAATGGTTTGACATGGAGTAGGAAGGTCTCCGCAAGCACGTGGTAAACCCCGCCGCTGAAGCTGCAATCGCCGTGCACAAGTTGGGGTACCGAGGTACCCTACCTTAGTACACCGACAGAGCCCCGGCCTGGGCCACACACGTGCCGAAGCGCTGTTGGGCCAGGCCCAAAAAAGGCACGGCACACGCGCCCACGGCGTGTCGAATCCACTTCCGTGATCTCGCCGCATCCCCGTGAACGCACGCGTCGATTGCGGCGTCGTGGGAGACGTGGGCGGCGCGGCGGTCATTAGGGCATCCACCCGTGATCGTGGTGCAGGCGAGGTCACCTCACCCGCCGCCGGCCCCGCCGCCACGCTGCCCTCATGCATGGGGGTCGTGGGCGAAGGTGGGAGACCGAGCCGTCACGGGCGGAGATGGCGAGTCGGCCCCGCCTCTCGCCTCCCTGCTTCCCGATTGGCGGGCAGGGCGGTTGAGCCCCACCTCGCCCTTTAAAAAGGGCGGAAGGGGAGCACAATGGTCTCACACTTCCTCTTCTCCATTCGCCTTCACTTCCGTTCTTCTTTCGCCATGGAAGGAGGAAATCCTAGTTCTTCAATCGGTGGCAGCGAGGGTCGCCTCCAGTAGCGCACTTCTCCCTATCTCAAGACCTGCAGGCGGAGCCGCCACGAGGGGAGAGGGAGAGGGCGAGGCCGCGACGAGGCCGAGGGCGTGGTCGAGGCGGTCGAGGAGAGGCGGTCGTGGCGACGTGCCTCCCGTCCCCTCCGGTGGCTCCTGTCCTCGAGGCGGTCCATACCGAGACGATCCTCGGAGTTCTTCATCAAGCTGCACCGAGCGCCTCGTCGCCGCCTCCGCTGCCGGCCCGTTCATGGCGCGATGGAACCGGATCCGCCCGAGGTGATGGAGTTGCGCATGAGGGGCTGTGGGATCAGCGGCACTCGAGTGAGTGTCGTGTCCCCAGCCCCGGCGTGATGTACTTCGATCGAGGGTGGAAGACGTCACCGCATCCACAGCTTGACGGCGGGTTTACCCTCCATTTCAAGTTAATGGAGGGCGACCTCTCGCCATCAAGGTCTTCGGGATTCCGGGACCCGGCGAGATGTTGTGTGGACAGCTCCTCCGATAGCGAAGGTCCCTCCTCGAGCGAGAGTGACGAGGAGGGGAGCGACAGCGGCGACGACGGGATGGCGGGTCCGACTAGGCGCCGGACGCTGCCTCACAGGCCACCGGCGACTCCCATCATCTGGTCGCTGGCTTCAACTCCCCGGGCCGTCTCCTTGGGCGGTGGCGTGAGGGAGGCTGTGGAAGAGGAAGAGGGGTGGCGGCAAGGCCGTCAAATTGAGTACGAGGGCGAGGAGCCTCTCGGCAGGCCGACGCCCCACCACCCCGCCTTCAAGCTCGCCTCCGGCGCCTGCCTCCGCCAAGCTCTGGCCGCCCCAGGAAGTTCTCTTGGTGTCTTCTGGCGCCCGTAGCTCTCCTAGGCGCGCCTTTTGCCCCTCCCGGCAAGCTTCTCTTGCCGGGGCCTCCTTGACCTATCTCCTGAACTCCTGAACAGAGAAACAGGAGGGGGATTACGGGCATCTTATCTTTCAATTTGTAAGCCCTCGGGCCTTAGTTGTATTTAAAATATGTAATCCTCTCTATCATGTTTTTCATCCTCTATGGACTTGTGCTAAACTAGGATGTTTTTAATGAAAAGAGGGGAACGCTTGCCGGACCGAGTCTTTTACTTGACTTCGTGCCTTGTATGTTCCCATCCCACGCCTCGGGAGCTTGCGGTGCGTAACACGCTTGCTGAAAAGCGGGACATCAAGCAGCCCGCTGGCGGTGTTGCTTCCGCAAGCAACCTTGCCGGGCCGCTGCGCAGCAAGACTTGTGTTTGTTGAGCGGACTCGGAAACGAAACAAGGGCGCGACACTCGTCGCAGCTCACTTAAATCGTTGAGCGTGCTCGAAAACAAACCAAGGGCGCGACACTTGTCGCAGCTCACTTAGATCGTTGAGCGTGCTCGAAAACAAACCAAGGGCGCAACTGGGACACGACCTGGCTCCTCCGCGCATGGGTTTTACAAGACACGCTCGTTCAAGGACGCAGCCCCGCTTTCCCCGGTCCATGAGAGGATGCATGACGAGGGATGAAAAACTTATCTGATTCCGCAGCCCCCGGCGACTCTGGCTCGCCGGGGATGAATCTTGGTATTTGCAGCCCCCGGCAACTCTGGCTTCGCCGAGACCCAGGTGCCAGTGTGCCTTTCTTTGCCTTTGCCGCTGGCGTCGTGGTCCCCGGGGATCCTGGCTTGCCGCGGAGGAATTTTGGTACTCGCAGCCCCCAGCAAAGCCGGTTTGCCGGGGCCCAGGTGCCGGCGCGCCCTTCTGTCCTTTCCTTGTCGCTGTTATTTTAGTCACGAAAATAACTTAGACAGCGCTGCAATAAGTTACTCTTTCGTGGCGTAACTTTAGGTTGGGCAACGCGATGCCGTGCTTCGCCCTTCGTATGTTTATACTCTACACTTTTTAGGGAACTTGCCGGTGCATACACGCTTGTCGAAAAGCGGAACATCAGAGTTCGCTGGCGGTGTTGCCTCCGCAAGCAACCTTGCCGGGCGATTCTGCGCGACTTGTGTTTGTTGAGCGGACTCGGAACGAAACAAGGGCGCGACACTTGTCGCAGCTCGCTTAAATCGTTGAGCGTGCTCGAAAACAAACCAAGGGCTTAATCGGGCCACGACCGTTCCTCCGCGCACAAGTTTCTTATCTGAAGGACGCCTCATGGCAAGGCTTGCTATGTTACTTCCTCTACTTTACACCCTTTGTGCGCTTTACCCACGCTTCTAGGAACTTGCGGCAAGGGGCCCTTGCCGCGAGCGCAGAGTGCTGAACTCAAGCAGCTGGCTGGTTAAGGTCTTACCGGCAAGCAACCTTGCATGACTAGTCGCAACGCACTTAGCTTGCCGAGCGACTCGAAACGAAACAAGGGCGCGACACTTGTCGCAGCTCACTTAAATCGTTGAGCGTGCTCGAAAACAAGATAAGGGTGCGGCTATCTACGGGTAGGTTCCTCCGCGCACTGGTATTGCATACAAAGGATGAACGCACGAGGAACATAACATAAAAAAGCATGGAACTAAGGAGTGCTCTGCACAAAAGCTCGGACAACTTAGCTTTTCCGTCTTCGCAATCCGCAAGGCCGCATTTCTCCTTGGTTTCTTCCCTTGTATGTTTTCACCTTGGCGCTTCAGGAACTGCTGGCGCAAACACACTTGCCGAAAAGCGGAACATCAGCAGCCAGCTGGCGTGTTGCCTCCGGCAGAAGAACTTGTCGGGCTAGTTGCGTAGCGCCTTCATCGCTGAGCGGACTCAAACAGATTAGGGCGCAACTTAGCCACGATTCACCCCTATGCGCATAGGTTCTCCATACAAGGTACGAATTTTCAGGGAATATAACTCAAAAGTTTGAAACTGGCTGCTTTCTCTGCCCTACTGGCCAGTGGGGCTCGATGGCACGTCCTCGACGGCGGCGCAGCACTCCGGAGAGGTGCGCTTGCCGGAGCAGGCACCAGAGCTGTTCTTGCCAGGCTTAGCCTTTGGTAGATCTGCCTTTGTTTCCTCGCACTTGCCGGCGGGGCTCGATGGGACGTCCTCGACGGCAGCGGAGCACTCCGAAGAGGTGCGGTCGCCAGAGTGGGCCCCAGAGCACTTGCCGGACTTAGTCTTCGTCTTCTTCCCCCCGGGAGCTTCAGCGGTAAGTGTATTCTTATCGGCCGCAGCTGCCGCATCCCGGTAGATCTTGTCGGCGCAGATAAGCGCATCCTTCTTGTCGCCGTGGACAGTGATGACGCTTATCGGCCCCGGCAGCTTGAGTACGTTGTAGGCATAATGGGAAGCTGCCATGAACTTGGCGAGGGCAGGACGGCCGAGTATTCCATTGTATGGCAACGGAATATCGGCGACGTCGAAAGTGATGCGCTCGGTCCTGAAATTGAGCTCCCCGCCAAAGGTTACCGGCAGAGTGATCTTTCCCTTGGGCTTGCTCCGTCCCGGGTTGATTCCTTGGAAAGGACCGGTTCCTTCGAGCTCGCCATCTGGAATTTGGAGTTTCTTGATCACAGCAGAGGAGATCAAGTTCAGCCCGGCCCCGCCGTCAACCAACATTTTGGTGACCTTGAGGTTGCGGATGGTGGGCGAGACCAGCATCGGCAAGCACCCGACCGCGATGGTGCGGTCGTGGTGATCCTCAAGATCAAAAATGATGGGCGGTTGACCATTTGAGGAGCTCGCGCGACTCCACGGGCGGCTCCGCTGCATTCACCTCACGCACCCACCGCTTTAGCCTGGCGGTGGGAGGTGTGCGAGAGGCGCCACCGCCGACGCACAGACCTCCGTGGCCTCTCGAACTCCTGCTCGCTGTCATCCTCATCCTCCATGTCTTCGTGCCGCCTTCTTCATCCTTGTCGCGCCCCGGAAGGTCGATCACCTTGCCGCTGCTTGGCCTTGCCGGCGCCCTCCCCGCCATTGAACGGCCGCTTGCTCGGTTCTCCTCCGCCACCTGGGCCTTCTCCTTGTCGCGCCTCTCGACTCAGCTTTTTGCTGCTCGACGAGATACTCGACGCGCTTGCGCTTGGAGAGATCGTGGCCCTTAGTGCGGTGGATTTTGCAAGATTGCTTGTCGGAGCAGCCCCGCTTGTCGGCTGCCACATAGGGCAGCTCCTTGCCGGAGCCGCAAGCCTGTGTTTGCTTGGCGGGAGCCTCCTTGCCGGACTTCTCGACGGCAAACACCTCTTTCTTGTTCTTGTTTCGTTGTTCCGCCGCGGCTCTTCCTCGCCGGGTGGCATCGTCGTTGTCGCTTCCTCCGCGCGCCAAGATCCTCCCCGGAGTCTCCTCCCCCTCTTCGCAGGCGCACTTATCACCCGAGCATAGAGCTCACGACATCCCGAATCTTGGTCATCGCCATCTCTTCACGCATGCGGGCGGTTACGCACGCTCGTGGAACGCGCCGATAATCGCGGCAGGTGGACATCGAGGATGTTCAGGCCGCACACGGTCAAGCGTTGGATATACTTGCGCAGGATTCTCCTTCCTTCGGGCCAAAATGTGGAGATCGCTCTCGGCCGTGGGGTTTGTGGCCGCCAGGAAGGCGCCAACAAACCGATGGCAAAGATCCGCCTAAGAAGAAATGGAGTTTTCGGCAAGTGCATAAGCCAAGAACGAACGCTCGCTTAAGCACGAGTGGGAAGTAGTTCGCTGAATCTTTCGTCGCGCCCCGCAGCTCGCACCGCGATGGTGTAGACACCGAGGAATTCCGAGGTGCGCTTGCCGTCGTACTTCTCGCACGTCGGGCTTGAAATTCTTCATCTTTGGGCCACTAGACGCGCCGCAGCTCGCGGGTGAACGCAGGCAGCTCGCCGCAGACGGCAAGTCGCCGTTCACCGGGCGCAGCGTCGACAGCGTGCTCCAGCTCTCTGGTTCGATTGTCGCCGAAGCTTTCGGCGGCGCCGATTGTGGTCCGAAGCGTCTTCTTGTCGCCGGTCGCCGAGGACTGGCGTTGATCCTGTCGGGCCCGCGGATCCGATGATGCCATGGAGCCGCTGTCGGTGTTGTTCCGCGGGCGGCGTCTTTTGCTGCGGCGGGGAGTGCACGGTGGTTGCACCCGGCGTCTTGTCGCCGTCGGCCTTCGTCTTCTCAGCTTACGCGCCGCGAGGTCACCGCTGCCGTGAAGGGTCGTTGTTGGCGGCGATCAGCTCGGATGGTAGCCCTCCGATCTTCGCCTTGTCCGCCGCCGAGGGAAGTCGAGCGATGCGCCTTTGCGAAGCGCTTCGCCGGAGTGGAGGGAGCGGAGCGAAGCGGTGCGAGGAGCGGGTATGCTCGGACTCCTAACAGCGTTAGAAGGAGCAGGGTCCTGCCCCGGCGCCTTCGCTTTGCTTGTGTCCGGACGGTGGTCCGGAACATCCCGCGAGCCTCCGGTGTGTCCTTGCCCGAGCATGCAGATACCACCTCCCGTGGTATGGCGCTGCTGGGTTGTCGTGTGCTGAGATGGACGCGGTATGTCCACGGAGACCAAGGCGCGGTCATCCGTCTTGTCCTTGGATCTGGTGGCGTCGCGAGTGTCCTCGCCGGCGACCACCCTTCCGACGGCGTCTCCTCCGCCCACCGTTGGCTCCGGTGGCGGCGGATGAGACGCAGACGGGCCTGCAGCCCCCGAAGCCTTCTTCTTTGGGGCCATGACGCAATTGTTGATGAAGTTGCTGATGAAACTGGAGAGGTTGATGAAGAACGCGCCCGCGCGAACGCCGGATCAGGTCCGCACAACCTCGACGCCCCCTACCTGGCGCGCCAAAGATGCCGGGGGAGACCGCCCGCCACGGACACCTATGGGGCGGGGCCCTTGTCTCAGGCGATACGAGGGCGGAGGGAGCATGAGAGCAGTCGAGGCAAGCACGCTGGCGGATTTTACCAGTTAAGACCGATGGACGCCAGAAACCCTACTCCCTGCCTTGGTTTGTATTGAGCTCGGGAGCTTGAAGAGCTACAGAGCAGCTACACCGAGCGTGAGAGTTGTCAAGGTTTCACCAACCCCTCCACGCTGTGCATGGGCCTCCTTTATAGTGCAAGGGTCACCGACATGTGTCAACGAGGAGAAAGGGGTAAAATGTAAAAGAGGTGGTAGTTGGAACAAAGGGAACAAAGTGAAGCTACAAAGGCATGAACAATGGTTGCTACCTACTTTGTGATGGGGACAAGGGCATTTAATGCCCGTCGCCGTCGACCCCAAAAGCTCCCGCCCTTGCGTCTCCGTCTGCCACGGCGATGGATCCACCACCGTGAAGTGCCACCATGTCCCCCAGGCTGCACAGCCATCCGCCACGCGTCCCTGGAAAGGCTCCAGGGCGACGCGTGGGCTGATGAGCTGGAGCGCGGGCACACAGCGTAGTCCTCCCGGCAAGCACCTTGCTGGGTCCTTGACCTTGCCGGACCCGGGAGCTTGCCGGGCTCTGTAACTTGTCGCTTCCCGGGCCCTCGCCGGGACGCATATAGCGCCGAGGCGTGTCTTCTATGATGTAATCTTCTAGTCCTCCTGGCGAGCTCCTCTTGCCAGGGCCTTGCGTGAGTGATGTAACCTTGAGCACAGGCGGCCTTCCGGAAGCTCCGCTTGCCGGGTCTCGATCTTCTGCCTTGTATACTTTGTCTCTGAATGGTTTGACATGGAGTAGGAAGGTCTCCGGCAAGCAAGTGGTAAACCCCGCCGCTGAAGTCAGAATCGCCCGTGCACAAGTTGGGGTACTGAGGTACCCCTACCTTAGTACACCGACAGAGACGTATCAAGCATCCCCAAGCTTAATTCCTGCTCGTCCTCAAGTAGGTAAATGATAAAAACAGAATTTTTGATGTGGAATGCTACCTAGCATAATTCTCAATGTAATTTTCTTTATTGTGGCATGAATGTTCAGATCCAAATGATTCAAAATAAAAGTTCATATTGATAAAAGAAATAGTAACACTTCAAGCATACTAATCAAAGCAATCATGTCTTCTCAAAATAACATGGCTAAAGAAAGTTCATCCCTACAAAATCATATAGTTAGGCTATGCTTCATTTTCGTCACACAAAGATGTTCCCAAATTCTACACCCTCGATGACAAGCCAAGCAATTGTTTCGTACTTAAATAATCTCAAACTTTTTCAACTTCCACGCAATACATGAGCGTGAGCCATGGATATAGCACTATGGGTGGAATAGAATATGATGATGGGGATTGTGTGCAGAAGACAAAAAAGAAAAAAGTCTAACATTGATGAGGATAATCAATGAGCTATGGAGATGCCCATCAATTGATGTCAACATGAGGAGTAGGGATTGCCATGCAACGGATGCACTAAAACTATAAATGAAAGCTCAACAAAAGAAAACTAGTGGGTGTGCATCCAACTTGCTTGCTCACGAAGACCTAGGGAATTTGAGGAAGCCTATCGCAGGACTATACAAGTCAAGTTCTATAATGAAAAATTCCCACTAGTATATGAAAGTGACAACATATGAGACTCACTATATGAAAAACAAGGTGCTACTTTGAAGCACAACTGTGGAAAAAGAGATAGTAACATTGCCCTTTTTATTTATTTTCTTTTTTTCTTTCTTTTTTTTCTTTTTTTCTTTTTTTCTTTGTTTTCTTTGGCCTTTCCTTTTTTTGGCCTTTCTTTTTTCTTTTTGGGCAATGCACTAATAATGATGATCAACACACTTTCATTGATTTACAACATATGAATTACAACTCGAAACTAGAACAAGATATGACTCTATATGAATGCATCCGGCGGTGTACCGGGATGGTGCAGTGAATCAAGAGTGACATGTATGAAAAATTATGCATGGTGGCTTTGCCACAAATACTATGTCAACTACATGATCATGCAATGGCAATATGACAAAAGTAATGTATGTAATGATGATGATGAATGGAACGGTCGAAAGTTGCATGGCAATATATCTCGGAATGGCTATGGAAATGCCATAATAGGTAGGTATGGTGGCTGTTTTGAGGAAGATATAAGGAGGTTTATGTGTGATAGAGCGTATCATATCACGGGGTTTGGATGCACCGGCGAAGTTTGCACCAACTCTCAAGGCGAGAAAGGGCAATGCACGGTACCGAAAAGGCTAGCAATGGAGGAAAGGTAAAAGTGCGTATAATCCATGGACTCAACATTAGTCAAAAGAACTCATATACTTATTGCACAAATTTAGAAGTCATCAAAATTCAAGCACTACGCGCATGCTCCTAGAGGGATAGATTGGTAGGAAAAGACCATCCCTCGTCCTCGACTGCCACTCATAAGGATGCACAAGCCAGGTACACTTCATGTTTCAAATTTGTTACACAACTTTAACCATACGTGCATGCTACGGGACTTGCTAACTTCAACACAAGCATTCTTTACATTCATAATCACCCAACTAGCATGACTTTAATATCACTACCTCCATATCTCAAAACAATTATCAAGTATCAAATTGATCATAGCATCCAATTCACTTCCTATGATAGTTTTTATTATACCCAACTTGGATGCCTACCATTCTAGGAACAATTTATAACCATAGCAAATACCATGCTGTTCTAAAAGACTCTCAAAATAATATAAGTGAAGCATGAGAGACTAGCAATTTCTACAAAATTAAGCCATTGTCGTGCTCTAAAAGATATAAGTGAAGAACTAGAGCAAAAACTATCAAGCTCAAAAGATATAAGTGAAGCACATAGCATATTATAGAAAATTTCAATCAAGTGGGCTTCTCCCAAAAAGGTGTGTACAGCAAGGATGATTGTGGTAAACTAAAAATCAAAGACTAATATAATACACGACGCTCCAAGCAAAACACATATCATGTGTCGAATAAAAATATAGCTCCAAGTAAAGTTACCAATGAACGAAGACGAAAGAGGGAATGCCTTCCCGGGGCATCCCCAAGCTTAGGCTTTTGGCTATTCTTGAATATCTTGGGGTGCCAGGGGCATCCCCAAGCTTAGGCTCTTGCCACTCCTTATTCCATAGTCCATCGAAGCTTTACCCAAAACTTGAAAACTTCACAACACAAATCTCAACAGGAAATCTTATAAGCTCCGTTAGTGACAGAAAACAAAACCACCACATAAGGTACTATAATGAACTCATTCTTTATTTATTTTGGTGTTAAACCTACTGTATTCCAACTTCTCTATGGTTTATAAACTATTTTACTAGCCATAGATGCATCAAAAATAAGCAAACAACACACGAAAAACAGAATCTGTCAAAAACAGAATAGTCTGTAGCAATCTGCAACTAAGGCAAACTTCTGTAACTTTAAACATCCTACCAAAATAGGAAGTCCTGGACAATTTTTCTATTGATCAGAAGCAAAAATAATCAACACAGAAGCATGTTTCTGTGATTTAACAAAACTAATTTCGTGCGCGTAAAGTGTCTGTTTTTCAGCAGAATCAAGTTAACTATCATCATAGGTTATCCTATAGGTTCTACTTGGCACAAACACTAATTAAAACATAAAAACACATCTAAACAGAAGGTAGATGCAAATTTTATTACTAAACAGGAACAGAAAAACACAAATAAAATTGGGTTGCCTCCCAACTAGCGTTGTCGTTTAACGCCCCTAGCTAGGCATAAAAGTGAAGATAGATCTAGGTAGTGCCATCTTGGATTTTCAGTTTTTTAGCGGAGTCGTGCTCGAATCCGGGAGGTTCTTTACGTTTCCCTTCATACTCGGAAATTTTTAGATCTAAATAATCCAACCTCTTATTGCAAAGAGTAATCAACATATTCATCTGGTGAAGATTTCCGCTACACTTTTAAGAGGCTCAAGAGACTTTTGTAAAAAAATTGTTACTTCGCAAATCTTTCCAAACACTTGTGTTTCTTCTTGGGTAGGATGTGATCCTCCCTTTTGAGGTAGTGTTCCCACTACTCCCTCTATAATTTCATGAGCAATACTAGGATCAATTTCAATAAAATTTCCCTTGGCAATGCAATCCAAGAGTTGTTTATGCGTCATATTTAACCCAACATAAAAATTGCGAAGAAGAATTCTAAAGTCCACCTCTAGGGTGCATTTGTGATAAGATTCCATCATCCTATACCAAGCATCTTTTAAGTTTTCTCCTTGCCTTTTCTTGAAGTGAAGAACTTCAAACTCGGGAGACATAGGAGCGGATAAGGAACTAGACATAATGACGAGCAAAAAGGCAAGCGAAAGAGAGAAGAACATGGGGAAAGAAAGGGTGAATAAAACGACAAGGGTGAAGTGGGGGAGAGGAAAACGAGAGGCAAATGGAAAATAATGTAAATGCGAGGGAGATGAGTTTGTGATGGGTACTTGGTATGTCTTGACTTGAGCGAAGACCTCCCCGGCAACGGCGCCGTAAATCCTTCTTGTTACGCCTTGAGCTTATGCTGGTTTTCCTTGAAGAGGAAAGGGTGATGCAGCAATAGTAGCGTAAGTATTTCCCTCGTTTTTGAGAACCAAGGTATCAATCCAAGAGGAGGCTCATCAAAAGTCCCATGCACCAACACAAACAAACAAAGAACTCGCAACCAACGCAATAAAGGGGTTGTCAATCCTTCACGGCCACTTCATGTAAAGTGAGATCTGATAGAGATAGTATGATAAGATAAATATATTTTTGGTATTTTTTTAATATAGATGCAAAAAGTAAAGATGCAAATAAAAGTAGATTGAAAGCTTATATGATAAAAGATAGACCCGGGGGCCATAAGTTTCACTAGTGGCTTCTCTCAAGATAGCATAAGTATTACGGTGGGAGAACAAATTACTGTCGAGCAATTGATAGAAAAGCGAATAATTATGAGATTATCTAGGCATGATCATGTATATAGGCATCACGTCCGCAACAAGTAGACCGACTCCTGCCTGCATCTACTACTATTACTCCACACATCGACCGACTCCTGCCTGCATCTAGAGTATTAAGTTCATAAGAACAGAGTAACGCATTAAGCAAAATGACATGATGTAGAGGGATAAACTCAAGCAATATGATATAAACCACATCTTTTTGTCCTCGATGGCAACAATACAATACTGTAGGACCTTGAAGTATGTCTAGAAGGGGGGTGATTAGACTACTTGACCAATAAAAAGTCTAGCCTTTTCCAAATTTTAGAGTTTGGTAGAGTTTAGCTATTTTAGGTCAAGTCAAGCAATCATCACACAATTCAAGCAAGCATGCAAAGAGTATAGAGGCAGCGGAAATTAAAGCATGCAACTTTCAAGAAAGTAAAGGGAAGGGTTTGGAGGATTCAAACGCAATTGGAGACACGGATGTTTTTGGCGTGGTTCCGATAGGTGGTGCTATCGTACATCCACGTTGATGGAGACTTCAACCCACGAAGGGTAACGGTTGCGCGAGTCCACGGAGGGCTCCACCCACGAAGAAGCAACCTTGTCTATCCCACCATGGCGGTCGCCCACGAAGGACTTGCCTCACTAGCGGTAGATCTTCACGAAGTAGGCGATCTCCCTGCCCTTACAAACTCCTTGGTTCAACTCAACAATCTTGTCGGAGGCTCCCAAGTGACACCTAGCCAATCTAGGAGACACCACTCTCCAAGAAGTAACAAATGGTGCGTTGATGATGAACTCCTTGCTCTTGTGCTTCAAATGATAGTCTCCCCAACACTCAACTCTCTCTCATAGGTTTTGGATCTGGTGGAAAGAAGATTTGAGTGGAAAGCAACTTGGGGAGGCTAGAGATCAAGATTCATATGGTAGGAAAGGAATATCTTGGCCTCAACACATGAGTAGGTGGTTCTCTCTCAGAAATGGTAAGTTGGAAGTGTAGGTTCGTTCTGATGGCTCTCTCCACGAATGAAGAGGAGGTGGAGGGGTATATATAGCCTCCACACAAAATCTAACCGTTACACACAATTTACCAAACTCGGTGGGACCGAATTGTTAAACTCGGCCGGACCAATTTAGTAAACCTAGTGACCGTTAGTGATTTTCGGTGGGACTGACATGCATCTCGGTGAGACCGATTCGGTTAGGGTTAGGGCATAATGTAATCTCGGTAAGACCGATTACACAAACTCGGTGAGACCGATTTGGTAATAAGCTTTCCAAAGAGTTGGTCAAGTAAACTCGGTGGGACCGATTTGCTATTTTCGGTGAGACCGAAATGTTACAAAAAGGAAACAAAGAGTTTACATTGCAATCTCGGTGGGACCGATCGCTCACTTCGGTTAGACCAAAATGTTACGAAGGGAAACAGAGAGATTGCAACCCCATCTCGGTGAGACCGAGATCCCTATTTGTAAGACCGATTTGCTTAGGGTTTGTGGCAGTGGCTATGACTTTTGGAATCGGTGGCGCCGGATAGGAAGTTTTGGTGTGACCGATTTTGGCTTTGGGTTTAGGTCATTTGTGGATGTGGGAAAGTAGTTGAGGGTTTTGGAGCATATCACTAAGCACATGAAGCAAGAGGCTCATTAAGAAACACCTCATCCCTCCTTGATAGTATTGGCTTTTCCTATAGACTCAATGTGATCTTGGATCACTAAAATATAAAATGAAGAGTCTTGAGCTTTTGAGCTTGAGCCAATCCTTTGTCCTTAGTATTTTGAGGGATCCACTTTCATCATCCATGCCATGCCATTCATTGAGCTTTCCTGAAATAATAGTCTTGGAATAGCATTAGCTCAATGAGCTATATGTTGTTATGAATTACCAAAACCACCTAGGGATAGTTGCACTTTCAATATCCCCCTTTTTGGTAATTGATGACAACATATAGATCAAAGCTTTGACAAATGATAATAAGATTGAATAAAATCGTCGCTTTGAGAAGTATGTGATAAGCAAGAGCTCCCCCTAAATTTGTGCATGGGTTAATATTTGCTTTGGACTGCAAATGCACAATGAATTAGGCTCATGGGTTACTCTTCCATGTCACATACATCTTGGTGGAGCGCTCAAAATAATAAACAATGAATACATGCACTCATCACCAAGCATAGTGAGTGATCACATAAGATAGATAGGATAATATCAAGCATGCATAAGTGTAGCTTATGATCAAACACATGATCATCAATGTCTCACAGGCATAGTATCTCAACCAAAAGCAAACAAAGTTTGAAAAACCACCAAATAAAGCAAGAGAGAATAAAAGCAACACACTCTCTCTCTCGAAGCCTATGATCTATACATTTTTCTCCCCTTTGGCAACAAGTTACCAAAAAGTTCATAGAAAATGCATAGTGCTAGATCGACTCTCAGGCTTGATCTTCTGGTGGTGGTGTCCTGATAACTCCTTGGACGAAGGCTTCAGTCGAAGTAGAGGGTGCTGGAGTGGATGCTAGAGCTGGTTGCACTAGAACTGTGGGGGCAGTAACTGGTGCTGAAGTTGTTGCTCTAGTGTCTGTCACTAGCACTACAACTGACCTCTGGGCTCTGGGCACTCTGGCAAACACATTGGTGGTAGTCTTGCCCTTCCTCTCCTGCATATCATCATGCAGCTGCTCTACAACTGAATGAATCTCAGTTACTTTAACATCTAGATCATAGAATGTTTGTTCCATGATTCTCTCAAGGCTCTCCTGATTCTGAGTGAGGGTGGCCAACCCCTTCTCAATCCTCAGAGTTGATGCTATTAAGAAACCAAGCTGCTCCTGTTTGGTTTTCAAGAAATATTCAGATGCCTCCTCTTGAGTTGGCATCTTGGCAGCTTTCTCCTTCTTTGACTTCTCTTTCTTCTCCTGAGCTTGAACTGATTGTGGAACATCCTCATTCATGACAACCTCATTGTCCTCAAAGTCTGGATAAATTGGAAAATGTTCCTTATCCAATTGATATTTCCCTGTGCCCATCTTTGAGTTGATCAATTCTTGAATCTGAGGTGCATATCCACAGCTCCTCTTCTGATCTGCTGTAGTCCTCTTGATTGTTTCAACTATTAGGCTCATGACTTTGAACTTCTGGGGCACATCAAACACATGTAGCATGTTGATGGCATGCCCTCTGATCATGTTATGGTCACCTGACTTGGGAAACAAAGTGTGCCTCAGAATCCAATTTATGGTTGGCAACCTTGACAGCAGAAAGTGAACTGATCCAAACTTGTGAGTCTCAACTGCTTTGTCTGGAATTTCCTTGTACATGTGAGCCATTGAATTGTGACCCAACTTCTTCTTTGCATAAATGTCCAGGTCATCCTCTTCTTCCTTGGGGGCATTTATCAGACTTGCCCATTCTTCAACAGTTGACTGGTATCTGGTGCCTTCTGACATCCAAACTATCCTTCCATCTGGATAGAAATGTGCTGTGGAGTAGAATTGCATGATAAGCTCATCATTCCAGTTGGTGAACTTCTGTCCAATAAAATCAGCTACTCCACAAGCAATAAAGCTGTCTTGCACTCCAGGATAGTGCTCCTCATTGTCCTTGATGTAGGTCCAATCGACCCACCTCATGTCACAGACTATAGACTTCTTGTCCAACAGAATTGTTTCATAAAAGTCCTGCTGTTCCTTTGTGTGGAACCTGTAGTCAACAGCAGTTCTTCTTCTTGAAGCATATGGGTCTTCCATCCTCCACAGTCTCAGCCCTGAATCCTTCCTGATTCTCATGTCCTCAGCCATAGGATGGGCATCATTGTGGTCTCGTATCTTGGGCTTGAGCTTTCTAAGGACCTGTCCTTCTTCATCTTCATCTTCAGCAACATTGCACTGGGGCCTTGTTCTTCTCAGTAGCTGGAATACTCCTAGTATTCCTCTTTGGAACTTGCTTGGCCTTGGAGGCAGCTTTGGGTGCTTCCTTGGGCTTGGATGTTGCAGCCCCTGATCTGATTGCATCTCCCATAAGCTTAGTTGCCTTAGGTGTTGGTGCAGCATCCTCTTCCTCTTCTTCAGAATCTCTTCTCATTGAGGGCTTTCCAAGGACCTTGGCAGTTGTAGTTCTTGCTCTCTTCTTTTTCTTGTCCTGATCACCATCATCCTCTGATTCAATTGTGAACTTCATAGTTGCACCAGTGGGGACTTTCTGAGGTTTGGATGATGTATCTTTCCTTGCAGGTGCCTCTTCGGGTTGAGCTTGAGCTGGCACTTGAGTGGACTTTCTGGCTTTAGGCATTGGTGTCCTCTTGGCGGGAACTTTCCTCTTTAGACCTGGTTTTGTGCTCTGTGCAGAGCCATATTCTTTCTTGACCACCACTCTCTTAGAAGTGGCCTCATCTTCCTCAGCTTTGTAATCTTCATCCTCAGAATCTGAAGTTCTTTTCCTCCTTTGCCTAGTTGCAGCCTTAGGCAAATTGCTAGGAGTACTTCTGCTCCCATCATCTGAAGTTGAGGGACTAGTGCCCTCACTCAAGTCCATCTCCTCTTCTGACTTGTTCTGGCTGTCACTCTAATCAGACATACTGCAAAAGCTGACTGCTGACCCTGTGAAGAGTTATAGATGAGATAGAATAGATGAGCATCACAAAATGGAGATATTTTTGCAAAAGAATGATTCAAAAGTTCAGTTTTAGTTTTCCACAGAAAGCATTTCGGATCAACCGATTTTCAAACTCGGCGATACCGAAGCAATTTTGGAACCTAAACTGATGATCTCGGTTGGACCGAGTCACAGTTCGGTGGCACCGAGACTGCTAGGGTTTCACAGAATCCTCAAATCGGTCACACCGATTAGTTATTCTCGGTCAGACCGAGAGTCACTAGTGAAATGGCATATGCCAAATCGGTGAGACCGAGTTTTTTAACTCGGTGGGTCCGAGATGGTTTCGGCAGAAACCTAACCCTAAAAATTTGAATCGCATCTAATCTATGGACTTCTTTGGTTGGATAGAAGAGTTTCAATCGTGGCAAGATTCAATGTAAATTCAATGTGCTTGGAATCAGAAGTGGATAGCACAAAGATCAAGTCCATACCCTAACTTGGCGATGGACTTGCTACGGCGGCAACGGTGGGGATGAAATCCGTTGACGGTGGTGGAGACCAGCGACGGGAGGCTACTGGCGACAAGGAGACGATCCGGAGACCACCGATGGCAGAGCGAGCTATTGCGCGAGCGAAGGGTTCCGGAGAAATTTCCAAAATTTTGCCTGTGGCTATATATAGCCCGACCCTATCGGTGTGACCGAGTGGAACAACTCGGTGGCACCGAGATGCATAACTGTGTTCAGTTACAGCAAATCGGTGAGACCTAAAAGTTCAAATCGGTTGCACCAACATTGAAAACTCAGATCAACTTGATGATCTCGGTAGGACCGAAATGGAGGAATCGGTCTGACCGAGAATCACAAAGAGGTTTTGGAAGTTTAAGTCTATGACGAATCGGAGACTCCGAGTGCTCCTCACATGGAGTGGTTCAAATCTGACTTGATCGAATTTTGTGATGTAGCATGAATAGAGTTTGAGATGAGAAAATCATAGATAGCTAAAGAAGGTTCTTAGGCATTCTTGTCCATCCACTTGGCAAAAAGGAAATATCCAAACAATCAAAACAACAAGTGGATGTCCTTGAATGATTAAAATATG
Organism: Aegilops speltoides; assembly: GCA_021437245.1. Lineage (NCBI taxonomy): Eukaryota > Viridiplantae > Streptophyta > Magnoliopsida > Poales > Poaceae > Aegilops > Aegilops speltoides. The sequence goes on along the minus strand of CM038143.1, from coordinate 470,412,780 downwards.
CACCAACATGCTCACACAATAAGATGGCAAATGAAATATGTGACAAAGCATGCACAACCAATTCTAGCATCTATCAAACAATTGGCGATGACTAGGTCATCTATATATGAGTATATTGACTTAGGAGTCAAATGAGAACATTTGATCATAGGTCATACTCATCGTTTAAGCTCAAGTGGGGTTACCACTTTTACATGATGCATTAATGTATTCACACCATTAGAGTTGCTTTGACTCAATTCTTAGAGTTAAGCTCCCCCTAGATGTGAGATCCCCCCTTTAGAGGGATGAACTAACCTTGGGTTTTGTCGATGATGACTTCATGTAGGTGTTGAAGATGTAGATGCTCAATGTTGATGTAGATCATTTGGAGCAATCCTTTGGAGTGAGTTCCACTTTCAACTTACCTACATGGGTTAGTCCCACAAGGAACAAACAAGAATATCCATAGACATAGAGTGATGCACACACAAGATGATGTCCATGAAATCATTAGGTTAACTTGTCCCTTGTCTTACCAAGATGAGGGTTTGTGACTCCTTGAACTAGTGCAAGATGTGGAAGTTGATTGCACTTGTTCTTGCCAAAATGATATGAGTGAAGAATGTTGGCGGAGTCACCCTCAAGAACTCTCTAGTTCTTCTTCTTCGGGATCCACATCATCTTGATGAGAGTCCTTGGAGTTGTAGTTGTACTTGATGAGGTAGAACTTGACGTAGTCTTGGGAACCCACTTGAACGAGGCTTTAGGTGCTTCTTCAAATGCATCAATCTCTTCTTGAAGCTTTTCCTTGCCTTTGTTCTTGTGGTCTTGTGGTGGAAGATCATCTTGAGCTTGTGTTCCCTTGAAGGAAGTAGGATCATACTTCTCTTGTTGAGGAACAAACTTCATCTTGGGGTATCGATCTTCTTCCCACTCAACTCCATTGGCATTGAACTTTCGTTCAAAACCAACACCTTGATTCTTCCGGTGTCTTCCTTGCTTGCGCACAATTTCCTCGAATTGCTTACTCCCGGCAAGGCTCTTGTAAACACCTTTCTATAATTCCTTCAATAAGCTATTTTCTTGCTCAAGTGTAACTTGGCTAAGAGAATCATTAGTGGAATCAAGAGAACTACTAGAAGCAACAATATTGGATTTGACATTATTATTGTTACTACTAGAGGAAGTATCTTTCTTGTACTTGTTACTAGACTTGACTTGAGGCATGTAAGTAGATAAGAGTAAACGCTTGGCAATGTAAGAAGAACTTTTCTTGCGGAGATCATCATTGATTGCTTTTAAGAACTCATGCTCTTGCTCAAGATTGAGCTTTTCAAAGCGTAACTTCTCATGAGCCCTTAAAAGTTCTCGACGATCTTCGTAGATAGTTTCATGAGCTAACTTAAGAGAGTTTAGTTCTTTAGTTAGAAGCTCAATCTTCTCCTTATCATTGTCATTCGTTTTATCTTGTTTAGCATGATTAATTGATGTTTCATCATAGTATTCATCACTAGACTTGTCAACAAGTAAATCATCATCCACAAGCAAGTCATCATCATCACTATTGAAATCAACATACTCGGGATGTGTTACCTTTGGACCTTTGGCCATGAAGCATCTTCCAACACCTTCATTTGGTGAATCAAATATGTCATAGGAGTTTGTTGACACAAGTGCTAGACCGGCAACGCCTTCATCTTGAGTATATTCGGAGTCGGAGTGATAGCTTCTCTCGGAGTGATTGTCGGAGTCGGAGCCGGATACCCATTCACGAACATGAGCTTGATGTCTTCGTTTTGTGTAGCTCCTTGATGACTTGTCCTTCCTTTCCGAATCCTTGCTTCTCCGTGAGGGTCTTCGTTCATAACGATCATCTCTACTCCTCCTCTCTCTTTGTGGTGATTCTTCTCTTTTGCTCCTTCTTCTTGGAGAATCTTCTCTTCTTTTGTAGGGTGTTGTACACTCATTGGAGTAGTGTCCGGGTCTCCCACAATTGTAGCAATTGCACTCTCGACTAGAAGATCTTTTGTCATTGTAAGACCTTGATTTGGAGCTTCTTTTTTTGCTTCTACTCTTGTAGAATTTGTTGAAGTTCTTCACCATTAAGCTCAGTTCTTCATTGAAGGTTGGTTTCTCACTTGATGATGTGGGGGCTTCACTTGAGGCTTTGTAAGCACCACTTGACTTGTTGTGAAGTTCCTCCTTATCTTTGAGTGACATGTCATGAGCAACAATTCTTCCAGTGACTTCCATTGGCTTGAGATCTTTGTAGTTTGGCATCATTTGAATCAATGTGCACATGGTATCATACTTTCCATCCAATGCTCTTAATATCTTCTTGATGATGAATTTGTCGGTCATCTCTTCACTCCCTAAGCCGGCAATCTCATTTGTGATAAGAACAAGCCTAAAGTACATTTAAGCGACACCTTCACCATCCTTCATTTTGAACTTGTCAAGCTGACTTTGGAGCACATCCAACTTGGATTCCTTGACGGACTCGGTACCTTCATGCATATCAATCAAAGTATCCCAAATTTCCTTTGCATTCTCAAGACGGCTGATTTTTTTGAATTCTTCGGGGCACAATCCGTTGAAGATGATATCACAAGCTTGAGCGTTGTATTGCAGCATCTTCAATTCTTCCGCATTAGCTTCACGGTTCGGTTCTCTCCCATCGAAAAATTCACCTTGCAAGCCAATACAAATAATTGCCCAAACGGCGGGGTTATGTCCAAGAATATGCATTTTCATCTTATGCTTCCAACTAGCAAAATTAGTACCATCAAAGTAAGGACCTCTACGGTGATAATTTCCCTCGCTAGACGCCATACTCTCCTAGGTTGTGAAACCAAGGCTATGACCACCAAAAGCTATGGAAATCAAACCAAATGGAGACCAAAGCTCTGATACCACTTGTAGGACCTTGAAGTATGTCTAAGGGGGGTGATTAGACTACTTGACCAATAAAAAGTCTAGCCTTTTCCCAATTTTAGAGTTTGGCAGATTTTAGCTATTTTAGGTCAAGTCAAGCAATCATCACACAATTCAAGCAAGCATGCAAAGAGTATATAGGCAGCGGAAATTAAAGCATGCAACTTGCAAGAAAGTAAATGGAAGGGTTTGGAGGATTCAAACGCAATTGGAGACATGGATGTTTTTGGCGTGGTTCCGATAGGTGGTGCTATCGTACATCCACATTGATGGAGACTTCAATCCATGAAGGGTAACGGCTGCGCGAGTCCACAGAGGGCTCCACCCACGAAGGGTCCACGAAGAAGCAACCTTGTCTATCCCACCATGGCCGTCGCCCACGAAGAACTTGCCTCACTAGCGGTAGATCTTCACGAAGTAGGCGATCTCCTTGCCCTTACAAACTCCTTGGTTCAACTCCACAATCTTGTCGGGGGCTCCCAAGTGACACCTAGCCAATCTAGGAGACACCACTCTCCAAGGAGTAACAAATGGTGCGTTGATGATGAACTCCTTGCTCTTGTGCTTCAAATGATAGTCTCCCCAACACTCAACTCTCTCTCATAGGTTCTGGATCTGGTGGAAGGAAGATTTGAGTGGAAAGCAACTTGGGGAAGGCTAGAGATCAAGATTCATATGGTAGGAATGGAATATCTTGGCCTCAACACATGAGTAGGTGGTTCTCTCTCAGAAATGGTAAGTTGGAAGTGTAGGTTTGTTCTGATGGCTCTCTCCACAAATGAAGAGGAGGTGGAGGGGTATATATAGCCTCCACACAAAATATAACCGTTTCACACAATTTACCAAACTCGGTGGGACCGAATTGTTAAACTCGGTCGGACCGATTTAGTAAACCTAGTGACCGTTAGTGATTTTCGGTGGGACTGACATGCATCTCGATGAGACCGATTCGGTTAGGGTTAGGGCATAACGTAATCTCGGTAAGACCGATTACACAAACTCGGTGAGACCGATTTGGTAATAAGCTTTCCAGAGAGTTGGTCAGGTAAACTCGGTGGGACAGATTTGCTCTTTTCGGTGAGATCGAAATGTTACAAAAAGGAAACAGAGAGTTTACATTGCAATCTCGGTGGGACCGATCGCTCACTTTGGTTAGACCAAAACGTTACGAAGGGAAACAAAGAGATTGCAACCCCTCTCGGTGAGACCGAGATCCCTATCGGTAAGACCGATTTGCTTAGGGTTTGTGGCAGTGGCTATGACTTTTGGAATCGGTGGCGCCGGATAGGAAGTTTCGGTGTGACCAATTTTGGCTTTGGGTTTTGGTCATTTGTGGATGTGGGAAAGTAGTTGAGGGTTTTGGAGCATACCACTAAGCACATGAAGCAAGAGGCTCATTAAGCAACACCTCATCCCTCCTTGATAGTATTGGCTTTTCCTATAGACTCAATGTGATCTTGGATCACTAAAATATAAAATGAAGAGTCTTGAGCTTTTGAGCTTGAGCCAATCCTTTGTCCTTAGTATTTTGAGGGATCCACTTTCATCATCCATGCCATGCCATTCATTGAGCTTTCCTGAAATAATAGTCTTGGAATAGCATTAGCTCAATGAGCTATATGTTGTTATGAATTACCAAAACCACCTAGGGATAGTTACACTTTCAAATACGTGCCTTACTGCCCCTACTGTCACTGGGAAAGGACACCGCAAGATTGAACCCAAAGCTAAGCACTTCTCCCTTGGTAAGAAAGATCAATCTAGTAGGCCAAACCAAACTGATAATTCGAAGAGACTTGCAAATATAACTCAATCATACATAAAAGAATTCAGAGGAGATTCAAATATTTCTCATATATAAACCTAATAATAAACCCACAATTCATCGGATCTCGACAAAGACACCGCAAAAAGAGTTTACATCGAATAGATCTCCACAAGAGAGGGGGAGAACATTGTATTGAGATCCAACAAGAGAGAAGAAGCCATCTAGCTAATAACTATGGACCCGAAGGTCTATGGTAAACTACTCACAACTCATCGAAGGGGCTATGGTGTTGATGTAGAAGACCTCTGTGGTCGATTCCCCCTCCGGCGGAGCGCTGGCGAAGGCTCCAAGATGGGATCTCGCAGATACAGAAGGTTACGACGGTGGAAATTGTGTTTCGTTGGCTCCCTGGATGTGTTTGGGGTACGTAGGTATATATAGGAGAAAGAAGTACGTCGGTGGCCGCCTGTGGGCCCAGGAGATAGGGGCGTGCCCAGAGGGGGTGGGCGAGCCCTCCTGTCTCCTGGCCGCCTCGCAAGCTTCTTGACTTGCACTCCAAGTTCTCTAGATCACGTTCATTCCAAAAATCACGCTCCCGAAGGTTTCATTCCGTTTGGACTCCATTTGATAGTCCTTTTCTTCGAAATACTGAAATAGGCAAAAAACAACAATACGGGCTGGGCCTCCGGTTAGTAGGTTAGTCCCAAAAATGATATAAATATGTAGAATAAAGCCCATAAACATCCAAAAGGGGTAATATAATAGCATGGAACAATCAAAAATTATAGATACATTGGAGACTTATCAACTGTCTCGTCATAAGTGATTAACGAGGGATACAAAAGAGCATTAGTTTGATGTACGGACATGGTTAATAGACATATGTAGTATGTATCAAAAACAGGAAGGCATGTCACTATGAAAGGTATAATGTGTAAAGTAAGCAGATGCAATTTAACCAAATTGGAAGCAATACCAGCTAGACACCATATGCAACATGCAACCACATTTGACAGCGCGAAGTTAAAGCAAGCACCTGGGATGGTGGTGTGTGGCAATTGAGATCATCAACTGCAGAGCTACATTTACTATCTCCAATCACGACATCGCACCCTTTACTGTATTTGAAACTCTTAGTGCTTATCTTCGAATTACACTGGAGCGACTTTTGTCTTTTCTTTTCTGCATTCATCAACACTGCATCAGAGTCTAAAATACCCATGCATAAAAAACAATAGTGTGAGTATGGGTGAAGTGTGTGCACAATTAGTATAGTGTAAAGGTAGGAGATAGCAGGTGGGTGAGAAATAAATGACGGGAGACATATGATAGCTCTACAACATGCATGGCACACTAAATTACTACAGGATTCTACGAAAATAATAGTCAACTGAAAACAAATAGGCCAGTCCATTTTTTTCTGCACCGTCCGATGTACAAAGAACGGGCAGATCGCCTTCATCTACCTCCAGCCAGTCAGTGTTGATGATCTTCTTCGAAACGCCAGCGACCACCGGCCCAGTCCCCTGCCCGCGCCCTCCCCTCGACCTCACCGCACTGTCGTGCTTGGCACCGCCCCCGGTCATCCATTCAAGCCCCGCCAACCTCCAGATCGGGCGCAAGCAGCTCCTGCGCCCTCACACCCCTATGATAGACACCGATGTGCTTCCCCGGCGAACAGGCGGACTAGGTGCTCCGCGCGCCTAAGCGGGTGCTGCTTCTTTTAATTGCGGTTTGATTGACCCTGAATTGATATCCATGCGGGCTATTGACCTCTAGCAAAGGTGAAATAGTAAAGGGAGGAAACCTTGTGCATTTAGTATCACAAAGAAGATGCAGTAAGAAGCGCTCAACTAGTTTCTTTCGTGGGATGAATACGGTGTGAGCAGAGGCATAAGGTTTGCACGAATAAGGGAAGAGGAGTACCTCTTTCTGCTGGCAGTGTTGTGTCCTCCTTCTATTTTTTCAATGATCTTCTTGTCGTTCGCTAGAAACGAGAATTTGTGGAGGACGTTGGAGCCTTGGACGAACCCATGGCCAAGTTGTTCAGTGTGGTGTGGTGGCGCTACCGTCGGCGTGGGAACTAGATCTCGAGGTGGCTAACGCGGCAGAAGGGAACAGCTCGGTCAAGGTGGACGGTTGCGAAAGTGGAGCGGTAGCAGTGAGGCGCAAGATAGCGTGTGATGACCCACAAGTATAGGGGATCTATCATAGTCCTTTAGATAAGTAAGAGTGTCGAACCCAACGAGGAGCAGAAGGAAATGATAAGCGGTTTTCCGCAAGGTATTCTCTGCAAGTACTGAAATAAGTGGTAACAGATAGTTTTGTGATAGGATAAATTGTAACGAGCAACAAGCAACAAAAGTAAATAAAGTGCAGCCAGGTGACCCAATCATTTTTGTAGCAAAGGACAAGCCTGGACAAACTCTTATAATAGGAAAAGCGCCCCGAGGACACATGGGAATATCGCTGTTAGTTTTCATCATGCTCATATGATTCGCGTTCGTACTTTGATAATTTGATATGTGGGTGGATCGGTGCTTGGGTGCTGTTCTTACTTGAACAAGCATCCCACTTATGATTAACCTCTATTGCAAGCATCCGCAACTACAACAAAAGTATTAAGGTAAACCTAACCATAGCATGAAACATATGGATCCAAATCAGCCCTTACGAAGCAACGATAAACTAGGGTTTAAGCTTCATCACTCTAGCAACCCATCATCTACTTATTACTTCCCAATGCCTTCCTCTAGGCCCAAATAATGGTGAAGTGTTATGTAGTCAACGCTCACATAACACCACTAGAGGTTAGACAACATACATCTTATCAAAATATCGAACTAATACCAAATTCACATGACTACTAATAGCAAGACTTCTCCTTGTCCTCGTAAACAAACGTAACTACTCACAAAGCATATTCATGTTCATAATCAGAGGGGTAATAATGTGCATAAAGGATCTGAACATATGATCTTCCACCAAATAAACCAACTAGCATCAACTACAAGGAGTAATCAACACTACTAGCAACCTACTAGCATCAATAATCCCGGACTTGGAGACAAGAATTGGATACAAGAGATGAACTAGGGTTTTGAGATGAGATGGTGCTGGTGAAGATGTTGATGGAGATTGCCCTCTCCCGATGAGAGGAGCATTGGTGCTGACGATGGTGATGATTTCCCCCTCCCGGAGGGAAGTGTCCCCGGCAGAACAGCTCTGTCGGAGCCCTAGATTGGTTCCGCCAAGGTTCCGCTCGTGGCGGCGAAGTCTCATCCCGAAAGGTTCTCTTCTATGGACGTCGGAGAGCCATCGGGGCCCACGAGGTAGGGGCGCCAGGCGCGCGCCCACCCTCGTGAGAGGTGGTGTGGGCCCCGGCCTTCATCTTTGGCGACGATTTTTCTTTATTTATTTTAAGGTATTCTGTGGAGTTTCGTGACTTTTGAGTTGTGCGAATAGTCCTTCAATATTTGCTCCTTTTCCATTTCAGAGTTCCAAATGCGGCATTCTCCTCTTCATGTAAACCTTGTAAAATAAGAGAAAATAGCCATAAGTGTTGTGACATAACGTGAAATAACATCCCATAATGCAATAAATATTGTCATAAAAGCATGATGCAAAATGGACGTATCAGCGTGGTCGAAGTGGTTCTTGTACGGCGCACGTCAGCGTCGGCGTTGTGGAGGTAGCTCTGCCTCGGCTTCAGCTGCTAAGTCCTTGAGGGTGTTGCGGTTGCGGTTGCGTTGGACGACGACGTCGGGGTACCGGCTCCAGCGTGATGTAGGAGGGTGGCGGTGGATTGGGCGCTACGGGGTGGAGGACAGAGGAGGCTGGGGTTTCGCGGCTGGTGGAGAGGGCATTTTGGCGCCCACGGAGTATGAATGGGGAAACGAAGGGAGGCGGGGAACTAAGGGGGAACAGTGTTTCGGTTTGGGACGCGCTTGTTTGAAATTTGGGGAAACTTACAAACTTTGCCCCCATCTAAAATTTCATACATATTGCGGGTTGGGGGTAGGACAGTAATCGCAGGTGTCCCAAATGTGGGCGGGATACATTTCGGCCGAGCGCATGGGTGTTTAGGCGCCCACGGAGTATGAATGTTTCTCGTAGGTGGTTGAGACTGGCGTCTTGGTGAAGTTACAAACCTACCCCGGTTTAGACTTTTGGACATCGGGCCGATAGCCTACACGGTCTAGAGTCAGGACAGTAATTTCCTACCACCAAACATTAGTCTCGCGCGGTTTTGGGTGACCAGAGGCCTATTTGGCGCTTCGTTCAATATTTGGGAGCAGAAGCATTAACGTTTTCGGTTCTCTTGAATTGAACTTTCAGGATTTGTCAAAATTCACAAATCTTTACTCTTGAAAATCCTAAATCTACGATTATTTTGGAATGGAGAGGGTACATTTGAATATACATTGTACACGAGTATATATTAAAATATATGCAACTTACCTCAGTTCATGCATGGTTCCAGATATAATCTAATTGGTTGCAAAAAAAGTTAGACATGTGTATGAATATATATAGCATGTTCAAACGCACAACAAAGATTGATGCCCCCTTTTACATCTGATTTACAAATGCCGTTATCTAGATGAATGCACTTCCTATGAATTCGAATTTTCGAAACCCCCTTTATGTTGAATTCGACATGTATTTTATTTCGTAGCTAGCAATTTGGAATGTATCCATGCAAGTGACAAATGTATAAAGTGCTTCACACTAACAACATGGAGTGCACTAATTAATGTTTATATATGAATTGCAAAAGCATCCATTGCCTGTATTTCAAACCGCTCTCACTCTATGGATCGATAATATGAAATAAACACATGCACATGCTAGAATTCAATAGAGTATGGGTGTCTGGTAGACTGATTTTCGTCCAAACGCAATATGCAAAACTCATGATCTCATCCAAAAATAATAATGCCATTTATATTTTAATTTAATGCGTAGAACCGCCTTTTACACGTAGATGCACTATGCCTCGGTCTGTTCTCACAAACGCATTGTATATCTCTCTATCAATGCATAAGTGCACACACTTTATATGCATCGTCATTTCTCTTTCACACATGCTCACAATCTCTCTCGAGGTGCCGGGGTGTCTCTCTCTCTCTCTCTCTCTCTCTCTTTCTGACTACTATGTACCACTCTTTTCATTAATCTCAGTTGGAAAACACTATTTATCTCACATGCATATATACACACGCACGGTCTCTACTAGCCCTCTATACGCACATATATGTGCCTACGTGTCTCCCGCGCGCACATTATCTTTAGGCCTCTCCCGCACACATTGCCCCCCCCCAGACACACCTCTCTCTTAGTAGTTGGCAGATATGATTCCATCATATCATTCGGTAGGATATTCCTGACTGTTAGGCTAGATGGTAATACGAGGCAAAGTTTTACCCTAGTTCGGACCCTTGCGCTTGAGGAAAAGCCTACTCGGTAATCAGTATATTAGTGATAGGGGTGTGTACAAAGTACACGTGAATACCAGGCATTGTGCATGTGTGTATACTATCGACGAACTAGCCCCCAAGCTTCTATAACATACTGGGGGCCTAGGGTTACAAATCATATATAGTCGGCTTATCACCAATGGGGATAGAGTCCTCCGCGACTCTGGTAGCTAGCTTCGTGTTGTACGCCTAATCCTCCACATGGGTCTTCGTATAACGCGTCTCGGTCCAACCTATGTGGCGCAGGATGGAACCGACCCATGAGTCCTCATGTTGACCCACCACAACTAGAAATGATGTGCCCACCACACCACACACGCAATCGACCACTAAGAAAATAAGCATATACAAAAGTACAATGTTATACATGAAAGTTATTTGCATGGTGCACATAAACTATCTCTCGGCCCTCTAATAGTATGCATGCCCATGACACATTCACGCGTAACGATCACTGTATTTCAAGCTAAAGCACTATACGATCACTGGACTTCAGAATATGCTCATTACGGTCACCGTATACATTCTCGTGGTGATCATAAGGTATCTAGCTCATGATACATCTCCGTATTTTCTTGATGACATTGACGAACTTTGCATTTGATGCGTGCTCTGTATTTTGTTGACGACACTTACGGTCATTGTATTTGAAGCAAAAGCACGATATGGTCACTGGACTTCAGAATAAGCTCATCACGGTCACCACATACATTTTGTCGTGCTAACCAACATGTGGTTTGATGGTTAGGAGGACAGTGTTTTCTCGAGCCCACTAGGGTTAAAGTCCTGGTGCTCGCATTGATGATGGGTAAATCTCAGTATTTTCCGGAGATGTGCGTTCTGTGGGAGGAGACGTCCAGTCGACTACGAGGCACCTATGGTGACTTCGTAAAATCTCAAGATCATATGCTGGCTCACTCTCTCAAAGGTGCTCATAGCGGTAGGGTCTGCGTGTGTGCGCTTATAGCGGTGAGTGCTTGCGTGTATATATGATCCCTTGCGTCTGTACTGTGTTAAAAAAATACATGTCATGATTATACGGTCACTGGCTCACCCGTACAACTCCATATTTTGTTGATGACACAATCAATTGACCAGTCAAACGTTCCACGTGGCGCAACTAGTGTTGCACCATCGTATGCCAGAATCATGGGCCCACCTGCCGGTGTCAAACCGCAGATCTCGGTAGGGGGTCCCGAACTGTGCGCCTAGGCGGATGGTAATAGGAGACAAGGGACACAATGTTTTACCTGTGTTCGGGCCCTCTCGATGGAGGTAAAACCCCACGCCCCGCTTGATTAATATTGATGATATGGGTAGTACAAGAGTAGATCTACCACGAGATCAAGGAGGCTAAACCCTAGAAGCTAGCCTATGGTATGATTCTTGTAATGTATGTTGTCCTACGGACTAAAGCCCTTCGGTTTATATAGACACCGGAGAGGGCTAGGGTTACACAGAGTCGGTTACAATGGTAGGAGATCTACATATCCGTATTGCCAAGCTTGCCTTCCACGCCAAGGAAAGTCCCATCCAGACACGGGACAGAGTCTTCAATCTTGTATCTTCGTAGTCTTGGAGTCCGGCGGATATTGATAGTCCGGTTGTCCGGACACCCCCTGGTCCAGGACTCCCTCAGTAGCCCCCGAACCAGGCTTCAATGTCGATAAGTCCAGCGCGTTTATAGTCTTCGGTGTTGCAAGGCGGGTTCTCCCTTCAAATTCCATGTACCGCCGAGCGATTGTTCGGCTTCATCTTGAATATTGTGTTCCTCGGCTTCTACGCCAAATAATGGCCCTCTTCCACGCGTCGCACGAATGCGAAAAGCCAGGGTGTCGTTTGCATTTCACCCCCCAATTGTGCGAGTCGCCCGCCTATAAAAGAGGCAAGAATCCAGAGCCAAACCACATCGTCTTCCTCCCGCGAATAATCCATCGAAGCGCCTTTGACCTAGAAATCCATTCCACCATGGATCGTCAACGCGGCTCTTCTTCACGCGCTCCCAGCCCACTGCCGGGGAATTGGAGGAGGTGCTCTATTTCGCACAACGAGCTAGTGAAGCTCCAAACGGGGGGATTCCTCCCTCCGGCCTTCATGATCCCAGTCCGAGCCGGACTGGTTACTTATCAAGGTGGGAGGCAAAGCGGAGGACACCCAAGCCCCAATAAGGGGAGCGAGTATGTTTTGTCCCTTATCCGATAAGGGACTCGGATTTCAATACATCCGCTCCTCCGCTGGCCTCAAGTTCTACTTGACTCAGCTCCACCACCTCACGCCCGCCTCGTCCCGCATATCGCGGGCTACGAGCTCTTTGCGAGCTATTCACGGGCATCGAGCCCCATTTCACATTGTGGAAGATGTTGTTTTGCCTCGCACTCGTTCTCACCAGGGTCCATATATCAAGTAGGCGGCACCAAATATGGCGCATCGTCGGGACGGATACCTATCCGCACTCCCAAGAAGGCGTCCAAGACCGCCCTGAGTGGTTTTATATAGGAGACGCCCGCCGCTGCACCAGATTCGGATCGGCCTCCGGAGTTTAGTCTGCTCCCTTGAAGAAACGCCTCGGTTGGCGCCATGAGCCCGATTGAGGAAGACAAGAGCGCCCACTACTTGATGGGCCGGATAAGATTAATGGCTCATTCCGCTTGACCATGATCGAGTCATGGCGACATGCATCAAGCGAGGGTACAGCCATCGCAATACGAGGCCACCCCATGTGGGATTTCAATGGGGAGGACGATGTTACGGCAAGACGGCCAAGAAGGGCGGATTCGACCGAGGATCCGTGAAGATCCTGTCCAGCCTATACAAGGGGGAGAAGGAGGATTTCCTTCGAACGAACCCTTTGAATGGGTTTTCCATGATCAACCCCAGAGGATGGGTAAGTGAACACCTTGAAGGGCCCAACCCATGCTTTCAAGTTTAAGCTTCTTACATTATGTCTTGGCGCAGATCTACGCCGGACCGTGGAGGACATGGTGAGTCCCGCTCCGCAACCCGAGGATCCGTATGATCCTCGATCCGCCTTCAAGAGGACCGACATCGAGGTGGAGCTGATCGACGGGGTGTATCACCAGCTCAAGATAGACAATGCTTTGGTCGCCATTACGGTGGACTACCCCGGCTAAGTCCGGCTTCCAGTGACCGCGATCAAGTCCGGACACCATTATCTCATCCTGCCCATTTCGACCTTCGCGAACGATGGTATTTTGCAGAAGCGCCTTTACGGCAGAAGCCGAGCCAGCGGCGGCCACCAACAGAGGTCATCCAACCAGAAAGAAAAAAGGAGCGCAGGCGGACGGAAACGTCGCCGCAAAGGTATAGCTTGTATTTGAATTTTTAGAGCAACGCTCCAAGGAAACGCCCGAGTGCTCATGATCTTTGTAGAGAAAAGGCCACGGATCCGGAGCGCAGGAATTGCCAATCCGACCAACACCGGCCGGGCTCCAGCGCCCGCCTAGAGGGGGACGCAAGCGCAAGACGCGAGCCGGATCCTTCTCCAACGGAGGATACCGACTGCATCGTCCGCCACCAAGTGCGAGGTGGAGAGCGCCATGAACCATAGGCACCGCCGACAAGATTTCAAGCGTGCTTTTCCCCGAGGCATTGGATGCCTTTAACGCAGGGACGCAGATCTCTCGTGTTGCTCAAAATGGTTTTACCAGAGCTACTGAGCAAGATGTGAAAGACATACGGGTAAAGGAATTTGAATGGTTGTATATACCAAGAGCCCCGAGACTTAAAGTAGTTATGCTAACTGATTTAAGGATCATTGGAAATTTCGTGCACTTAACGAGAAGAACGCCCACTGTCTCGGAGGCGCAAGATTGCAAGGCCCAACTTGAGGTCGACTTGTGCCGCAGAGAAGACGGAAAGACCCCTCCGGTAACACATTTTTATTAATAAATATAAGCGCTGTGCAGCGTAAGGCATGAAGTCTAATAATGACATTGCAGTACCACGGACAAGATCCGGACAGTAAGCATTGCTACCTTGACTAAAGGTCGGTGAGAGTGTGTGAATAGGGTTCAGCAGAAAGGAACAAGCTCCAGGATGCCAACGCCAAGCTCGGAGAAGAGTGAAAGGCGCCAGCCGAGCTGTTCGGCTCCGTTAAGGAGAATCAGCGGCTTGTCGCGGCATTTATAGTAAGTGCTTGAGCGAACTTTTTGAAAAGAAGAGTTCGAGAGGAAGTATTTTGACATGATATGTCTTGTAGGTATACTCACGGGTCGTCCCGCAGAGGAGATGCCCATATCAATGGGTGATCAACTTCCGAACTGTTGCGGCTACTCGAACGAGTTCGGCAGCAAGGAGCAGCGCTGCTCGTGCTTTATGGCCAGCCCTCACCCTACCCGAGGGCCTCGGGAGCTTATGGAGAAGCTGCAGGAGGCGGCAGCGCCTGCTTGTGGAAGATTTCGCCTGCCGTCAAGGTGCCGAGGAGGCTTGGGCCATGGTGAAGACGCGGTACAAGAAGGTGGATCCCAACCACATGGCCAAGTTGGACCGGTGGGGCCCGATGGGAAGGAGATCCTGTGAGTTTAGTGTATAGCCAAGTAGAGTTGGCTGCTAAATTTTCCCAACGGGATCAGAACTAGACAGCCTGTTAGACGGGATTGAGGAGGAATACAATTAGTAAATTTGACAATGTATGTTATCCTTTAAAGTGACATGTGAAATGCCTTCTAGCCGGATTGTAGATCGTTTGTCTTTGCCGACCTTTTCGCTTCGACCTCGGGACCCTCGAGTCCCGAGTGTGTCCAATACCTTTTTGGTTAAGAAACAACCGTGGTATGCATGGAGACCAAAGCGAGGGGTCATTAGTGCTTTATCGCATAAGAGCCCAACTAGTTATGTTATATTACATGGTTAGTAAGAAACATCTTCTAGGGAGAATAGTTCCGTTAAGGGTTCCTTTCCCTGGGAGGCATGCCCTAAAGTGCATGTCCGGACTGCAAAGAAAGCGAAGAAACATCCGGGGCAAATAGATAAATAGGTAAAAGTCATCTTTTAAGTCATCGATCGAATATTCCCTTAAGAACGCTTAGCTTTGGCTTCACCCACCGAGGTACACATCCGTCGACAGCGCAAGAATAATCGCGGAGGTGCTCCTTTACCTACTAGCCGAACAATCGGGAACGAGGGGTAAGCATGTGAGCCAGCAACCCAGCTTGGCCAAAACTTAAGTCATATCGATGCATATAATGGCGAGTAAAAGGTACATGTGGAAGCTTGACACATGTGCTGGGTATAAAACCAGATAATTGAGCTTCTATAAAAGAAGCCCCAGAATAATGAGTGCGGATGGCACATCATGCGATGCAAAGAATGCAAAAATAGGCCCGGAAGGGCTTTTAAGTGAAAAGGATAAAAAGAGAAACAAAAGACAACCGAAGTGTAAAAGTTTGGACGGGGGAAGGGGACGAACTCTTAGTCCGGCGCTAGGCATAGAATCGTCGGAGGCGGGCTGCGTTCCATGGGTTCGGCTCGAGTCAATGATCCGACGATTTCAGAGACGGTATGCTCCACCGGTCAAGATTTGATCGATAATGAAGGGCCCTCCCATTTGGGCTTGAGCTTGTCCTTTTCTTGTCCGGCAGCGAGAACTAGTTCACCAACGTTGTAAGTCTTGGCCCGTGCTTCTCGCTTTGATATCTTTGGGCTCATCACGATAAATGCGGAACGAGCCTTCACGACGCCACGCTCTTCCTCCAATGTGTCCAAGCTGTCCCGCCGATCAAGCTCGGCCTCTCTTTCCTCATACATGAGCACTCGAGGTGAGTCATGAATAATGTCACAGGCAAGACGCCTCTGCGCCAGTATACCATAAAAATGGTGTGAATCCGTAGTACGGTTAGGCGTTGTCCGCAGCTCCCCGTGAGTACGGAGTCGAGCTCCTCGACCCATTGTGTGTCGGATTTAGTGAGTGACCTCACTAGTCCGGGTTTAATGCCGCCATTATTAGACCATTTGCTCTTTCCACTTGACCGCTGGTTTGAGGGTGATAGATCGACGATAGTCGAGCTTGATGCCCATATTTTTGCACCATGACTTAACCTCGTCGGCTGTGAAGTTCGTGCGTTGTCGGTGATGATGTGTGGGGACTCAGAACGGTGTACCACCCCGATATAAAGTCTATCACTGGTCCGGACTCTCGCCGTTTTGACCGGTTTGGCCTCTATCCATTTGGTGAACTTATCCACCATGACCAATAGGTACTTTTTCTTGTGGGTTCCCTTTAAGGGGTCCAACCATGTCAAGCCCCTGCATCGCGAACGGCGTGTAATGGGTATGGTTTTGAGGGGTGGGTGGCATATGGCTTTGATTAGCAAAGAGTCGACAACCAACGATCGCTGGACCAAGTCTGTAAGGTCGCCCGAGCCGTCGGCCAATAAAACTCTGACGGAATGCCTTTCCTACAAGGGCCCGGCTGCTGCGTGGTGTCCGCCTAGTCCGCATGAATTTCAGCCAGAGGTTTCGCCCTTCTTCTTCGGAGATACACCTTTGAAGGCCTCCGTGGTACTTTTCTTATAAAGTTCTCCTCATGGACCTTGTAGGCCTTCGATCACGGACTATGCAATGGGCCTCATTTTGGTCTTCGGAAGTTCCTACCTAAGTAAGTAGGCTAGAAAGGTTCTGCCCACGTGGCGATTATCGCCATTATGACGTGGGCGGAGGGTGTTATGTCATCTCGCCAAATCACCGGTTGGTGCGGTTTTCTCCGGTTTGTCGCTCCCGCACTCCTCTTCCCATAGTACGGATGGCTTGAAGAGCCGTTCCAGAGGATATTTGAGGACAGATCACGTTCGCACCGGCGCGCTGTGACGCCGGCCGCTTGGTTATTATCTCGGGCTATGTGATGGAATTCGAGTCCTTCAAACCGAAATGACATTTTAGGACAGCTTTGCGATATGCTGCCATTTTCGGATCCTTGGCGTCAAGTCTCCGCTTATTTGGGATATTGCAAGGTTTGAGTCCCGCGCACCTCTAGGCGTTGAATGCCCATGCAGACCGCCATCCGGAGACCATGTAACAGGCCTCAGATTCGGCTGCATTGTTGGAGTCATGTACATTATTTGAAGTACATATCGATCAGATTCCGTGGGGACGCCAAGACGACGCCTTGACCCCATCCGCCAACATTTTGGAGCCGTCGAAATGCATAGTCCATTGAGTATGCGCGTACATTTTAGGGAGTTCGCTTCAGCCCATTCGGCACGAAGTCAGCCAAAACTTGTGACTTTATAGCTCGTCGAGGTTTGTAAGTGATGTCGAATGGTAAGAGCTCAATGGCCCATTTTGCTATCCCGCCTGCTGTGTCTTGGTTATTTATAATGTCATTGAGTGGTACTTCAGAGGCCATCGTTATCGAGCACTCTTGAAAGTAGTGCCGAGCTGAGACGCCATGAACACCGCATATGCTATCTTCGATAGTGCGGTAACGGATTTGCAGGGGTTAACACGGTGGATACATAATACATGGTTTTTGAAGAGGGAATTTATGCCCTTCGTCGCTCGCTCGACGACGAGGACCGCGCTACAACTTGATGTGTTGCTGCGATGTATAACAACATTGGTTCGCCAGAGTGGGCGCAGCCAGACCGGATTTGTTGCCGTGATGGCCTTTATTTCTTCGAGTCCCAAGGTGGCAGATCCGCCCACTCAAAGTGTTCGTGCATACCGAGGAGGCAATAGAGGGGCAACGCCTTTTCTCCTAAATGAGAGATAAAGCGGCTTAAGGCTGCCACAAATTCTGTTAATTTTTGTATTTGTTTGAGGTCTTTTGGAATATCCAACTGTGACAGAGCTCGGATTTTGGCCGGATTTGCTTCAATTCCTCTACCGGATACGATGAAGCCCAGCAGCTTTCCGGCTGGTACGCCGAAAATGCATTTTTCCGGATTCAGCTTGATGTCATATGCTCTGAGGTTGTCGAATGTGAGCCTCAAATCGTCTACTAAAGTTTCGATGTGTTTTGTTTTGACGACTACGTTGTCTACGTATGCCTCGACTGTTTTGCCGATCTGGGTGGCCACACATGTTTGAATCATGCGCTAATATGTTGCGCCGGCGTTTTTGAGTCCGAAGGGCATCGTGTTGAAGCAGAATGGTCCATATGGAGTGATAAATGCCGTTGCGGCTTGGTCTGCTTCCGCCATCTTGATTTGATGATAGCCGAGTATGCGCCCGTGAAGCACAATGAATCGTGTTCGCCGTGGCATCGATAATTTGATCGATGCGGGGAGAGGAAGGATCCTTTGGGCAAGCTTTATTGAGGTCTTTAAAATCGATACGAGGCGCCAGATTTATCCTTCTTTGGTACCATCACCAAATTTGCTAGCCAGTCCGGATGTTTGATATCTCTAATGAATCCAGCTTCCAATAGTTTGTCTAGCTCTTCTCCCATTGCTTGTCTTTTGGGCTCGGAAAATCGTCGAAGAGCCTGTTTGACTGGCTTGAATCCTTTTAGGATGTTTAGGCTGTGTTCTGCCAACCTGCGAGGGATTCCGGCATGTCCGAAGGATGCCAAAGCGAAGATATCCCAATTTTCCGAAGGAATTCACGCAAAGGCTGGCGCCTACTTCGGGTTCAACTGCGCCCCAATGGAGGTCGTCTTTGTTGGGTCCGTTGGATGGACCTCGAATTTTATTATCTAAATCTGCTGGTTTGAAGGAGGTGGACTTGGATCTTTTATCGAGTATCACATCGTCCATGTTCACCGTGAGAGCGCAATGT